>JANZLQ010000092.1:43141044-43186754 GCA_026212715.1 Elanus axillaris | reverse complement strand
GGGGGGGGCTTGTGTTATTATGAATTTACATTCAATTGTCAGAACTTATGCTTTTTCCTTTTCTTTAAATATGACACTCATATTTTCATCTCCCCCCCCAACCTTTTGGGGGAATCTAATATATTCTATCACTCAATCACTTCACACCCACAAGCTTGTCAAATTCTTTATAGTGCAATAGGTTTGTGAAAATTAACTTCCATTTACAAAAGCTGTGCTGATTCTTTTCCATCATCTCAAACTTATTTGTGTGTCTGCAAATTCCACTTGTGACATCCCTGTTTTTCCACAATAGAAATAAAGTTTACTGCTCTGAAATTCCTTACATCGCCCTAGAGTCTTTTTAAAGAGCAGTAATTGCAATCAATTCCTCCAGTGCTGGGCCAATTTAAACTACAGGTTACACAATACAGTAATTTGGCTATTTTGAATTTTAGTTCATTAACTCTTGGCATCTTGTGCTGACAATCTGTTGAAGTTGTTTTTATTGATTTATTTTAAAACGTTCTCCCAACATTTTAATTTGAGACAGTTTTTCATACCTATTCCTACTAAAAATAAAAGCTTCTAATGTGGTAACCTCTCAAAGCTCTTCCACAACACGCACCAGTGTAGAGATCATAGTTAGCTTCTCTGCTATCGCTTTATTTTTGATACTGCTCATTTCATAATTCAGTCTTCAGTCATCTAGCACCCCTTCAGACTTGCTGGCAACCTTTGTAATGCTGATGTTCTTGAGCAAGTAGTTAGTGTCACCTTCAGTGTTTTCAGCAATTTGTTCTTCGCACATGTTGCTTTGGAGGGGACATGACAACACTTGTGTTATTATGATTTTATGTTTAATTGTCAAAGCTTATGGTTTTTTTTCCCTTCTTCCCTGTTCTTTAAATATGACTCTCACTTTTGTGGTCTGTTAGTTTGGGGTTTTTTTAACAATTTCCTTTACTCTGATATTGTGTGTTTGAATTGTCACCATTCCACTTAAAACATTTTAACCTTCTGGATGCTTTGTTTAATAAAACAAAAGACAACCCCCCCTTATTTTCATGTAGTTCTCTTTTCATAGTTAGACTTTACTGCAGTCGGTTTTTCATGGCTTTTTTCTTACAAATGCTGTGCAAGAGTTATATATACATATCTGTACTATGTCCTCTGCGCTACGAGAAAATAAAAATCAGAAACGGTCTCTCCTTTCATGGGGCTCTCCCTAAGACGTTGTGTCAAATGAAAGCCATTTAGAGCATCTAAAAAATTTAGTCTCTGCAATAGTCTGTTTCACAGCTTTTACATATGCAGTCATCTCCTTCAGATCGTAGGTCTAGAACTCAACTACTGTGAGTCTGGCATAAATTGCTACCTGCAGGGACTCGTGTTAACTCTTCTTACCGATAGTTACACTTTTACCTTAATTAATTCTACTATTACTTCATCTGTGTATAGCTTTACTCTTTATCAGCATGCCTTACTCCAGCATTCCTATGTACTTTATACCCTTGGAAAAAACCCACGCGTTTACTGATTTTCTTCCTCCTATCCAGTTTCTAAGATCTGTTCTGACAATGATTTGAAGGCGATATTGCAGAATACTCGCCTCCGTGTTTAGGTGTCCAGCATTCGTGTAATTATTTTCTTACCTTTAAGAGGAGTTGGGAAAGACTCTGCAGAGTACGTCCCCTCTCCCCGGAGCCCTTTTAAATCGGAGCTACACGGGGTGAAAAAGGAAGGCTCTCTTGGCTGTTGGTCTTGTTGAGGGTAACACCACAACCCGCCAGGAGTCAATTCCAGCAGCACAAGCTTAACCTTCACCCGCCGGCGCTGGGAGCTCCTGGGCGAATCAATAAGGTCCTCACAGAGAAGCCCTACGGTCAGCGGCGGAAGCGAGGGATGAGCCAGCATGGTAGTCCAAAAGAACCTTTTCTCAGAGGAAGGGACACAGTCTCAGAAAACAGAGGTTGCCCAAGCGTGGGAATAATCTCCTCCTAAAGGGGGTGCGAGGCCTCCGGCCGGAGCGCAGCCCCGGGGAGCGAGGGGATGGGAGACGCCAGGGCCAGAGGAGCACGGCAAGCGCACGCTACGGGGTCGGGGCTGGGAGAGCCTTTCTCTCAAACGTTCCGTACCTTGACAACTTTTAGAGCCCTTTCTTTCAGATTTTTAAGAAGGTTATCGGTTTGCTACAAGTAACCTCCCACTTTCTGCCATCTAATGCTTTCCAAGCTGATTTCACAGACTCCGAAACGCATTTTCGTAAAGGCGCCAAAGGGTTAATTAGCTGATTTAGGCGTATGGACAAGCTGTAACGCACTGAGGCAGTCAGTGTGATAGACAAGGAAGCTCAACTGCAGATGCACTTTGGAAAGATTTGATCGATTTTACCTCCTTATATCAAATATACACGATGCCGAATTTCCACACACAAAGTATAGATCCGAACATTAGGGCATGGTTCCAGAACTGGACAAAGACCGCAGCTGATCACAGCTGTGATCTCACACTCCACGTGAAATATTCACTGTTACAAGACGACACATTTTTTTTAAGACAACAAACACACATTTGCATCCTCAGAGAAAATGCTTGCACGTGCCACAAATAAACAGCTGTATTCAGTGGTATTAATTTCATTTTATGATCTCTGGTACATGAAGGCCTTGCTTCTGTAAACTGGAGATGAACAGATTATTTGAGGGGGTATTTTTGTCTGAGACGCATGCAGGGAAGGTGACCTCCGACTGAAACAAAGAAATTCTCAAATTAATGAATGACCCCAGCTCTCTTTCATGCGCTTTTATAAGAACACACACACACAAGCACGTGCAAGCGGATACTGATGTGGGTTTTTTGTGCAAGTCAATACCAGGTCTGGATATGAAGGTGCATGCTTAATTGTGAATATGTAATTCGGCATGCGCAAGACAGAGACAGGGCGAGAAGAGGCAGAAAGAAATGCAGGTTGATGTGCGCCTGTGAAATTTGGGGTAAGTGCAAGGCTGAAGGGAGCTTTCAGGGAAAAAGGACCCAATTTGTATCTTCATTGATAATTGGTTTGTTTGTGTGGAGCGAGCAGGCGGCTCAGGCAGAAAAGGCAGCGGAAGAAAGTGATGGAGTGAAACAGCAAGGGCTGCGATTCCCTGCCTGATGAGTTGGAGAGAAATTGTTAGTAACTGAGGTAGGTCCCAGAGGGGTTCATTAAGTGACTGGCCCTTCACAGTACCCTGCCACATCTGACCTGGAAACATTAACATGAGGCCAGTGTCGCAACAGGCAAGCACCAGCGTGTGTGGGAAGCAAGGAGCACACGCCCGTGAGCCGGCATGCACCGGCATGCGAGTGCGTGTAAGAGCCGAAGTCCTGTGACACACGACACGGGTCTGTCCTGCCTGTGGAAATACCCCCCTTCCGCTCGCAGGGGGCTGCACTCCCAGCATTTATGGCAAAACCGTCCCCGATGCCGCGGGAGAAACCATTCTGGCACTTAGAGCAAGACCGCGCAGCTGAGACAGGCCGCTAAACCATGGAAGGACAGCACCAGAGCCCCAAAGTAAAGGACAACGATGGCTGAAGAAAACGGGCAACAGAAAACTACCTTCTGCAAGAGGTAATGAATATTTACCAGGAAACTAGTGGGACCAAGACGGACCGGTAAAGTAGGAGTAGGGAAAACCAGAAGAACAGAAGAAGGGAAGCTTAGTGAAATGCCCCTTTTTTCAGTCACTTAAAATCTGTATATTTAAAAAACATCTAGCAGTCTTCAATCTTGAGCTCTGCCTGGAATACAGAGTTTAGAAATATAGCTAAGAAGTGTCATATCCTCCATCTAAGAGAGTTATCCAGAAGAAACAAATGTTCAAGTCTGCATCCATGATCTGAGTTTGTAGCAAACAGCATTTGCACTGGCCAGTGGGAGAAGTGACAGTGGGAAGAACAGCAGGGGAATACAACATACCTGCCTCAATCACAGGTCACATTCTACATGAGAGGGGAACAAAGAGACATCCCCAGAGCACTCAGTTTAACCTGTATTAACGAGATGATTCCTACAAATAAGACCAAGTCACCTCTCCAAAACGACATTCACAGCCTCCTTACGCATATGACTATCTCAGTCCTTCTAAAATCCAAGTCTTTTCACATCCTTCATCTGCCTCCCCTGGAATATAATGACAGGATTTTAAGCATTACCATTCAATCACAAAGTATTTTAAATGGCTTAGCAGAAACTTAAAAGACAAAAGTAAAAAAAAAAAAAAAAAAAAAAACCAAACCCCAAACCAGCTAAAGATACTCAAAGGCTGACTGGCTATAGGAAAATATACTGGCAAGTTAGAAGCAAAATGTTCTAGGGAAAAAATGAAGCAAAAAGATATGGAATATAGTTTAAAAGCTGCAGAGGAGGATTCTCTCATATTAAAAGTTACCAGACTGTCTGGGAGGGACAGCACTGGCACTCAGACGTTCAGCAATCAGACTTCTGAAAGCTGAGGGGCTGAGAATGTGGGAGCTAAACAAATTATATAAAGAGGGAAGGGAAGCTGTGACTTTCATGTTATGGAACAGCAGAACAGTCAACAACATTAAAAAGTGAACTGAAATCAAGCACAAAAATTGCATGAAGGAAACGTACCTGTACTTCCCCAATGGTACTTATCAGGATAAAGTCGATTATTCATAGCCAGGCCAAAGAAAATATGGGGGTCTAAATGTAGGCGGGTCGAGTACGCAGTCCCAAAGTTTTGAGAATTTGAGAACAAGTATGTAGATAAAACCATGTACCTTTGCCTTGCTGTAGCTTTTTCAAATTTTCTCTTCAGGACATGATTCGTGGCTACCTCTACATTTGCAGAAGACGTGAACGACATGGTCCTCTGCATCTGGAAAGTCCCACAGGCACGACGGGGTCTGCGGCCAGCCGCAAACATTGTTTGGGGACAACTTAGCTGGAGAACTCTATGCTGTTATATTGGTTCTTGATTGGTTCACAACATCACATTCATACGGGAAGACTTTGACTTCAGCAGGGTCTTTCAAATGTGTTTTGGGTTTTTTTTTCAGGAATTCCAAAGAAAAACAACCAAAAAACCAGTACCCATACAGTAGGTTTTTCCACGAGCCCATGGGTAAATGGCCCCAACCTGCACAAACTGAAACCAATACGAGTGACATTCACGCTCCTCGGTGCGCAGACATGTCTGTAAATACAGAGGTCCTGGCGACAACACACCTTGTAACTCTTTATTTTGTCTGCGGGAGCAAAACATTTCCATGGGGCAGAACCATCTATTCTGGTCACAGTCTAATAGTCTTCTAATTTAAGCATGTGCCAGGTCTAATAATATTTTCCTGAATTAACTTGCTTTTACACTGAAAAAAATAAAAAAAGAAGTAAACTTCCCTTCAGGAAAATGCTCCTAACAAACAGCTTTTATTGTTTATGTATGACCTCTCTTCATCTACTCAGAGCTAAGCTTTCTGTAAGCATTGTCAATGAACTGCTCTGTACCAGCAGACAATTTACTAAAAGATACAGATCAGGAGAAGTAGGACTTGGTAATCACGTATTAGTATTTTTTAAAATAAAAACTGACTCCAAGTTTTTTAGTCAATTAAACGCATCCGGCACATCATGTATGTGATGTAATGACAGCTCAAGACTAGAAATGCTTTTGATGCATTATTAACCATAAAAAAGGCATTAAATACCAAGCTTGAATGCCATAGGGATGCATATTTCAATAGAAATTATTTTTCAATATATGCTTAAAGTTTATTTTGGTAAACAGATGACTGTGGGCTGTCACAGATGGAGACAGATTTATGTTTAGTTGGAGTCTTTTTGAAATGAAGGGAAATAGCTGGACTTGTTGAACACACGAAAGCAACATAATTCTTTCTCCCAGCTAAGAGAAGGTTGAGCAGTAGCTTCAAAGCTGCCCCAGTTTGGAATACTAATTTCAGGGTGACAGTTGGGAATACCACCAAATAAATAAAATAAATAAATTAAAAAATAATAATAAAAAAGTCTCCAAGCAGGAAGCAACGGTAGAGAAACATGAAATTTCACTACCTGATCTAAAGGTGGTATAGCCATGCATTCATTTTCTGAATTTGCAAACAGAAGCCAGGCCAAAGTTCGAAAGTACAGCAAGCAAAACTAATCCTGTTGCTCGAACATCCAATAATCACCGGCAGAAACTTGGAGTCTTTCATCCAGCATTATATTACCAATATTATCACGACCCATCACCATGTATTAAAAAACCCCAAACAAAACTAAAACCAACCACCCTTCCACCCCTCACACCCCCAAAAAAGACAACCTACAGAGGAAGCCTGGCAGCACATTTCTGCTCTTGGTTCATGTGGATTCTCGACTCCGATTTGCAGAATCAGAGCAGGGGAAGAAAGAAGAACCTGATGGTGGAAGCCCATGCTGTCCCTTCTACTGCTGCGCATCACTCGTTCCTCACTGTGCGGTATGCTTTTCAGATTAAACGTCCAGGCTGAAGGATTTGATATCTTCCACTTTAGGAGAATTCTAAAATTTCAGTATGTCAGTGTTAGAAATTTCTTGCTGATATGCAGATTACTTCGCCTGCTTCCCTATGTATATATGTATATATAAACTTATATATATATATTAACATCACCTATTTTAGTTTGGTATTGGGGTTCAGTCCTGCGAACATTGTACCCAACGCCTAGTGATGTTGCCAGGACGTTATGAAAGTGAGGTCTGCAGGATCAACCCCGTTATGTTTAGATCTTCAAACATCTGTAGACTGTTATCAAGCCTTCTTGTACTCATCTCTTTGCCAAGCTACACATATTTAGCTCTTTTAATCTTTCTCATAAATCAATCCCCTCAGCCCCTTAATCCTTTTTGTTGCTCTTCTCTAATCTCCTTCTGGTTTGTCAATATCTTTCAGTCCTGTGGTGTCCAGAACGGAGCTCCGCGCTCCAAGGTGCAGCTGCACCGCGCGAGCGTGGGGAGCCCGATGCTCCGAGCCCTTTGGCCCGGCTGGCGTCTCACGCAGCAATCCACGAGC
The DNA here is from genome assembly GCA_026212715.1 of Elanus axillaris. Lineage (NCBI taxonomy): Eukaryota > Metazoa > Chordata > Aves > Accipitriformes > Accipitridae > Elanus > Elanus axillaris. The sequence goes on along the minus strand of JANZLQ010000092.1, from coordinate 43,179,711 downwards.
ATGGGATTCCCACGCTGCAGTCTGCCGCCTGCCTCCGCGGGAGCCTCAGCCGCTCCCCGTTCCAGACGGCGGGTTCTGCTTCTGCAGGCTCCACACCTCTTCTGGAGCTGTACTACCGCCCGAAGGCGCACCGGTCTCCCTAGCACGGCGACCGCCAGCGAGTGATGCCACCTGCCTGCTCCTTCGATAGCCTTCTGCTGCACCCCGCTTCCGATTCACACAAAATAAGCCTCAGTGGCTAAATCACCTAAATAGCTTTAACTTTTACCTGCTTATACCTCACCCTGCCTCCTCCTATTGCTCTCGGCTGGATCCAAAACAAACAGAAGAAATATTTTACCATTTCAGTACCCGCTCTACAGTCAATGGAAAGGTATCCGAGAAGCTTCCAGAACAAACACTTCCACTGTGAAGCAATTTTCTCCTTAACGACAGACGGGCTCCACGCGCCCCGTAGCTGTAGCAGAAAGGGTGGTGGTTCTCACCGCGCCCCGAGAAGGGTGCCTCTACTTTCATTTCTCACCTCTGGAAGCGGCAGAATACGGCAGCCACTCCCAAACACTGATTTTTTAACGCAAAAGGTGACTACGTATTGAGGTGCAAAGAGCACCTGATCTGCCCCTCGAGGGAGCCAAAGCCGCACCGCCCCGCAGCACGCTTCCCGGGAGCCGCCGGACACCAGTCTCCCAGGGGCAAACCACTGAGAATCACAAGCCAGCGTTAGATCCATAGGAAGAAGAGCCCCAGAGAAATGCTAATAATTATTTTAGGCCTGCAAGGCCTTTTCCCGCTGTACAGAGGTGGTGAGATGGCAGCTCTCGTCTGGGAGGTGCGGAAGCTGTCGGGTGTTTTCCCTACATGCTCATACCCACCCACCCCTTTTTTGATCAGAAATACTGCTTCACCATTTCACTACCAAAGAGTGTTGCAAAAACCAGAAATATACAGGTTAAGTTGCCTTTAATCTTTAATTCATATACAAGAAGATATTGCACATGGTAAAGTATAAAGGAAGATCCGAAGTCAGCGGGTTACGCAGACTCTGCCAGACCTTCACTTTCAAAGAGACACAGCCTGGGGAATTACACAAATGGCCTTCCATTGCCCTCTTAGTTTCTTTTTATGGCAAAATGCTTTGCTTTTATCAATTTCTCCCCCTTCTATGAGTCCCAGAGGCTTAGGCAAAACAAAAGGCAGATGCGCAAAATGCACCCTTCTCCTCTGAATGGAGTGGGAGACTCGCTCCGCAGGAAAGCAACGGACGGATGGAAAATGCTCTCTCTAAAAGTAAAAGCCAGTAAGCACGGACAATCTTTCTGCCTGGGTGAAGGAATTTGGCCTCGACCAAAAAAAAAAAAAAAGAAAAAAAAAGAAAGAAAAAAAAAGAAAAGAAAAATAGGGAAAAAAAAGGGGGAGGCTGCTCTTTTCAAGCCCCCGTAGGCATTGCTGCATTAAACTGTGTCAGGCTGGAACAGGCAGAGGAGGAACACGAGTCTATTGTTGGAGATAACCATCAAAAAACAGAACCAAAGAGAAAACGATCCCGCAGTAGGATTCTTACAGAGAAAGGACACTAAACCAAGCGCCAGCTTCAGCTGCGGGAAGCAGAACGTTTACAGCGGGTTCAAACCAGGTCCAGCGAAGGATGGGAGTAACCTCACCGGCAGTCTCCAAGCAATGGCAGCAGAAGGAACGATCCCAACCGCAAGCGCGGAAGCAGCGGGAAGGAGCCAGCGCCCAGCAGCAGAGCCAGCCCCGCAGGGCAGAGGCCAGCGCAAAGCGCCCGAGGGCACGGGCCCTGCGCCTCGCTCGGCTTCCCAGGCAGCGGGAAGGAAAGGAGACCGTGGGACAAACCCACGCGGAGCATATTCCCTATCCTGGAGGAAGTACTGTCGCAGAGGTAGGAAGCGCTGCCCAGCCGACAGCTGTCATGATGGACTGAGCAATCCAGCCGGATGCCGCGAGGAGGCGATTCAAAAGCTTTGGCAAAACAAGCTTCCCTTTGAAAACAGAATTTTTCTGTTTGAGAGATCTTACAAAAACTGCATTTTGGGGAAAAAAAGCAAAAAAAAAAGAGGTCTCCATATAGAAACAAAACTTTCAACACTTTCTAGAGCAAATATTTCAGTTTAAAATTTCAAAATTATTCTTCCCTTTAACTCCTTTCAGTAGAAAACATTACAATCTAAATTGAATATTAACTTTTCTCCAACACAGGAAGATTTTATTTATAGAGAAATAACATTTGTTTTGTGCCAATCTGAAACCAAGACAAATTTTTAACAGCCACTTTCACCTGATTAATCCCAGTGCTAAATATCCATGCTCCAAGTAAACTTAAAGATTCTTGCACTGTTTTTAAAAACTGAGACCAAGCTGAATGTTAGGGGGTGAGGTCGGGGTGTGTAAATCCTTTGGCTGTATTTATTGTACATTCCTAGTGAGGGTTTGGGGTTTTTTTAAATTTTGTTGAGATCTGAAGAAGTCACTGTGACTGCTGTTAGACTGAAAATTGAAGGATTGAAAATAGGTAGGATTTTCCTACCTAAAATATTTATTTAAGAATGAAATGGCTACGTTTTGCCAGTGCTGACTAGCAGAGGTTAGCCACTTGGCCTTCTTCAAAACTAGGTTGGATTATTTCTCAGAACAGCAGCAACCAAGGGCAGATAAAGCACACAAGTGAGATTAGCCAGCAACTCAGTCTGGAAACTCAATTTTTGTTCACCGAGCCATGTTTTAGATAGTAGACTAACTTACATTTTCTTTGTACTGAAAACAAATAAAATCCAGAAATTACTTCATTACCAAACAAAAGCACCAAACCCAAAATCAAAGCAAAGACAACTCACACCAGCAGCAAATCCAGAATCCGGGGAGCACGTGCTGTGCGGCCCCTGGTCCCGGGGACGCGCCCCCAGCTGCCGGATCGTGCTTTTTAAACCCTGCTACTCCATATACTGCCATTACTCCGGTGAAAATTTCAGCGGTATCATTAGTTCCGGAGTATTTCTGTGGTAGCCTCAAAACAGATTATCAAACAGGCTCTGCGTTGCACTCTGCATTAGGAGTGTTTTGCTCCATGAGCAACCGGGTGGTGGAAAAACAGCAGAGAAATGGCCCTCGGGGGTCAGACCGGGGGCCAGCGAACACAGAAGTTGTTATTTCCCCCCCCCCCCATATTTTGCTCTCCTTGTTACGCAGCTTTCGCAACACTCTGCTTCAGAGCATAAGGAAAATCTGGCCGTGGAAATCTACGGCTCCAAGTCCTGCCGCTGTAACGGAAAGCCCCGTTTGCCCAGCCGCCTCCGGATCAGGCCAGGGCGAGCTCCGAGCTCCCGCACCAACTGACGACCCCGGGGGTGGGAGCTGAGCCTCGACGCGACCGTGCCCACCCCAGCCGGGCGTCCTCCGCGGTGGGACACAGCCCAGCTGCCCGGGCTGGATGGGAGCGTCGCCCTCAGCGGCCCGTTAGCACAGGACACGATTAAACTCTTGGTAAGCGCTTGCTGCCCCGATGGCCGTGCGCGATGTCAGCGACGTGGGAAAAGGGACCGTTAGACCAATTTCATGGGAAGTTGTTTTGACAGTCAAACAAAATTCAACTGTTGCAAAACGAAATTAAGTAAGACATTAGGAATGCCCGTTTTCTTTTTTAGAGTGCTAGATTCTCTTACTCATATAATTTTTGACAGCAGAGAATGAAAAATCTGTAATTGGCAGAGAAAGACATACGAACCGATTAAGAAACAACCAAAATTTTCCTGCCTGCCACCTTTCAATCCTAACATGTCACCGAGTCACACACAACGACCTGAATAAAGATTAAATCTGTAATAATATACTCAAAGTCAGATGCTTGCGCAGTATGACTGAAGTACTACCTACATGCTAATTCAGCTTGAAACAACTAAAACCACAGTGTTAGCTCATGGTTAACAACTAACATGTTGAGTTTTCTGCAAGGAGGAATGTTTAAACACTGGATTAAATTTGCACACAAAACCCGAAAGCCTCATCAGTAGAAGTTCATATACAATGCATCAATCTATTGTGTAGACTCAGTCTAAATTGGAAATCTTCTCAGTTGCCATTAATCATCATGTTAGATTGTCACTCCTTGAAAGCCTTCTTTTACTGATACATGATGCTTGCAATCCTGGAGTAACAAGCCCAGCTATCATCTGCGAGGAGGCTGCCCAAAGCCGGGAGAAGCACTTGGCATCCTCGCTGCAAGCTACTTCACATGAAGTAATTTCCTTAACTGTGGGAAAAGTCTATTTTAAATTTTGGTTTCTGCTTTTTACAAACATAACCCACGGTCATAGGTCAGCACATAATCTTTCCATTAAAATCTATTTATACTCTGGACTTACTCTATAAGTTACGTTGGTGAGATGTACACATGGAGTAATTCATCACACTTCTGGTCTAATACTTATCATTCAGGGCCCAGTACAGGAAAGCAGCTGAACAAACGTTTAAGCACGGGCTGAACTTTGCACATATACTAAAGTCTTCTTGATCAGTCCAAAGGTAAGCATATACTTAAGTGCCTTCTTGAACGCAAATGTTTTCCTGAGCTGGTCCTGCTTTACGAACAGCTCCTGAGCCTGCTGGCGCTCCTGCGCACGGGGGAATTCCACCCAAGTCCGGGACACGACAGGAGCGATGTAAGGTAACGCCTGGGCACGAGTGCTGGCGGAACAGGGCCTTGAGCGAACTGCCAAAGGCACCCGAGAATTAATGGTAACTCAGGAGAAGTACCACTCCTTTGGGATTTTCAGTCCCACGGTATGACTGTCAGGCTGTACTCCCACCATTTCCTTCAAATAACTTAGAAAAACAAGCAAATGCAAAACTGGGATTTCCAACAACTCATGTCTAGAAAATAGGCGTAGGAAAAAAAAAACCCACCAAACCAACATGCCAAAACCCAAATCCTGCCCCCACCTTTTGGTGGCAAACATTGCCAGGACAAGGAACAGGCAGAAAATGCCGTAGTGTCCAGCAGGGCTCCTCGGGCATTGCCAGGTCACGGCACGCTCCGTCCGCTCCCACCGGGCGCAGAGCGGGCACATCCCTGCTCAGCGTCTGCCTGTGCTCCCCGCTCTCACCCGCGCTCAGTACTTAGTAGTTGTTGGTTTGGGACAACAGAAGGTAACTTAAGGCACAAATAAAAGCCCAGATTTATCACAGCTAGTGGAACATTTTGCTCAGCTCCGCTGTCTTTCTACATTGCCTTTTTGCTTATAAGCATCATTCTGACACAAACTCATCATAGCAAACCATTAAGAACAAGCCAGCACATAGGCATACCGTTAATTTAGCTAATGAAACAGTAATGTAAACAGTTTTCATTTAAAAAAAAAAAAAGTATCTGTGGTAAGAGCGTAAGACTGAATGAAGCAGAGAACTGCTCCTACCCAGAATGAAAGGGCAGAACACTGATGATTCTGGCAAGTATCACTCTCGTTACCACACCATGACCTGTTCCTAAAGTCAGTTTTGTATAAAAAACTGGTATTTTGAAATTCTTTATTTTGAGAGTTTTTAAACTGCTACTTGTATTTATAAACCTAGAGATATTGACATTTTTCATATGTACATATGATTAATAAAATGTAAGATGCTGCCTCTATCGTTAAATGTTTACATTTCTGAAAGCCTGGAGAACAGCTAGTTTAAATGGCATATGTATTCTGGGTAACATTTCTGTGCAAATGTCCCCTCTTTCACTGTGATACCCATTAAAAAGTGTAAAACGTTCCATGCTAATAAGAATCAACAGGGAAAAATCATTCTAAGCACAAGAGCTTAAATAAATTATCATCTTTGTAACTCTGCCATAAATCCCCCAGTTGGGATATGATGATTTAGTGTTTGCTGCTCTGGCACAAATCCAAATGCCTTGGGTTTCTTAATGGATAAAATATTGCCTTTTCACCTTTCTGACCTTACTTCAACTTCAGTCTGAGGTGACATGAGTCTCCTGGTCTCTGCTCAGTCCTTGATGGACTGCAGCAGAGAAAATGCAAGAGCGTTTTCTACATTACTGCAGCCTTTGAGTGCGGGGGGGTGGCTGGGCACAAGCAGCAGGATGCCTCCCGCTAGCATCTGGTCCCCGATGGACGAATGCTTGCATGTGTTTTCTCATCTAGTGAGCTAGACTTCAGCTCCCAGAACGGACAAATAGAAAAGACGCAAACAAATCCCCTGCAATCTATAAGGAGACTACCCTAAATCCAGAATGAAGAAAAACAAAAAAATCCCCCCCCCCCCGCCACAAAACCCAAACAGGAAGGGTCACGTATGAGCTAGTGCTTGTTTTCACCTGCTGGAAAGAAGCGTCCGCTACTCACTTCAGAGAGAACAGTCCTTCCGTCCAAGGTGAACGCTTACACGGGTTATTCTTACTCAAAATGTAAACATTGGCTTTATTCATTCAGGGTTAATGCCATGGGGGAAAGAGAAAGGGGAGAAGGAGCAGGGGAGGAGAAACTCCCAGGGCCAAGCCGGCAGTGAGTGCTTCAGCTAATGAACCAGATCGGCATCACCTTTTCGGTCCCACTCCTGTGGCGGAATCCTGAACACCACCTCAGGACCTGGACTTTCTTTTTTGGTGGTACAGAGTTTCCTCCAGTCATTAAATATTGAGATGCATTTCCGAGGATAACACTTCCCCGCAAGAGTTTACGAAGTTGCTTTTCAGGAATACCACTCCAGATACATAAAAGCCTTGTCCGCCCCACACACTGCTTTTTCTTCAACATTTTAAATACTGCCTGGCTTTTCAAAAGGTGATTTCAAGGCCATTTAATTGAGGAAGTCAATTCCTCAGCTAAACCATTTTTATTAGAACATTTAAGGAGTAAATCCTGTAGCGCTTACATTTATCTGGTTTATCTAGCTTCCAGGGACCCAGGGAAATCTCATTTCAGGGGTTTGGTTGACTTCTCTCCCAGCTCTAAAATGACAAGTCGCAACATCTTTACAAACTGTACGACTAACTCGAGACCCCTTTTACCAGGTGTCACTCAGTTTCTACTTTCCAACAGAATCAGGAACTTCAAATTAAGTAAACCTTCTACGTTTCTCCTGAGCATAACATTAGGTACCTACTGCACAGCTTCTGGATGAAAATGGACAGCGAGTACCAGCTGGCTGTGCTGTGGTGCCCATCGGTCCTGGGCAACCTCTTTTGGGGGGTAAGAGCAAGCACGTGACAAATCGTACAACTCTGCCTGCAATGCAATCTGGCTGCTTCAATTAATCATGTTTCAGCCTCTGCTCGGAATATGCAAGTCAGGGGAGGTCACCGCTAACCTCTTCACGTGACTAAGGTACATAAACTCGCTTTGAACACGTGTTCTGAAGACATGTTTAGAAAAAAGCAAGTTGCTAGAAGCTTACGGCTATGTAGCATGGCAAAAAGATTGCTGAGGTGTAAATGTTCTGAACAAAATGTGGTTTACGCCAAGACAGAGAATTAGCGTAGTATCTTCCAGGCTCAGCACCGCAGTCCTGAACAGACAAAAATCCCTGTCAAGACCAAAGCACGGGGCTGCCAAGCCAGTTGCAACGGGAGTACGAACACAACTATTAAGAGAGGTTTCTTTGCGTTATCGCCTTCTCTCCATCGTAACTCCACCTGCAAATAACCTGTCCTTGCTCGCATCTCCCTTGCTCTCTTAATTCTGGCTCTACGTTGAGCTACAACCGAGCACGGTGCCAGAATCGCGTACAATCACGCACATACCTGCAGCACTGGTCAGTGTGACCACACAGAGGTTTCGCTCGCCCTCGGCCTGCCTGCGGCACCTTCTCCACGGTGCTGCATGGTGCCCCGCCGAGCCTGAACTTCCCACTGGGAGGATGGAAGCACTGCTCTCCTCCGGTCTTGGCTTTGCCGACGTGACCCGACAGGCGCTGGCAGCAGCCGACGCGCGCCAGGAGACAATCGACCCCAAGGCCGTGCCGAGAGGCGCGATGAAGGTTGTTCATTAGAACACGAAAGCGCCTAAATTGGGGGTCGGAAGGGCTGGCCGCACTGAGGCAGGGGAAGGACTGCCGTGGCTGGAGGCGCGGAGCTGGGCAGGGAGGCCGAGGGACACCGCTGGCGCTTCGACCATCCCACAGGGACCGGCTTTGTCCCGCTGCCTCTGCCTGCCGCCCCCCGCCACTGACCTGGGGTCGGAGGCACGCACGCTGGCCTTGAACTCTCCGTCTGCCCCTCCGCCGTCTCCCTGCCATATTAATTACCATTCCCCTCTGCCAGGGCCAGAAAACAACCTTCACTGCATTAGTGCTAATTAAGAAGAGTGAGCTTCCTATTCTGGCTGCTTAAATCACACTCCTCTACTCATTCAGAGCAGAAAGGAGTGCTGACAATCTTATTAAAAGCAGAAGGAAACACCTTGGTTGTGCTTTGAGCTGGCGAATGAGGCCAGGAAGGTTCTGTCCTTCTGCAGGGACAGCAAAGCTGCGAGTGTCAGCGGAGGAACAGAAGGGGAGGGTGAGAAAAACGACGTGTTTCCTAGGACTTGGAGCTCTGTATCTCAGGGAGAGGTGGGAAGAGCATCCCCTTTGAAAATATTTATATCTGAAAGCAGAACACCTGAAATGAGTGTACTGAAAACACGGCCCGGTTTGCAGAGCGGCAGTGTAACTCTCCGTTAAACCACGGACCTGGAGCAGCCCAGAGGATGGCTTTCCAGGGGTGCCAGTATTCGGAAAATACTGATTCTGATTCTCTGATTCCGTCAGCATCAGAGCAAGATTTTGATTTGCTTGAGTCTAGTAAACAGGCAATAAAGTCAACAACAAGGCTCCATCACTTCCCCCTGAGCTGCAGCCTGTGAAAGAAAGTATTTCTTTTGGACACTGTGCAATTCCCCCGCTTATGCCCCTTAGCATATACAAACCCATTTGTGCCTTTTTCAGTCTAACACACAAAGACTGTTTCCTCTTTTTAAAAGTGATCTTCTTGGTTAATGTGCTCGCCAATTTTAATTAGAGTGCAATAACAGAAAGGATTAAATTATAACGGGGGGATCATGAAGATAAGAGTCCAATAGTGCAGATAAATTGATTTTTAATATATTAACTATCATTCTTCAGAATACCATTAGCTATCCATTTAGATACACAAGATCCAATGGAACACAAGAATTCTTCTAAACCATCCAGGCTTGAAGGCTGGAAACTATTGTGACTTCGTACAGCCAGGATGAGAGAGAAGTCTCATTCAGTCCTCCTGAAAGAGCTGGAGTCCTGTACTGCCTCTCTCCCAAAAAGTTCTTGACAGGCCAAAATTCCCAAGACTTAGTCTTCTTTTACTGTCAGAAAATACAGAGAGAGACAGCAGAATAATAGGACTTGTTCTTCTCTAGTGGCTTGTCCACAAAGCGGGTGATCATTAACTACCTCTGCCATGTATTCTGTTAGTGCAAGCAGAAGCAGTTTAGGCTATGAAGTGAAAGGCTCCTGCCCTCTCTGTATAGAGTACGTATTATCAAATTCCTGGATTTATTTGTTTGCTTATGTTTCTAAAAAGCTAGGAAACATAAAGAGAGAAAAACGTTTTTTAAGAGAACAGCATTCATATTGTAAAGCAGGAAAAAAAAGTCTCCTTGTTGCATATGCATTAAGATACCATCTCTTACTATCTCACGACACTTTTTTTTCCATAGCAGCCAAATCCCACTCGTTGCACCGGACAGACCACGCGCAAGCCGTTGCGGCTGCGGTTGCCCCTTCACACAAGGTCACCAACAGCAGTGGAGCTGCGCCTGCAGCCCCTGCACCTCCAGCCTGTGCTGCCGGCAGCCCTGAGAAGCAGAGCCGGAGAGCAGACCGCGACGTCCACGCTGACCAGTACTTTGCAGGGAACAACAGTTTCTGCAAGACATGGGATTGTCCTTACCGAGTACGCATTATATGTGACTGGGGAAGACCTAGAGAGCTATCAGGAGTTTCAGCTCTCTGAGCTCAGCACTACGCGAGCCTTCAGCATCTGGTTTATAGTCCTCTGGGAACGGTAGATGCGTGTTAATCACACGCTATTATTTTAATTTTTATTACTGAACAACTTTTAGAATCAATAGAAGGCAATGTCCTGCTCTGAAAAGGATACAGGTTGAGAGACAAGAGCAAACACTCCGAAGCAGTGGAAAGCCCACGAAGCACAAAGCCAGACTGGTTCTGCCCAGAGCATGCACTGGGAGCCAGCGCCCAGCACTAGACGAGGCCGATTCCTCCTTGCACCAGAGGGCTAAATCACATTAAGTCATCCACAGAAGCATTAAATAGTTTCCTGACATTTCATTTCTATGTAAGCAGTTAAGGCTGTTGCCATAGGAACATTAACAAATATAGTGATGTGTATAATTGTGAATAAAATGGACTGGGAGAAAAGAAAGAAGATGGCCTACACTGTCGAAAAAGTTCAGGCTCTACGCTGTGCGGCTTCTCCAAGTACCGAGAGCTGGAAACACCCGCAGCACCCCGCAGCTCCGGGCACATCCCGGCGCCAGGGCAGCTCCTGCAGCAGCAGCCCTTTGCCGGTGCGACGCCGGACCTGGGATAACTCCGGCCCAGGAGAGCGACGCCGGCCCGGGCTGGCAGCCGTCCTGCCGCGTTTCTGCCAACGGACTCTGCAGGCAGAAGAAGACCTTGGGAAAGAGCAGCTCCGTTTTAATCCCAATAGCTCAGGCCCTCCTTCCCCTTATTCCCCCAGCTTTATAAAAATAGAAAGAACACATGTTCCCATTAGTCACTTGCTAGAGGGAAGCTGTGGGGTATGTGCTGACAGTCTGAACGCTGAGATCCAACCTGAATACTATTTGCATATTCCAGGTAGACAAAGTGCAACTGTATTAAAAACGCGTGTGTGCGGGGATGTACAAAGTGAGACAGCAGTCTGATGACATTTACCAGAAATCAAGCCTTTTTCCCCAGCACGTTTCCTTACACCCTCACTAGGGCCCCTCACGGCTACTAATGCCCAGCCTGGCTAGTTTCAGGGAGGCTCTTAATTAAACTTCTGCTTGCCAAGAACGGTTTGTATTGGCAGGAGTGAGGACACAGCCATCCTCATGGGAACATTAGACAGAGGGTTCTTCCCTCTGGATAATACCGTTTGCTAGCCCCGGCAAGCAGAAGACATTTCAAGGTAATCCAAACGCAGTAAATGTCTTTCATTGCTGTTGACTAAGCTGAAATTCTGCACGTTATTTTCAGGCGTTCAGTTCGGACTAATGAGTGTCTAAAGCTTATCGTAGGTCTGAATGCAAGCCATCCCTCCTCAGTGACATCCTCTTGATCTTTAAAAGCTCAGTGATCTTTGGCTTGAGCGTAACCCCTGGGGGTTCAGAGGTTAAGTTTTGGGGATGCAATCAGTGTCTGAGCAAGGCAGGACAGAACTGCACTGTGGTTATGTCAAGGCCCTGCCGGGGGAGGAAGAGAGCCCCGGCTCATATAGGTGTCTGTGTTATTTATGCACCAATTGACAGGACAGGGAAGATGTTGCATCAAGAGCAGGACACCTCACCAGTGCTTCACCAAACCTCTGCAACTCTATCAAGAAAAACGGTCAATAGATATCAACTACCTATATGCAGGAGAATATCGTATGTACTCCTGTTCTGTCTACCTGTTGATCCACTATGAATTTTCAACACAAGAAAACAAAAACCGTACCGTATCATCAGCGTATCAACACTGCTGCATACGTGAGGGCAAAATTAACAATCTAGCTATTATTCTCCCCATATAGTTAATGAAACATAGGGGAAAGAGGCTTTTCATCTTCTTACATTCCTAACTAAGCACTCAGAACATTATTTCCCCCCTCCCCTTTAAATATCTATTCGTTTACAGTTATTTAATAGACAGTACTATGGCTAGATTAGACTATAATCTATACATAAAGGTACTGTGTTTTGTTTCTAGGTTCCGTAAGTTGCTAGCATTTTATTAAAATTTATCTAAAAATGGATACAATTTGAAAGAAAAGGTCTGGAACTTTAACTTGTCTAGTCAGTTCTCGAAGAAGATTATAATTCAGCATTAATCCCTACAGATTAGCTCAAAAATACCCATGTCGGTTTGTAATACTTTATCAGTTCCTAAAGAATAGCCACTATCTGTAACATTGGGCCATACCCTTTTGCAAAATAAGCATGCAGAATTTTGTACTTAATTCCTGTTCAACTACATGCAAAATACATCCTCTTCTATTCCGCTCGGCTTAAATCAATCTCTGTCCACCAGCAAGATACCCAAGTGCTTTCTAGATGTTCATTAAGCAGCGTGCCTTGCAGATGCCTTGCGTAGTTCCTACCTTCTTCCCCTCCCTCAGCAGGACACTGTCTATAGCTTGTTGTTTGGGGAGGGCTCTGGGGGCGGGGGGGTGTTTATAAATGTACTGTGTGCTACCTCTGTGTACGTTACTGCAGCGGTGAGGAGGCGAATGCGTGCCATGCCTTCTTGTTGGGTGAAACTCGGCGAGGCACGGCGTGGTTGAACTGCACAGGAGGAATCCTTCCTCCTCTGAAGCTCAGCAGGTCGCACGCCCCAGAGCACATTAAAAAACTTCTGCAACCTTCCCAGAAATATTTTAGCTACTGTTGCTGAAACTATACCCTGAACCATATGGTATAAGTACACCGATGCAGATGGATACATTCATCTGAATGGAAAAGCTCATGACCTAGCAATATCTATTTAGAATTATCTTTCAAAGGATGTTTTTAGTAGAATTTGTAAAAACCTGTGTTTCTGCAAGTCACAGCAACTAACACGTGATGGCTTTGGTTTTTTTTTTTTTTTTTTTTTTTACAAGTGGTTTGCCAACCACAACAAAGACGACGGAAAAGGATGCAGAGTCATACAAAAAGCAACTAGCACATCGGAAGCAAATTGGTTGCGAAGATCCTTCAAGCAACAGAAAAGTAAATCTTTTTCATTCTGTTGCAGACCTTAGTGCTCCGAGATAAAGCTTATGCATTTCTGGTTTGGAATTATAGCATCATCAGCCAAAGATCAATTTACTACTGAGGAATAGGGGTAGAGATGTTTGCATTGGGAAAAAGGCTGATTAATTGTAACAAAGGTAAGAACATCGCATACTACTAAGTTATAAACAAAGTGTAATGGCCTAGATGGGCATTTAACCCTATAGGGTTTGAGCCTTCTCCTATTCTCCCAGTAAGAAGGAGCTTCTTCCCTTTGTGGCTTAGCTCTACATCCATCCTCAAAGATAATATCTGACATTTTTCCCACCCTAAGGATTTTTTTTCCTGTATGAGTTTCATTGAACACCATTATTCCACTCCTGTTCAGTGACCCACTGGGAGCTCCGAGGAGAGCCAGTGCAGAAGTTCAGGCAGGCTGTGTTTTCAGTGTACTGATTACAATATATATAAAATAATATTTTGTACAAGTTCAGAGGGAATAATTAAACATTGCTCTCAGCTCTTGGCAGTGACTTTTACAACACTGTGTAATGAGTTATCACATTTTGACCTTTACATCTAACTCACCTTCTGTGATTTGCTGAAAAAACTTTGAACACCATATAAGCAAAAATAACACCAAGAGTACTAGAAGACAGGCACGCGTTACACTGTCAGGTACTGCAGATAAATGAACACAAACATTAGGTATCCATACAGGAAGCAACGGAACTACTTCCTAGTGTTGGATTTAATAGCAAATTACCAAAGAGACACTACACATTACTACAATCTGCACATCAAACCAGGCAGAAAGCAACCTGCAATTATACAATTAGATTGATACACAAGCTTCCCGCTAGTGTTTATTTCTGCTGCCAATCATGCTGCTTACTGGAAAACAAGGGCTCTTAGCATCCATCGTGCCTCACTTTTTCTCCTCTGTGCTTTTCCATTTTGAGGGGCTTTACTGATCACGTCTCGTTCTTTTAACATCCTGATGAATCTGTCTTTAAGATTACACCTTGCCCAGGTATCTTTCGGCTGTACTGAAATCCATCTTTGTGCGCGGTGCCTCATGTATCCCAGCAGCAGCTAGCTGCATGGAACATGAGAAGAGGAAAGAAGAGACAAATAAATGTTTATTATTAGCTGATGAAGGCAGCTGATTGAAAGGTAACAAAACCCCTGATTTCAAATGAAATTATTAAATGAAAATCATTTAACTATGCGGTACCCTGACAAAAACCATGAAAGGTGAATGCAACTGGAAGTCTCTGTATTTGAACTTGGTGTCCTCATAATACAGTGCATCTGAATGACTAAATGTTGAGCACATCTCAGATACTTCAAATAAGTCTGCTCGCTCGGGTTCAGTGCACGTGTGATCTCTCAGGTCCCTGGGATAATTTCTTTTGCCCACCCTATCTTCAACCACACCTGTTCAAACGGTTATACTTCCCATGTCTCTTGAGCATCGTTCACTCACACATACCTATTACGGCCTAAATGCTGTGAGCTGTATGCCTTTTCGTACAGTAAATCTGCGCACCAAATTGATTAGAGAACTCTGTGCAGCAGACGCTATTTATACAGTACAGCCGGTCAGCAGAGCTCACGCACGCAAACGTACATTGATCTGCCTGGGTCCAGAGTAGCCTCGCAGAGCCGTTGTAGCCCATTGCGTCTGTAGGAGAAAGACGTTTCTCGCACCCAGGCAGCCCGTCGGACGGGGCGAGGCAGTAGAGGCGGGTGCGCGCGCAGCCACGGCACCGTTGCGAGTGGCGCGGGCGGAGGATGCAGAACCTCGCGGCAGCCCCGGACGCGCGCGCTCTGCCCGGTGCCGGCAGCCGGCTCGCGGGCTAACCCGTACCGGGGCTGTCGGCCGCGTCAGCCAGAAAGGCGCGTGCCACCGCCACAGTCTTACGTCTTTCGCGCAAAAAAATAACCTCCTGATAATCGTTCTTTTCCCACAGATTATTTTGTTTAGATTTCTGGATTTCATTTAACCTCCCTGTCGAATCTCACCACAAAAGAGAGTCCTTCGTTTCCCAATAAATGCCGAGAGCTTTCTCTCAAAAACGTTTTCAGCATTTAGAAGCTCCAGTCGCAGTGACTCATGCACACATGTTCTGGAGCCCGCATTTCATGCCGGTGGTGAATGACTCAGATACGCGGAGGCACAATAGCTCGGAGACGCGGCGCCCGCAAGAACCCTTGTGCCATGGCCCTGGCAGCGCGGGCCGCGAGCGCCGGCGGGAGAGCTCAGAGCCGAGTTACAAAGGCTGTAACTCCTCCACTCGCTCAGGCAGCCGATGCCACGGCTGCGAGATTCCGTTCGCCCCGGTTCGCTCCTTCCCATCTCATGGGATCAGCTTTCTAACCCTTCCCTCTCGCCCATTGCAATCCTGAAGGTTTTCTGCTATGGGCTCACCGGCTCCTGCATACACTCGCGGATTAGCAGACCTCCTATTAGCAAATTGGAAATTTCTTCTGCTCCCCTTCCTCTGAGGAAGGCACACTTACTTTTACACAGGAACCGGTATTCCTTTCAGACGAGTGTCTGGATTCCCACTTCTGACCGTTTTTTATGACAACTAAACCATTTTAAATTATCACACAGTACTCTAGCTTCTGGAAAGCATATTCATAGTTTTCCATGAAACGGTTTAGAAGACAAGTCCCCAGATCCCCTTATTTAGAAGGCCTAGTCCATGTAAGAAAAGCAAAGTGTCTGCTCACAACAACGCACAACTACAGCGTTCCTCTCAATGGCAAAATCAGAGTTCAAATAGCCCAAGTGCAGCCAAATTCAGAAAGCGCCGAGATACCCAGCAGTCATCTACAGGGTTTATGGACCCGCTTGGGGTAGGTGGGCATTTTTTTTTCATTGAGATGACAAATTAATGTTTGACTTGCATCACATAAAAATTGTAGAAAGTTACCGAAATAGAGGATCTTGGCACCAATGGGTAGTTGTTTCAGGAAAGATCACTTGGCACACAGAATTATTCAGCTTTATGCTCTGATCTGAGCAGGTTCGTAACCTAACAGCTAGGAAGTCCTCAGTCTATAAACCACTTAGGAGTGGCAAATAGGCAATCTTCCTCTAAAGAATAAAAGCCTTCTATAAACTTGTGTGAGAAGACACCAATTCTTTGCTGCTGATGCCTATTTTTGAGCTGTGCCACACAAGGCACTTCAGATTTTTTTCTTTGGATTTGAGCTCAAGAGCTTTTCTCTAAAGTAAGGAGAACAGTAGGAATGAACCATGTCATCATTTCAGTATCAAAAAACCTGTCTAGATGTCATTGTACAAGGGTTTAAGAAAAAGTCAAATTCAAAACCAATCTAACAGGCGACGCTTTACAGCATTTTAGAGTCAGGATGGTAATTTGCTACGACACCTAACTTACTGACTCAGGAAACACTTCAATAAACAGAACAGGATTAGAGCAATATCCAGTCTCTAAACTTGGAGCACCTGCACAGTAAACGTTCGCTTTTCTTTCTTGCTTTCCCAGAAACTCCACAAAGTTAGAGGTAAAAAGTAAGCCACATTATTTCTCACTGTGTGGACCTTTTACTTGAAACACCACAATAAAACTATTCAAACAAGGCTGGTTTTGGGGTTTTTTTTTTTGGCGTCGCTGGTGAGACAGAGAGTCCTAACGCTCTCTCGGGACTATCACCACAATGATCCCTAGAGAGCACATTAAGCATTTCTCGCATTCTGCACCTTGGCAGAAATTACTTTATACTGTGACACGACGTTTGGATTTACAAAGGAAGGCACATTATATACCAGTTTGGTATTAAAATGAAACCTTTCTTCCTCAGGGGCCAGGAGGCCAGCAAGACCTCCACCTAAATTTCCAAAGTACATGGGGATTCAGCTGTGCCTTTTCTCGTCAAAATAAACACAGGATTAAACCCGAATGCAGTGCCCTGGAAATGCACATACCACTACAGCAATTCAAACACCAGGTCGCACTGTGGACAGGCTGCCAAGGGACCGCCACCAGCACGACCGGCATCCGTCCTTCCCGGGTCCTGACCAGGACCTGCACAGCTCCACGCTTCGAACCACAGCTCCTGCATTTCAAACCCTTCAAATGGTATTGCATCTTCTCACTGGGCAAAGAAGATTTTCTGTATTTAAGAGACATTTAGTAGGCTGCAAACAAATGGATCAAATTGTGCTCTTCCATTTTTAACATAATCTAAGCAGAAAGCACTTACCATCAGTGCACAAAGAGCTCAGCCATGCTGGAGAAGAACAGCACAGCAGTAAGAGCAAAGGTAGAAAATGGAGGATGCAGATTATAAAATTCAGTCACATTTTAAAATTTTCTGCTACAATAATTCACTTTATGTAGAATTAATGTGGCTGATTGAACGTTTGTGCTGTAATTTACTTATAATTAACATTTTATGGTGAACAGATTTCACCATCTCCTTCATGCTGTGAACTCCAAGCCATAGGTCAAAAATAGAGATGAAACAGATAAGCACAAAATATTCTCACTGAAATATTAATGAGATTTTAATTTACTACTTTAAAAATACATCTTTCATCAATGCCTGTATATCAAATCATTATTTTAATTTTTTTACATTGTATTAAAAATATAATGAACTTTCCTAACTGGTTGAAAGACCCTGAAATATCTATTGTGAAGAGACAGCTCAGGGGAACAAAAAAGGTCCAAACATTCACAGCTATCAAAAATCTTACACGGTGATTGGACGAGCGTCAGCTTAAACTGAACACAATACCTTTAACATTAACCAACTAGAACTGGGGGTCTCTAGTCCAGCAAACCGATGCAATTCTTCCCGCTAAGATTTTATTTAAAAGTGTAAGGTTAGTCTCTAAAACAATTCAACTGCCACAAACTTATTAATGTGTTTCAACAGATGTTGTTGCATTCGCTGTTGAGATATAATACATACAAGGTGTTGCTTTGAGCGGGCGTTCTTATCTTTTAAGCCAGTTCTGGCTAAATTTGAAACCCTCCAGAACAAGGCTCTGCCGTTAAGAAAGACCCCAGGAGTCAAAAGAAAAATACGCTTCTTCATGGTCTAGAAAGAAAACCAGAAGAAAACTTGTATAAAATCTCAAATCCACTCACAATGTATATTTAAAGCTGTCTTTCCTATTACCTAAAGATGACGGACCACATCTGAATAAATTATCATCAAGTCATCTGCAATTCATACAGTTTCCTATATTCCAATGCGCTATCAAACAGGCAACTGAGGACATTCCCGGAATGGTCTGGTGACAGAGAATGAAGATATGGGATGACAATGAAAAAAGTCAGCAGAAAATCATAAGTCAATGGAACTATTTTATGCTCTTTACTTCCTAGCCTGCACCAGTCCATTCAAAAGGCTCATTAGAATTTCAAATGAAAAGCTGAATAATACAAGCATTATAAATCTGTTACAAACAAACCTAAAATGCATCAAGAAAAATACACATGGAATTTTCCTTCTTAAATTGCACTGCTTTTTCCTACAGGTTTGTTTGCTGGGAATCAGCAGCTATTTGTTTTTAGGGTAAGGCTGTTTTTTCTTTTCTTTTTTAGTTTACTTATTTAAACTGAAGGCCAGTGCCTGCCTGTCTCCTTGGTCCCTCTACAGCTTGAAGAACGGAATCCAAACACTTTTCAGGTTTCCCTATGCAGCCATAGGCTTTTTCTTTTTTGTTAAAGACAATACAAGGAAAAAAAAAAAGTTATTTACCTGTGGGAGAACTCTCAAGAGAAGTCAGAACCTGAGCATCCCACCACAGAATGACTCCTAATAGGAAGTTAATTTTTTATCTGCAGAAAGTAAGACCTCTTGGTAGAATAGCAACAGGAGGGCGATTTCTGTGGGTCCTGATACCTCCACCCCTCCTGCAACATGGTGGCAGCATGTGGGTCCCTTTCCAAAGTTGTTCTGTCAGACTAGGGGACTTGTTCACACAAATATCTCTGCTGATGAACAGAACTATGCTGTACATTAGAAGTCCTTTAAAAAGAAAACTTAATGTTTCCTTTGCAGTAGAACAATTCAGATCAGTTTTAGCAATAACAACAAAAAAAGTAACATACCGACTACCACCAAAATCTGAGTGGGGTGAATGTATTGCTTTGAGAATGGAAAGAAAAAACCCGAAGTTAAAAGAAAATGCATAGCACTGTATTAATGGATAAGACTTACATTTCATTTTTGTTGGTATTTTTAACATTTTCCATTGTCAGGATGAAAAAAAGCCACCAAAGCAACAAACCAAACCCCAAACAACAGGGCAGGAAAAACCCACCAGAACACAGAAACTGAATACTGAACCAGGGATTCCAAAATAAAACATTATAGCCTATCACCCACAGAAATCCCAGGAAAACTTCCAGACTTCCCAGACACTGCCAGCCAACAGGACCACGCACATTAAGCGGAATGCCACGCTATGCATCGGGAAGCCGAAGCGGTGGCAGGAAAAGGACCGGATGACTGTCAGGGTGAGATGTCCTCATGGCCCAGCGGAGCACAGAGCCGCTCCCTACACGGGCCCAGGGCACTGCAGGGGTGACAGGGAGTGGCAGCGATAGCGCAGGACGACACAGCTGCCTGCAGGCTGGAAAAGCGAAGCAGACAAAGTCAACCGGTTGCTTAAAAAATAAAATGAAAAAATTGCAATGTGGTAGAGGTCTTCATCCCTTTGATCTCTTACCTAGTGCTGATATGCCACTGAAGCTATATGGACTCGTCTTTAAATGAAGTATTAATGATGAGAAACTATTCTGACAGATGTTATCTCTGTACTTTCTCATTCCCAGGACCTCGGTTACCATTTTCTAACACATAAGACTTTTTTCCAGAACATCAGCTTGGCTTCTACTCAAACGCTAGGCTAAACCTTGAGAGACTGGCTTCCGCAGGCATCTGCTTGAAGAAAATCTTAATGCAAAATCTGAATGAGCGCCTTAAATTCCCACCACCGAATCCCCAAAACATTATTTACTAAGCACCAAGTTCACCTGGAAGAGATGGTAATTACGGCTGAAAGCCTGGGGCTCCCCCATAAAAAGGGCCAGCCAAAGCCTACGCTGAGAAATTCAGACCCGCTACATGATGCAACAACACCGCCTGTTCAGCTAGCACGTATCGTCCTCCGGTGGGGTATATACAGGATTCCTGCTTTCGGCTCCGCTGGGGAGTGGGGGAAGACATCCTACATGTATTAAAACTGCCTTCTGCTTCTTAAGGAAACAGAAATGAAATCAATATACAAATAAACAAACACTTCAAAGATAACAATGAAATCTCACCAGTTGCAGCACATGTCCGCTTTTCCTAAGCGCCTTTCCTTAGTACAAGCCATCAAACATCATTGTGAATTAGTAATAATTTTTTTTAGCAGCACTGAAGAATTAAAGCAAGAGAGAAAGGGAAGGCATGCAAGAGAGAAAAGGAGGGAGAGAAAGAGAGAGGTTAAACTCAAAGGCAGAGAGAGCGAAATGGACCAGATTATACAAAATTAAAAAGCAAATACGCGCAGACAATTTGTGCCGAGTGATTGCAAGCAATTACAGTCCGGCTTTTCTGGAGGGAAAATTGGGGAGGGGGGGGGAAGGTTATTTCAGCTTAAAAGGAGACTTTATTCATTCCTGATCAGCTTCTCCTACTATTCTCTCTTTTATTCTTGGATATCAATTTAAAAAAAAATCACCCTTCAGATGTTACATGTCTAACCCTGGGAATCCCACCCCTGGGCAGAGAGGGAGGATTTCAGCTTCCAATCGGCTCTTTCTATAGCCCTGAAAAAGCAATTTGCTCATAAAGGATAAAAAAAAAAAAAGAGGGGGGGGGGTAAGAGAGAGAAAGAAAGAAAAGGAGGGCAAAAAAGGAAAACCACAACAAGGGCATGCGTTTCTCTTGGAGGAGAGCTTCAATTTTACTGTAATTGTCTGAGGAAGAGCTGCTTTGATCTGCAGAATTATTATTATGCTTCAAATGCCTGCCTGCTAATGTCACAGCTGTGCTCTGGCATGAGCGCACCGAGGGGGACCAGAGGCTAACCTGGGCCTTGCGCCGGCCACGCGTCCCTCTCCCTCCTCTCCTCCGCGGCTCTGAAGTTTATTTCAGGAGCACCCAAGGCCAGCGCCCGGCTCTGCGGCTCGGCTGCCTGGGGACGGCTCGTGCGCAGCCCCTTGGCTTGCGAGAGAGGAGATTAAAAGGCTGAGATCACCTCCCTGTAAGGGTCACGAGAGAGGCTTTAAAGCAATGTATTTTCTTGCTTTTTGGTCTCGCTCAATCACCAGCTGGAGCAACGTGAAGAAGGCTTTAAGGCCTTTATTATACTCCTTGTCTTACATCACTACCTGTTATTGTTGTGAAATGCCTTTATTTTTTTTTTAAACTACAACTAAATAATCTAGAGTGTTTGAAATTCATCTCCCTCAGCCCAAAGTTCGACAAACGTCGCTGATGGCAGATAGGAAGACCCAGCCTCGGAGCACGCATCAGCGGGTGGCGGGAGGCCGTGCCTCCTGGGCGTCCCAGCGGAATCCCAGGAGGCACGGAAGCGTGGGAGCAAAAAGAATCCTGTGATCTTCCATTCTGCAGCAAGGTACAGGCCTGTGTTCGGAGGAATACCACCTCCTTCACATTCATGGGGGAATACAGGGAAGCTCGAGTTCTTCCAACTAGATTTTAATGCAGTTCCCTGAAAATTAAAGAAGTCCCACTAACGCAGCAGGAGCATTTGCCACTGTGGACCCCTTACCGCCGGGGACCTGCAGACTGAAGTTGTTCGACTTTGTAAAGTCCAAACTGTTCCACACAACACAGAGCAGCTCAACCGCTTTCCTGCTTTCTTGCTCTTATGCACCGTCTCTGTACTTGTTTGAAAATACATTCCATGAATACAGGTAGTCTATGGATTTTTTTTTTATTAATTTTTTTTTTTCATTTTTATAAATCAGAGTTGAGAGCAACTAAGATATTCTGCACATCAGGACAATGGCATCTCTTCCGCCCCCCTCCCAGTTCTTCCACGACTGGGGCCAGAACCTTAATAGCATACCATACTGGTATCTGTTTCTTGTCAGCTACTTGTATTCAGGGAAAAACTTTTAGAAAATACGTATATTTAAGAATATTCTCAGAAGTTATCATTTCTCATTATTATTTGAAAATAACCATATTTAATGATGAGGTTTTTCAAATTCCTCATTATGCAAAGCCCTCTTCTAAAGTCCGTATTTGACCACCACCGCACTGGGGAGGTCAGCTTTGAGGACCGACTGGTCTGGAGACGCACCAAGCACCCACAACTCTGAGCCAGCCCACGGGAGTACAGGACCTCTGACAGACCGACCCGGCACAGCGCAGGTTGGACACCGAAAAGTGAAGCAAAGGCAGATGCAGCTTTCAAACCTGGGCTGCACCCATTCAGCTGTACAAGATTCTTGAAGGACACAGAAGCAAGTAACATCAAAAATACCTTTGCACACATCAAAGCGCCAGCTATTTGAAGTTCAACTCTTTATGAACTATGCACTCAAAAAGCAAGGTCAGTACCCCAGAAATGTAGGGCTTTCTCTCATCAACCCACGTACAACTCCTCTTTCCAAAACTGCTGACAACTCACGGGATGTTTTCTATGCCACCGATCAAGTCCCGAGTACCACGTACCGTCATCGGAGGGATCTGGAGCGCAGGCGGTCACGCTGTGGAGAAAGCGTGCTTTGCGCCTTCATCCTCCTCTATCTAGTTTATTTCAAATGTCCCAAACCTCTGCTCTGCAAAGAGCTGGCCTCTGTCTTTGAAGGAAGAATAATTGTTTTTTTTAATCGAATAGAGGAGTTTTTCTTAAAATGTAAATTTTCTTATCCACAAACCACCCTTTTGAGGTGTAGCATAGAACAGCATTCAGTCACTGGTGATGAGATATTGGTGACAAAGTATTTTTGCAACTCACTAAAAAAGAGTAAAGATTTTGAGATTTTCCAGCTTTCCAATGAGTAAAGCACTCTAGGAAGTTTTCAAGATACACACGATTTTAAATTCTTCCCATTATTATATAAAAAAATAATACTTTGGGCAAGTGAAGGTTCCTAAAATTGTATTTGTACAATTTTTCTCTGCTTGTGTAGACTCAGAGTCCTGGTAACTGGCCGTCTGCCTTCACGTGTAGAAGTCTGTGAAAAACGGTAAAAATAATTTCTTTAAAAGTCTCCAACATCTTTCTGAAATAGTTTGCCTGTAAAATATGTAGCATGCACAAAATACACCGAGATGCGGTGTGACACAAACAATTTATTAGCATTAGTCTGGGATGAGCCAGATAAGTCATACAGGGCCTCACTACTCCTGCGTATTGCCGTCATCTCAAACTCATCAATAACACCTTTACTCTACTGCATGCTAGCATGAACTGTGTATCTATCTAAACTATAAACATATACAATTTTTCAGTCAAGAGAGTAATAGGCAAATAGCTGGATTTCACTCATTTTGTGTTCTCCAGGTAGTAAAATAGACGCATATTTAATGTACATACCAAAAAGTGCAGTGCCAATAAGTAGAGAGAGTCATATTTCCGAGTTAGTTTATAGACAGCTATATTTTACGCCTGTACTGCTAAAACCATATATGCATGCATATAAACACAGATAAATATCAGTAAAGTCAGTATCTACACACAGGAAATAGAGGACTGGATAAATGCAAGACAAAGTACACGATAAAAATAATCCCAATTTCTATATACAATTATGAACTCTCAGCTAAAATTACTACTTAGAAGTGAGATCTTGAGGTTATATAGTGTCCTCTCATACTGATCCTAGAGGTTGCTATTGGAGCTATTGCTCTTTTGCTTTATAATTTTGCTAATTGGTCATTAAGAAGTCTATAATTCTAATTCTGCCTTTGCTGGCAACACACTGTGGGTCAGCAAGTAAATTAATCTACCTCTACACCTCAGTTTCTCCAACTGCAGTACAGGGAAACACATATCCATCACTAGGTCCTGCAGGAGTTAATCTGTTAATGTTTGTATCAATCAAGTTGTCAAGTGCTATTTAAGTGCTTATTATTACTCATACAATAATTCTCTGCTTCGGGGCTCCGTAGGTTTGTAAATGCCCGTTTCATCACATACGTGAAGTTCTTTTGGGGCAAGCGAGGTGACCTGGATTGCGGGCCGACCAACGCATCTCTTCGCAGGTGCCTTCCGAACGCCAAGCGCTCCAGAGCAAGGCAGACCCAGCACTCCCCGTGTTTTGCTCCCGTCCTGCAGGACACCGTCGGGTTTGTTTCACTACCACACTTCTGCCAGCTGCACTCTGCGCTGCATCAGGGAACCTACGTATTTTAAAGATGTATTTGTATCTTCTGCCCAGGTACCGCTGCAGGCACAGCCTTGTGTGAGCATCTCTCTCGCGAGCTAAGTGTTAGGCAAGGGACTTCTCCCTTCCCTCTCTTCTCCCCTCCTCCTGCACGTGCCCTCCTTTTTGACCTGGAAACTGTTAGGCACGAACTCGGAGGAGACGTTCTGTTTATCCAGAGCATCATCTGCTCTGACGGTTCTGGGGAGAATTTACTCAGGATGCCTGGCTCCGAGACGCCTTGCAAAGCGGTCCAACGCTGTGACACGCGTGCTCTGCCCAGCTTCTGCACCCGGGCAGGAGGAGCGACAAACCGTTCGTCCACGCCTACGGTACCCTCAGGAGCCCAGCACACTGTGGCACCAGAACACGTAACACAGTCAAACATTTTCTGGAAACCTCCCGAGGGCCTGCGCCGTCACGCTGCGCACACGCCATCAGCCTGACGCTTGCCGAGCCCCGCGGTCCCTCCGCGTACGTCGTACGGTTGCCCTACGTAGCTACAAGGGCTTTTAGACTTCTCCTCAACTTATGGTCATGACGTACCGCTGTCATTAGAGCAATGCCAATATGAAGCAGCATGACAACTCTCACATAATGAGTTACTGCTCTCTATCTGTACAACTCTTGTCTATAGAAAAGGCGCGCGGCATTCAAGGCACGTGTTAGCTGGGATTCCTGGAGCCTGCGTGCACTGGGAGCTCCTTTAGAAAATATAGTAGCTACTCGTCTAGTCTTCTCACAAAATGAATTCTCTCTACTGGCACCAGTGAAGCTAAATACAACTTAGAAAATATTGAGCAGATCTTCGTAAGGAATGCAACTAAAAAAAGTGACACTTTAATTATTACCTTTATGCTCCAGAAATATCCCATCAATATGAGGAGCAGATAATTCACAATACTGTTTCAGCCGCTCTGCAGAATCAGGAGACACTGGTGCTTCATCTATACCAGGCGTGCAAACATTAGCGCTATCTATCTGTGTACGTAGCCTGTAGTTATTTATCCATTGTTTATGCATGCACTTATTTATGAATGTATTTAATTTATAAACATTTATATTGCAGAGCATGAGATGATAAATTCAGAAGAAAAATACTGACTCACAGAGCATGACCCTCCTGCCTCGTTTAGCCGAGAGCTCCCTCCCTCGTACCGGTGGCCTGAGCTGGACCTTCCAGCCAGCAATTGGCTGGCAACAGCTGTCCAAAGATCGAGGCTTTGGGAAGAGAAGAGTTTTAAGCAAACCGGTTCTTCCATGTGATTTTCTCCACAGTGGTCCTGAGCAAACCAGTTCTTCCAACCTCTACAGATCAGTTTAACGAGTCTTTTGCCCACAGTTGATCCTTGGGAAATCAGTGAGATTCTGTGGCTGCTATTATGCCAGCAAATTATGTAACTTCCGAATTATTTTTCTATTTTCAAAATAAGCTGTGCTATTTGCAAAATTGCAAATCGTTCAGTAAATCACATAAAAAATAAATAAACGTCTCTGCATAATTACTTGTTAAATAGCTCGTCTTCCCACTGTTCCAGCATTGACAGTCAGCCGCCTAAACTCAAAGTCCATCAGTTCCAAAGCAAGACACTTACTGGGGTTTTTTTTTTACCCTGGACTTCTCTTCCTCCTGACCCTTGAGCCTGTTTTCCCCGTAAGATTTTAAGTAAAACCCTATTTTTCCTTTAAATGTATATATTTTTATGTTTCCTCAATGCACCAAGCATGAGAGAGGCAAGCGGCATTAATTAAACACATGGCTGGACGTGCTAGCTATATATATTACTGACATTTCACTCTCTTACTATCTTCAAGTACCTCTTGCTATGTGCTACATGGGTAAAATAGCAGAACAAATTATGCAGTATATTCTGCTGGGTCCAAATATACGACTGGGCAAGTCAATACAGAAAGTAGTGCGGTCAGCGGCTCTAGAACGTCAGTGATTCATTGACAGGCGTCTGTTAACGAAGCAGCAGAGAGACTGGTTTGTCCTTTGCATTACACTCCACTTTCCAAAGACTCCTGCCATTCGTAGGACGGTTTCTGTGTCAAAAGACCCAACCTGGGGAGCAATCCTCCAGTTCCAACCACGCGGAGGTTGTCCCCGGCTGAAGGCAGGACGGGAAGGAGGGCGGCACTGCAGGGATGGGCGAGCAGCGCGCGGGCGGGTCCTCTCCGGAGCTTGGCAGCACAGACCCGGCCACGGGTGAGCCGACTTCTCTGTCATTTATTTTCCTTATCTTTCCTTGAGACTGAGTACGCATTTTAAATAGCATCCTGACAATATCTGAAATCAACATTTGTAATAATTTTGATCTCTTTCATCCTCTTGAATAGTCCAGACCTGGACCGCCCCTTGGTTTCAGTCTCAGATTCCTGCCCCCAACTTTCTAAAATTATTTAAGTTACTTTGTCTCTGCTAGAAGCTCTGCCAGCTCAGTGTTTGTTCTTCACTTTCAAGGGTATTTTATTTATTTTCTTCACTTTTAGCTACTGAAATCGGCAAGAACAAATTTCTATAATGAGCCTTAATAACAGTTTCTCCCATAAAGTTACCTATTTATCTCCTATTGTAGTGGTTTAGAAAGCACAAAAATGATGGGAAAATATAGGTGTAGTGATAAATCTCTGGGACTGATAGTGAATAATTTAAAATAGTCTCTATCCATAGGGGTAATGCTTGGAACCCACCCACTCTGTGTGAACCTTTCCCAGTCACTCAGACTCCTCCTTTCATAATACTCACAGTAGTATCCTCTCCACACAGACAAATAAACCCCTGTTTATCTAAACCTTTTAATCCAAATCTGTTCTATCTCTCAGCCTGTATCACTTACCCAATAGCTACCACCTTTATCTGAATGTTTTTGATGTCCTGGATCATTCTGGATAAGCTGAGCTGCTGAGGGAGCACACGCACGACACATGCTGCCAGCCACATTTCAGAAAAGCTCACTTACCCCACAGGAAAAAGGTTTTAAAGTTATCAGCAGCGAAGATTTTTCTGTTGGTATTTCCCCCATAAACATTATTTAAGCAAACTGGAGACAGCAGAAGAGCAGGCTAGGGTGGGGGGTTTCCCCCAGCCAGCAGGAACGACGCCTTTTTGAGACCTACCCTTAATTCTCCGCACTGTGCTATCAACAGCGCTCCCCCCTTCCCCTCCGATGCAAAGACAAAATGGGATACAACACTTCAAGCATAGCAAGACTCACCCTTAAAGCAAGCTCCTTGGGAAACAGCTAGAGATTGATTTTGTGTTTTGTACAGCACCAGGTACACTCTCAACACCAACAAAAGCGATGTCAGCACTTTGTTCTTAATTATTTATCCATTTCTAATGGTGGTAAGAAACAAATATCACAAGTGCTTCCTTTGCTCAGAAAACCCTGATGCAGAAAGGGATGAAAACCACCCTTTATTTCCCCCTGGTTCTTTATTTACAGAACCATCTGTGTGCAGTTGCAGAGTCCAGTTGAGCCCTGTCTATATCCCCGTTTCCCTCCAGCACTAATTAGTAATGCAATCCCACAAAGAGTGAAGTTGCCCGAAACCTCCCCTCACTCACAATGATTTATGTTCAATTTGTACAAATGGAGAAAATGAGATTTCAAATTTCAATGCCATTTCTGCAATGAGGTGATTAAAAGAGAGAGAGGTATTGCGTTCTACTGTATAGAATATTGATCCCAGTGCTATTTTCCTTAGCAATAACCATTAGCTCAGTATTATTTGCAAACCTCTAATGTGAACCTGGAGATGTAATTTACATTTGTGCTTTACTTATTTGCTTTAACAAAACAACACAAAAGCTTTGGGTCTTTCAATCTATCCTTATTGTCAATAAAATTAGCAGTTCATAAAAAAATTAATGTATATGCAAAACCATCACTTCCTTGTAAACTACACGGAGACTGTAAATGTTGCTCAGAACAAAAGGGAGATAAACTATTAAAAGGCTCTGGCCATTTAACAAATTGAATACCAAACGAATTAAGACAGAGTTCCCTTTTGTCCCCTTCTTTAATTCCTGGGCCCCTGGGAGCCCACAAAAGTTTCAGGAGCATGGGGAGGTTTCCCCGAGGAGCGCGGTGTTGACAGGGGGTGTCTGATGGGAACATAATGGGCACGGGGAAGCACATGCTTCTGCTCACAACCGGTGCCGCGGCTGTTGCCGTCGCAGGAGTCGCCCACTGCAGCCTTCACAGCAGAGCGCACAAAGCGCACACGCGTGCACGGGCACACACGTGCACGGGCACACACGTCCTGCACGCAAATGCTCCTGGGGAGGAAGCCAAGAAAGGAAAAACGAGAAGAAAGAGCGTAATCGCGGAATAAAGGAGGACGGTGCTCACGCCGCTCGGGCGGCCGTTTGTCAGCCCCCAACCCTTGAATAAGACAAGGCAGTTCTTCCCGTCGTGCTGCTGCTCCTTGCAAAAACATCAGCTGCTTCTGCTGCCTGGCAGAGTTAGAAGATGAGAACAAGGAAAGAAGAGGGAGAAAGGGGGGAAAAAAGAAAAAGCTAATGACCCATAATTGCCATGATAGTGGAATAGGGCCCAGGCAGCTGTTTTACATTCCCGGTATGTATAGTATGCAAATATCTACAAAGGGCCGACACAGTTTCTCTATTGTGGATCCTGAGGGTAACCAAATTAGCCTTTGGCAACCATGGTAATTGGGAGGTGCTGTTCCCATTAGGAGTCCTGCAAATTATGAAGAAAAATGGACCAAAGGCTTTGTCACAAATAATAATACCGAGAAGAAAAGAGCAGGCGGCCGTCTTTGCTTTGCTTTTCTTTCTTTTTTTTATTTCTACATTGTGTTGTTAATATCTCTCTGTTTAGTAATAAGAAAACAGTCCTCGGTGCCCTGCTGGACCCTCCTGGGCTTTCCACAGCAATATTAAGTTCTGGGGAATACTAAATATGGGACAGCAACATCAGTTGCGAATTCCCCAAGCAGAAGCCTCACAACCAGACACCGTATGCAGTTAGACAATGCTGCCTCTGCTCTACACTGTTTTTAGCTGCAGGAATCAGAATTAGGAAGGAAAAAAAAACAAAAACAACTTAGCTAGTACTCTTATTTGCATAGGACAAAATAGGACACAGAGCGCTAGCTAAGTTTTTTCTCCCTAACTTTGATTCACGCAGCTAAATACAGATTTGTTCTATGAATCATCCAACTTTGCTGCACAAGAGGCTACATTTTCCACTAATGATTTGAATTTGTCTTTCACTCTTCTCACCTTCTTTGATCATCCCATATTTCTCAATTCCAGCACGCAGAATCCTGTTTGATTGTTATGATCTACTAAAAAATGCACACCTGCCAACTTTTTGAGTGGAGCTCTCAGCTGTGACACCATAAGTCAATGCCAAAAACATTAAATGCTTTTGTCTTAACTCCCCCTAAGAACACAGCTTGCCACCCCCAGGAACTCTCCTGGCTGCGATCACGGGTGAGCTTGCAGCACCCGACACAGCGATGAGATCAGACCTACAGGCGCCGCCAGTCAGGTTCAGGTAACTCCCCAGCCACTGTCCTGGGAACATCCCTGCAAAACCCAAGTTTTTTTGAAAAGACCCACGCTGACAATGAAAATTAGGAAATGGTCTCATTTGCTTTTGTATTTCTTCCTGTAAACTTTGCGCTTACATCTCCTGAATAAGGCCAAATAAACCAACCAACACAAAAACTAAAGGGGAAAAAAAAAAAAGGAGAAAAAAAAAGAAAAAATCTTTCTTGGGTTCTTTTCGGTTCAGTACAAAAGTTAAAGCAAGGTGCCATCACAAGAACTGAACAGCGCAACCTACAAACCTACAAGAGCTTATTACTATTGCTTCCCAAATGCTAATTTTAGGTGAGGCTCTTGTTTTAAATTTTATCTAGCTTTTTGCCAATGTCATGATTTAGGAAGGGACAGAAATTATGGAGAGGAAAGGATGAATTACATTTCTGGTTTACAATCCAAGGACAGACTAAACAGAAACAAAGACAGAAAAAAAATATATAATCAAAGTACTTGACTACAATTAAAAAAATTTATAGAAGGAAAACCAGATGAAGTAGGATGGCTGGTAAAGGAATCCCTCCATGGTACATGAGGCCTTTTATAGATTGACCAAAGCAAAGAATTACTCTCATTCCTAGATACTGATTCAAAGGACAAAGCTAAACAAAGCACAAAGGGAAGAAAACAACACTATTTTCAAGTTTTATTTGAATTTTAGAAAATGGCATTTATCAGTGGAGAAGTTCACACTGTGGAACGCACACAGACACGATGACCACAAAGGTAGGCGAGGGAACCCTATCAGGCCTTACGGATCTGACGTGAGGCTGTGAAGTGCCTTTGCCTGCCATAAAAGTGAACATTCCCCAGAATTAAACCTTTTTTTTCATGCTTGTAAATATAAATCTGAGTCAAGGCATGCACCTTTTCAAATAAAAGGAAGAGCTGAGAATACCCCCCTCTTAAATAATAGTCTAATTTTTATATACGCAGAAAAGTCTCCGTGGCCCAGACGGAAGTCCAACTCTTGTACCGCCCAAGCTTATCTCCTAACCCACCTTCCTGCGAAAGACTACTCCTTCGGCCACAGAGGTGGAAGGGCTCCCTACTCACGGCCTGGTTTTCAAGCCCTCTCCTAGGAGAAGGCAGGCAGGCACGGCGGTGCCAGGCAGGAACATCTCCAGGTGGGGCTTCAGCCTGCAGAGGAAGGGTATTGCCCCCAGCACCTCTGCTCCCAGCTTTGGATGAAAGAGGCGACAACTGCGCTGGAGACACGCGGGATCTTTTGGAACGCAAAGAGGGAACGTCTGCGTTGAGGACCCTGGCTTGCTGTGAAACAGACACCAATTTGCTTGGCACTAGCACAATTAATACACTTTTAATACCAAAAGCAATAGTTTAGGCACCTTAAGAATTTTCTGGCAGAAAGTTAAGTACCTAACAGATTAACTGGCAATTTTAAAGACACATTTTAGCTGAATTAACTATTTCTGTATAAATCTTACTTTAAGAATCCTTAATTTCTTTATGTGCATGCCAACTGCCCCAGTGAGGCTTGCACAACGCACAATCCTCGTCTCCACACTGTCCATTTTGGGCAGCTGTTCGGAGGTGCGCTCCCAGTACTGCCCATCCACCCAAATTTCCTCCCATGGAAACCGGGATGCGCAGCGGGGCTTCGGTGAAGTTGTGATGCACACCTGGAACTGGGGGACTGAAAATTCTCCCGATTCAGTAAGGTGGAAGAAAGCTTTATGGCTGCAACCTTGATTCTAATAAGAAGCAATACTTAAGGACTTTGTATCTGTACAGAAAGCAGTCTAATACCATGCCAACATGACATACATAAGCTCCCCAAAGCATAGAAGTTTATCTCCTAGAAGGGGAAGTTTAAAAATCCACCACAGGAAAAGTTCCTATTGTGTTGGTACGAATCAACGTAAAAGATTTTTCTCTTGGTGGGGGACACCTTGTTCTCAGTAACACACCTAGTCCAATTTTTTTGCCCAACTGCTCAGCTATGTAAACAGTCACTTTAAAGTGACTGCAAATGCCAGGAGACCGTCCGGGCCTTTTAATATAATTAAGATTCAGAACAACATCTCCAAGAATCTATAGTCACTGTGATGGCTGTAAAGCCTGAATCGGTAAGTTTTATCAAAAACACCCCCGCATTATAAACCAAGTCTCACAAAGAACAGTTGTGTTGTAATTTTTCATGCTCAGACTAACTCTCCATCTTAAAACCGCTATAGCAAAAGTCTTAACCCCAGATCTTTATTTTTTCATGGTTTCCCCTCAGGGCCTCTTTAAATAGCCGGCAGAAGAGTCACTTCCCCGTCAGTGCAGTTGGCACGCCTGCAAGTGTACTTAAAGTTTGCGTCTGATCAAGTTATGTGTATTGGATCTGAAACCAGTTAGTCAATTCTTTCAGGTCCCTAAGTGGCGATTTGTGGTAATGTCTACATCAATACTAACAGAGCGGTTTGCTAGCTGGTTTACGTAAAGCAAATGTCTGAAGGATGGAGGGGCTGCCTCCAAGGGTTCTCTCAGTTAATGGAGATGTGGCTGGAAAAAGAAACGCGCAGATACAAAAGAAGTGCTGCTTTTAAAAGGACCATCCTCCACCAAAACACAGAGCCCAGAGGAGGTGATGGGCTGGCATCGCCCACGCACACTCGCCCTATTCCCTGCCGTTTTCTGGACAGGCTTCTGCCACGGAGCCTTCACATCCCGGCTCTCCAGCCTGACTTGGCTCCCTCAGTCTTAGCACCAATAAGACACAACTCTGCTGCATTTGTTTTGGGGTTGGGTTTTTTTCTTTCTTTTCTTTTAAGCAACAATCCTGGTCCTTCCTCCCTGCATGTTCTTACTCCTTGGGCTCCAAACGGTAGATACAGGCCACAAATCAGAAAAAGCAAAAGCTCAAGAAAACAAAACAAAACAACCAACAAAGTGACCAAAAACCTCCACACTAAGGTAAAGTATAGCCAAATATTAGAATAAGGTAAAAAGGGGGTTATATAAACCAAAATCATGATTAATGAAAAAGGCAGGAAGTGGGTACTGTTAAACAAAAGTTGCTGGTTCAAACTGTAGTTTGAACTATAGAACAATAGAGCACAACTATAAGCAATAAATAATATTAGATTAAGCTTCCACTTTCCAATAAACAGCTTTTCTTTCTTTAATATTTTTTCCTTTTAGTAAGTAAGGCCTTGGAGTGCCACTGAATTGCAAACAAGCATATTATAGGCATATTGCATTCAGCGTAGAACTTCTTTACAAACATAATTTCTCTGTAAAATCCCATGCGTGCCTATTGCACTACGGAGAAGATACGACCCAGCTCTTGTCATATACCACATCTCCTCATAGGTGATTTTCCTGTTTTCCTTCCAAGATGAAACACCTGTGAGCAAAGATGATGCATTCCTCTATACAGAGCTCTGGGCTTTTTAGGAATGTTACAGAATCGGCAGCTTACAGAAATAAAATAATCTAGAGAAGAAACTGGCCTGCGTTCCCTGGGACAAGAGCGGCCAGGGTAGTTCTTAACGGGGCTGGGTACACACACTCGGGGCTGGCCAGCTCCATTTCCTTCCCCTCGCCGCCCGCTCCACCCCTCTGACAACCTACAGGGGCTGTAGCTGCGACCCTGGGCGAAGTCAACAGGAATTTTGGTCAGCGACTTAACCGTTAGTCCTCCCTCCCCCATCACCCTCTGAGAGCCGGAGTACATGAATATACCTGTTCTCCGAAGACTTGTGAATGAACGTGGCACTCGGCGTCTGCTATACAGCAAACAGGAGCCATGCAGTAAAGCAGCCACGGAAAGCCCAGCGCCTGCAGGCAGTGCCCACAGCCATGCCTCTTGTCCCTGGACGGGACCTCTCACCCTTGGGTGGCAGAACCGCCGAGCCCTTGCCGTGGGTATTCTTCAGAAGACAGCGGAGTGAATTCCCATCGCTGAAGTGTGAAAACTGCCAAAGGTTTAATGAACCGGAATACAAGAGGCATCTACACTGAGGCGGTATTCAGAAATGTGTCACCTTCCAGGAAAGGATCCTGAACAGCAGGGGGGCAGAGGCAGAAGGTATTCACAAGTAAAGGCGCAATTCGTAATTGATTAAACATTTTTTGACTACTGTATCTCTAAGTATGCCGCGAGAATGTTTTCTTTCACAGATTTGTCATCATGCGTTAATTGGTTGTTTCGTAATTATTCATCACCATCTCTGCAACCATT
This sequence comes from Elanus axillaris, assembly GCA_026212715.1. Lineage (NCBI taxonomy): Eukaryota > Metazoa > Chordata > Aves > Accipitriformes > Accipitridae > Elanus > Elanus axillaris. The sequence continues at coordinate 43,145,598 of JANZLQ010000092.1, read as the reverse complement.
TAGAATAAAACTTCTGGAAACTTTCCAAATATGATGCTACATGTTAGCTGAGGGTTTGCAGACCATCAGGCAGCGAGCACACATCACTGATTTACGCAACTCCCACAGCCCGTAAATGTTAAGGTACAGCACTGCACTCAAACGACAGACAAGCTGGAACAAGAAGCCTACGCTCAGGGCACGCTATCCAGAAAATGAAAGCACCATTCCTCTAGACATGTTATCCCGTTGTTGCTGACCTTATTACCTCGTATAGCTGGCTACTTGTTGCTGCCCGCAGAGGAGAGCGTAGCATGAATCTGCAATACTTGAAACTCCGCTAACCCAGACCCTTCCAAGGACCCTTCTGAGCCCCCTTTAGGTAGAAAGCACGTAAATGAGGGAATGGACCACAGACTGCACTGCATCTTAAAGACCTAAAGTTAACTAAAATGACTGAGTAATTCACTGTACCAAATTCATGACGAGGAATTAACAGAATTTATATGCAGGTTGTGAACACGCATACACTATGCCCATGGGAAAGCGAGCAACGTCAAAACCTCTACCTGGCTGGGAATGGGCTACCAACAGAATAAAGGATCTATACGGTCAGATGGGTGCTGGGGGGAGGCAAGACCATCCCTGGTTTGTCACCGTCAGCTCCACAAACTGCACGTGTGCCGTGATGAAGTGATACCCCAGTGGAACACACAGGTGAGGAGCATGGGTTAGAGGGGAGCAATCCATATGGGCGAGACGTATGTAGAAGTTTAAGCAAACAGGAGAGGGATCACAAGGTAAGCGCACGCACACGTGGGCGATGCACACGAGCACGTGTTACAGCATGTAGTCTGTTAGTTGGATTTAGGACCAGAATCCTCCCCTGTAAATGTTCATCCCAGAACTGGGATGACAACATTCATAGAAGTGGAGGTGTCACTTCTGCGCCATTTGCCTCTAGCAGAGCCAAGTATTTCAGGGATCATCAGTGATTGTTGAGATTATGCTATTATCTGGGATCATTATCCCAAATTTGCTAGGGTCATAGAGAGGGAGTGTCCCCTGGCACAGGCTCTTCTGGGGAAGATCTGTTGCATCCTGACCTTCTCTGCAATGGTAAAGCGTCCACAAAGGGTGACTCGGCTTCTGTCCCCGATGCTGCGCAGGGAAAAGATAGACTCCATGGACTTGCTCTGTGCCCTTGGGCAATGTCGCTTTTTCTGTGCTGTGCGTCAAACAGAGTAAAAAATCCACTACTTCCACACCAGCTATGTGCTGATTTACGCTTTGTTAAGTCATTTAAATATACTGCCTGAAGTGTAAAACCTGTGAACTATCAGCAAACTTCAGCTTTGCAAAAATTGTTGCTATTTATTATAATAGAGCGCTATAAGTATACCAAGAGATGGCTTTGATAGAACAGATCCTCTCTCAGACAAAAACTGTACAAAGAAAAAGAGCAGAGCACAAACGCTGCGGGCCAGTGCTTCCCCAGATACGCAATTCCCAGCACTGCCATTCAAGGGCATCCACCCCTTTGGAAGCTGGTGTGCGCAAGTGGCTGGAGCACGCAAATCCTTCCTCTGCTCAAGCACTGCAACAAGCTCAGGTACTGCAAGTTTTCAAGCTGCTGCCAGTAATGAAGATGCTTTTTCAGACCCTTATTCATACCATCTAAGGTTTAATGACTTCAAACAAACAATGAAAAGCAGCAGAAAAAAAGACCAAACTTGAGTTGCCCAACTGCAGCAAAGAAAACATTTCCAAATCTATCAAATCTCTGCAACATCAGTTCTTCCACAGAAGGCAAAGAGGGGTTTAGCAGCGTTGTTCAAAGGATTTTCAAACTACAATTTCATTTTCTCTTACTAACAGAGATGCTGCCCAATGACTGCAGGCAGAAGAATAAGTTATTTTGTAGGGAAAAGGAAGGCTATAACAATTATTTATTCAAATAGTTTTCCTTAAAGAGGAAGACAGATTTTTTTTTCTTTTGTTTATAATTTGAATTTTTTACTTTTAAAGCTTCACTATATATATCATAAGAACGTCATAAACACCACCTTCCAGTAAGTTTTTGCTGTTGCTTTCAAACGTCATCAGGGCTAGCACTGACACCCAGCCCTACACCCACCCCCGGGCAGAGCAAGCCCTTGGGTGGGTGGGCTTAACACCTCACAAGCACACACAAGGAAAAGTCAGTTTACTGACCTCGTTTCTTTTAGAACTCCCATTGATTTCAGTGGGAGAGCAAGTCAGACTTAACGAGACTAGACTATAAGGAAGGATCATAGGAGAGGAAGGGGAGAGAAGGAAAGATGTTTATTCAAGAGAAGGTAGTGAGAGTATTTGTTTATGGTAAATACATTTTAAAAACTATCAGTAGTTTTTTGCAGGCATTGTAACATGTAGTATGCATTATGTTTGTTATTGCTTTTGGGGTTAGCTTTTATTTTTATATTCATTTTTGTTGTTCTTTTTAGATCAAATAGCAAATGATTGGCAGGAATCCTGTAAATCTGAAAGAATGCTCATTTATTTTCCACATTTTTCTCCTATATTTTCAGAGATTAGTGCATGTAATATTTTATTGCTAGGGCATAAATATGCATGAGAGTGAGAGCTCTTATATTTATACACTTGTAGTATACGTGATGGCGATATCCATGTGATTAGATACAAGGACATGTGGTAAACTGCATTTAACGTGCAAGCTTGGTTAGGGTGCAGGGCTGGCAGAGCAGGCTTCACACCAGTGAGATTTAACAGTCAGGTCTCTGCCACAGTGGCCGAGAGCTGAAGTTTTGACCAGCAAAGAGAGGAAGTCTGTATTACCAACAGATGTGGTATTTTCTCTCTGTTACTGATGTCCCTGAGCAATAACATTGATTGAGGAGTTTTTAATATCAAAAATATTAATTTTAGAGAGATTTTAAAATTTAAAAAAATCAGATTTTAATTGTTTATCTGAATTGCGTTTATGGCAGGTTATGTAGTAGATTTATGGGACAAAAAGCTACTTTATAAAACACTTTAAATATACACTAAAAGAAGAAAAATCATTGAACTACAATATTCAAAATATGTGAAATCAAATCTAAAGACCCATCTCCATAATTACCTTCATAAAGACTATGCAGACATCTGTATTTCTGCTAGTGACACGTACGGAGTTCAAAAAAAGACAAAAGATGGAAGCAAAAGTGGGATATATGGGATATTCTGGAACAAAGGAAATGGAGATGTCGTTACTGCAACAATTAATATATATTTATTCAATCAAGCCCAGAGTCCATCACTGTAAAATACTGAACTAACGTAAAGACTCTCTGGGTCCAAGAAAACCCTGCTGCCTCTCCCTGCCCGAAGGGGAGAGCTGTGCAGCAGATCCTCGCCAGTGCTGGAGGCAAACAGACCTCCAGGACACGCAGCCACGTAACGCAAGAGCTCTTTTATTCCTGAACGAAAAGAAACATCTGCAAATACCGCGCTCCAAGTGCATGGCTCGGAACGCTTCCTAAGTTTTCTGGTTTGAGTTCTTGAAAAAACGTGCATAGTCTCAGGTACAGACAAATGCAATTTTTCCTATTTGCTCATGACCGCAATCCAAACGCACGCGTTTGTCAACACACGCGCTCAAACCCACGTTAACGTGCCCGGCCACTCTGCCCATGGCACGCCGGGAGCAGCCCCCGGGAGCCGGATTTCCCCGCTCCGCAGGGGATGTCAGTCTTACAGGTGCTGCACGCCAGCCGGCCTCCCCATTCCCTCCTGCAGAAGGATATACCAGTTTTCCTAACTCAGGCCTTCTATCCGTTCAAAAACAAGGGCAGGATTTATTTCAAGAGAGGAAATAACTGAAGGTTATCCTGAAGAGGAACAATAAAACATGCTACGCACAAAAGTTAAAGGAAAGGTGCTACCCATCAAAACAGTCGAGTACTTTAGGCAAGCATGAAAGAGGACTGATCAATTCCTTTTTTTTTTTAATGTATAAAAAAATTGATTCAGGCAACTGCATCAATTTGGGCCATTTCTTAGTGAAATTCTTGGGGTTGCGACTGACAGGTTTACATCTGTTTACAGCTACAGCAGTGTGCTTTTACCACAGTCATGATACTGTGCTTAAAGAAAAGTGATGGGCATGCTTCAGAAATGGGAAGGAATTTAATGTCCTCATAGAAATTACTGCCTGGAACCAAATATTTTGACAAATCAGTGGCTCAGATCTGGGCTGATGGGATGAACTTCAGTTCCTTCAAAATTTTAGCCCTTCCAGCCATCGCTCAACACCTGGGCAAGAATCAAGTCAAAACAACACATCTGACATGCTTTGACAAACAGTAGTGAGCAAGATCAGAGTAAATTGTTGAGACCTTGATGGCCTCTCTGTCCTTCGGCCTGAAGAAACTGTGTTGGAGGCAATGAACAAATGCACAAGCTCATTTCCATGGATTGGGGAAAGGAAAATTCACTCATTTACCCATTCTGTGGTCAAAATCATTCTGTCTCCCGAATACCTCATTAGAAAAGGGGGGGGGGGGGGAGGCATAATTATTATTTAATTAAATT
>JANZLQ010000092.1:43111392-43124896 GCA_026212715.1 Elanus axillaris | reverse complement strand
GGGGTGAGGGAGAGCAGAGAATGAGATTCGCATGTTTTATTTATTTGTTCAAAGTCACGGTCATCCCATTGTGTGTCCCTCTCCGTGCCTGTCATCTCCGGCCCCTCCAGCCCACCCCCTGCCCCAGCCCCATTGTCAGCACCCGCGGCAGAGCGCGGCCCGGGTTTATCATAAAACACACCTAACTTCTCCAAAGCACGGCGTTTGGCCAGGAAAGGGCTTATTTTCTGTTTGGAATATTAGCGTTGTCAAAACAGGCTCTAACTATGTTGTTACGAGAGATGTTTCCTGCGCAGTCGCTGCACTGCCTCTTCAGCAGGTTACTTGCCACGCGTCCCTGGCCTCGCACGCCTTCCCCCCCATGGTATATTGGGTTTGCATTTGAAATTAAAGGTCTTTTTCTTTTGCACAAAATTAATTTTTCAAAGGAGAGTGAAATTTCCTCTGGAAAAAGATACTCCAGGACACGCTCGGACTGTGATTCTAGGTCACTTCATCTTTTATACAGAATTCCTCTTTTCCTTTCTACTCCTTTTCTCTTAATGCACTGCTTCCCTGGGATTTATTTCTTCAGCACTCCCAAATCAAAAAGCACCTTTTCTGACTTGGGATTTTTCAGATTTGCTGTCGGTTTTGCAACCACAGCTGAAACCTCGAAAACATGTTTCCCTTCTGTAAAACTTAAGGAAAACACAGCTGGTTAATCTGAAATACAGGTTTAATATTTTTTTTTTTTTTAAAAAAGGAACTTATTTTTATATTTTACAAATGACCAGTTGGCTCCAAAACGCTCGCAAAAGCCAATTTCACACCTTAGAGAAGGGAATCACCTTCTCTGCTCTCTAATTGCCGCCTGACAGTTCTGCAGTCTGTCCTGAATTTCCACTGCCGTCCACAGACACCAGAGATTCCCTGCCCGGCTATTTTCAAACCCGCTCTGAAGCGGGCAGGGGCCATGCCTGCCTGTGCTCATCAAGGTCCCTGCGTTCCTCGGGCAGGGTAAATCATTTGTAATACTGCTTTTCAAAATACGAACACCACCTGTCTGTAAATAGTGCCCAGCAACACATTAATGGAAGAGCTTGGGAACACGGACAAGACAATTTTAAAAATATAATCCATCTGGTACTGAATCTTTCTGTGCTGAATATGCATTTCTCAGATTTTGGGCTTTTTTTCCCACAACTACACCCTTGCACATACACTTTGCATATCTGCTCTTGAACTGAATATTTATGCTATATACTGTATACACAGAATATAGAGTACTAGATTATTTTTTGCAGATAAATGCTACGTATATATCTTGGCCAAAAACACTAAATGCACGAACATTTATAGAACTCCTTTAAAACCTTAAATGCTGCGTAACAGCGATATTCCTTTGAAGATGATCATTAGACCTCATAAACAGGATACTGGAGGCACAGATCTTGTCCTCTTCAGCTCTCGCGACTGCCTTTCAGTAAATTCAGAAAAGATCCTTTGTGCCTAACTCAGTTTTCATTTCATTGCTTTTAAATTTGTTCAGCTTGACTTTTGACACTTTAGAGGCTGAGCCTTTTTTAAGTACAATAATATAATAAATATTTGTGTTGCCAAAGAAAAAGTGAATCTGTTGTTAGTGTTATATAAAGCAGGATCTCTTCTTCATTCATTTGTTATAAATAATTCACACAACTATGTGCATTTTATAAACATAATATTTAGGAAACTGATACTATCAAACATTTTCGAGACAACACTCAGAAATATACACATATGCACAAAGTATTTACTACAGTGTATTTGAACTGTAAACAAAAAAATTGTTAATGAAAGCAGAAAAATAAAGATATTTTATGTAAATAATGATGTTAATACAAAGTGTTTTCAGACTTATTTATACAAATTAGTCATCTGAATGACAAAAAGCTTTGACAAACTACAAACACCTATCAAAAATCATATTATTTGGCTCATTTTCCCTTGCAATTTCCATCTTTAGCTTCCCTTGGAAAAAGAAGACAGATTCAGAAACTCCCCTGCTATCGGCAATAGAGGAGGAACAAGCCTAGTCAAATGCATTTTTCTTTACTTTCTATGTGAAAAAGCGTTTCCCTGTTTTTTCCATAGAAATATTTGAAGAAATTGGAGTTTTTAAAAGTTCAAAAATTAAACAAATGAACCTATTTAAATCCAAAATTATTTTCCCTAAAATGCTCGTGTGCAGCAAGTTTGGTTCAATTAGAAAAAAAACCCACCGTACTTTCAAGTAACAATATCATCTGTAGAAAATACCTTCTTATTTTCCAACAGAAAACACTTCGAAATCATTCAGCAAAGAAAGGATATATTTAAGACGAATATGAACGACCTAAAGCTCCGCAGCTGCATTTTGTGTACTTTTCACTACCGATCCAATTTTAGGATGCGAAGGATTCCTATTTAGTCACTGCTACTGAAATGACGTTTTCTTGCATTGTTAGAACTTACAGTTTGGAAAAACTTTACATTATTTATAAACCCAAACCACAAAATTTCAAACAAACTATTTTTACTATTTTAAATGCTCTTTTAAATGTTTGGAACTTCCTTGCTGTTCAGCTTCGCAGTCCCGCAGCGACTGTACGAATTCCATTATTCGCAAGAACAACAAAACCCCGTTTATATTAACAGATGCTTCTACGCACAGTAGCGTGGTCGGAGATAAAACGGTGCCGTGGCGTAAGTAGTTCCAAACCGTTTAATCTGGATTAATCTCGCTCTGCGCTTGCCCCATAAACCTGACTTTCAGGGAGCGCGGTAGGCAAGGAGCGGCATCCGAGGGCTCTCCAGATGCCCAATTAGACTCGTCTCCGGGCCCCGGCTCAGCCTCAGTCTCTCTGTTGGGGCAAACCCATTTATCTTTCTCGCTCCCAGGGCGGGCGGGCGGGCGGGAGGGGCGGGGGGAGGCCCTCGTTTCGCCTGTTGTCAGCGGGCATTGATCAGCCCTTCCTGGCTGGTGGCGGAGGTGAGGGCAGCTCCCCCAGGAACCCTTCGGGGCTGGGCCATGTCAGGGGAAGCTGTATTGAGTCATGATCCGAATGACTGCTCATTGAGGGAAACGGGTATTGGCGTCCCCATCAGCCGGAGACACCCTGGGTAACGCTTAAACAAGTCCACTCTGTTAATGTCAGGCCACCGGGGACACGTTTAGCCTCTCTGCTGACCATTAGACCCTTTGATGGAGTGGACAATAAACTTGACAGGACAGGCCGGACACTGCTCTTGAGCGCGCCTGCGCTGACAGCACGCCACGGCCTGCCCGCAGCCTGCCCGCGCGGGCAGCGGGCCTCGGGCCTGGGGCGGGTGGCCTTCCTCAGGCCTGGGGCGGGTGGCCTTCCTCAGGCCTGCCTCGGGCAGGCAGTGGCCCGTGCCTACCACAGGCGACCATGGGAAACCAGAGCCGCCCCAACCGCTGTCAGGGGAAGAGCAGCACGGGAAGGTTTTCCTAGAACTACCTCGGCCAATGAGCCAAACCCAGGACGGAGAAGGGAAATTCTGTCATTTTCATCTGCTGGCGGGACATTTTGGAACCTGTTTCTTAACTGCCGTCTATGAGAAAAAAATTGTTATTACTCTAGAAATAAGGGAATTTATGTAATTTAACTACACTCTGGTTATAGCACTTTGAAGGCAGCTTCCAAGAGCGATTTATGTCATGCCACCTTCCTAAAAAAGAAAATAATCAAAATGGGAAAATAGCAATATCAACCGCCCTTCTCCATCCAGAGAACAATTCTTGGGGGAAAAAAATCAAGATTCAAAGTATCGATTCTGTATTCATCCATCAAAAATAAAAAATTAATAGGGAATTCAGTCTTAGCTGTTTTCAGAGAAAGTGTTGATAATTGCATTTATATTATTTAAAGAAATGGTATTTAAATTTTTTGTTACATATGAGCTTCCTAGTATTTACTTACTTAAGTTTCTGCCAGTAAAAAGGGCCCTGGGTTTGACAGAGCAAATTTTCCAGCATTTGGAAGCTTTTATCCCAATTTTAACACCTTATCTCTTTTCCTCTAGAGAATTAACTGATATTGCATTAAACCAGAAAATTATATAGAATTTTAAACAGTCCGCACAACTGGAAAACTGACAGGTCATTAAAAAGCTCTACTGGAAAGAAACTTCATCCTAAAAATTTAGGGGTTTATATATACTATACAAGCATATATATATTTACACATATATGTATGCTCATAGACACAGCAATTTTACAATAGGTAAAACATTTGTCTAAAATTAATTTAAAATAAAATCTATCTTTTAATATTAAGTACTTTATCAATAAAAAACGTCAAAACCACTGAGATTTTCTTACAAACTAATAGTCAACAAAAAGCAACACAGCTAAAGAATATATAAGTATAATCCAGATTATTCAGATATGATTTGTATTTTCAGTCAGACCTTAAAAGCTTTTAACAAAAGAAACATTCTTTTTGTCACTAATGCATTTTCTAATCTGTATAACTTGCTCAAATTTAAAGATATTTTTTAAAAGCCATTTAAAAAGACACAACAGTTTTGTGACACATCTCTGATTAACTTAGATAATGTTGCATTCATATGAATCCGAAAACAAAAGGATTTTTTCCTGCCACCCATGTGATGGTATTTGCTAAATGATTTCTGCGTTTATTCAGACTGAGCCTGTCTCACACCTACAACCTGAAAGCTGCCCTCTTAGGAACACAGGTGACAATATGTCTGGATTATTATTTTTTTAATTTTTCATTGTGATTAAAATAATATATAAAATTAAGGAGAATGCCAACTATTATTTTTCCCTGTAGGACCTGTTACTTTAAGATAATACAAACTGTCCAGTATCCTCCATGAGGGCATGCTCTCAGGGCACGAGGGCACACAGACTCTAGATAAGTAATAATTTAGTGTATCAGAAGGTGAAAAGAAAAAGCACAGTAAAAAAAAAAAAAAAAAAAAGTCCTATATTTGCAGAAAGCCTTCTCCACCAATTAAATGTAACGGCTTTTGTTTATCATGGCTGGAACGCCGTGTTTTTCCCTGGGCCTGCGGATGCAGAATCCCAGTGTCAAAGGGGAGCCGGCATCATTGCTTGGAGCCTCACCTATAGCTCCTCTTTGTGCTCTGCTTCCCTCACATCTTTTCTCTCTGCATTTCCATTTCAAGCAACTGCACAAGGATAGCTCACAGATCAATTTCGACATTGAATATTTAGTAATACAAGGTATGTATATTTTATATAAATATTTTCATTTAGTAGGAGCAGACCACAGCCTTTCTAAATGAGAAACACAAAAGCTCCTCAATACCCGACTCACAGCCAGTCATCTTACCCTCTGGTTCACAAAGTTTCCCCAAAGCTTTTGTGAAGATTTCTGACCATGCATTATTCACATAGTTCATTGCCGATTTCATAAAGTAGTTCTTGACCTGCCAGTCATCTGTGGGCACCGAAAGGTGTCACAGTGCACAAAGTTATTGCTTTCTGAACAGCCTGTAACACCGAGCAGGGCCCTGTTCTTCCACCTGGTCCGATACTGCAGATACTGCCCCACGCAGTCTCACTGAACTTACGGATTAACTTCAGTGATTAACAGAGGCATCTGGAAAAACTGCAGAAAAAAGTCTGAACCCAGTACTGATTGCCAATCATTAATTTTATGAAAGAATTTTGTATAATTAGGAAAAAGTCTGGGGCAGAATCATCCCCTTTGTGGGTGCACGTGGATTGCCCAGACACTGAAGTCTTTGGAAAAGCACCTGTGTTCCTGTTGCCCTCCCAGCACGTGCCACAACGGGGCCCTGGTTTTGGAGCAGAGTCCGTACCTGCTGTGTAACACAAACTCCAGCATTTGCACTGTTTAGAGCTTAGTGACCACAGATACCTGCCTCAAAGCGTCTGAAACACTGCAGCGTCAAAATCCAATTTTGTATTTAAATAAACAATAGCCCTAAATGATCTCCATTATACCTACCACAAAACGATGAAGATAAAATCTGCAAATTTACCTTGATGTAACTGAACTTTCAGCTTTGAATCTACACAGAAATTATATTACAACTATCATTTAGTTCTCCCTGTGATAGACATTTTATACATTGTTAAATATCTACAACCTCGGAAAAAGAGATACTGTGAAAAAACGGGGAACTAAAAAAATCTCTAACCACTTCATTTAGGAGGCATACAAAGGAAAAAATTTTTAAATACATAATAAAATCCTAAAGGTTGCATCAACATGGTCACTACTTTTATGTCCACCTGACTGTTACGCATATTCCAGAGGAAAACCCTTCCTTGCACGCTGCAAAGCTACTTCTCATGTCCAGAGGCAGGACTCATAAGAAATAAACCTTAAAGGATAAAACTTTTGATGATGGCTAAGGGGCAAAACCTCCCAACCTCCCACCACTGCACTCAGATCCAGAGAGAAGCTCAAAGCGCAGCAAAGTTCAGCACTCGTACAACGCTCTCTGACCAGTTCTGCCCCATGCGCCAGTCCCACACATGTATCGCCTATACACTGCATCTCATGTGAATCTCACCGTGATTCTGTACTAAAACTGGAACTTCCGTTAGTTGCTAATGCCTCAAAGTGTTCTTTTTTTTCCCTTTTCCTATCTTTTCATATGGTTTCTAAAATCTTATATAACCACTCCATTGTTTTTCATTGCAAATTTCCTTAAGCATTCTGAAGTTGCTTGTTTCTTTTTCATTTTATCTTTTGCAAATCACCTGCATGGTCATCTGTTATCATTTTTGCCAGACACTTTCATGCTAACCAGCAAGGTCATTGCAAAACCTGTATTGATTTTCTTCCTAAATACCCAACTGTACAAATACATATTTTACCAACGGTTCTGAAGTCGTCCCTGAGAGCTAATGTAAACACAAACCAATACAGCTGCAAAAGCCTTTGCAACACGGAGTCATAAATGGACTTCTACAGATTCCCGTTGGAAAGAACATGGCTGGTTAATCCTTTTTTTCACTGGGTGAGGAAGTCAAGTTTCGCAATGAAGCAGCCATGGCTATGAACTGGGCGCCAACCGCTCTCATACTCGGGGTAACAGACTGGCCACCCTGAGCAGCTGTACGACATTATCCTACAAGCATGTTCAAATATAGCAGATTTTGCTCAGTTGATTTTAGCATTCAAATATACCTTCCACTACTTCAACCCAGAGGTATTCAATACCCTTACTTTGAAAGACATGAAATGTAAATTCTCCAAACTTATCAACCAAAACTAGAATCTTTTAGCAATCAAGATAAGTACCTGTAATCTCCCTGCCATTGATAGGGAGCTCGGTGGGGCTCAGAGCCTGGCCCAGTACCTCTTATATTCACCACAGAGTTTAAATGCCAGGCCTGGAGCTCACCAGAAGAATGCCGTTAGGTCAATAATTTCATGTTGTTAATTCCCCCCCCCACCCCCAAGAATGACAGAGTCCTTTTTGCAGCTGAATAAGGACCACCTCTCTTCCTGAGACCACAAGCAACAGAGATTCTCAGGTAAAACCAGATTTTCTTTTTTCTTAGCTTGGTCACCATCTAAGTACTCAAACATTTAAATCGGGATTACCAAGACAAACAAACAAACAGTGTGGATGGCTAGAGAAAGTGATGCGGTGTGGGACTGTGCTTCAGACATACAGTTATAAGAAACCAACTTTGAATCACTGTACCAGACGCAGTCCCAGAGAAAAATGTATGCAGGCAACAGGGAGTTAAGTAAATAAATTTTTTCTTTTCTTTGTCGATGTGTTTAGTTCTCTTCCTGCCAAGACTCATTTCACTCTGCTATCTTGTGAGAGACACATATGGTGCAGTGAAATTGCCATCCAAGAAAGCATGTCCCAGCCTGTTGAGACATCATCAAATAAGATTAAAGCAAAGTAAAAATAAAAAGATAGAACGATTTTTTTTTCTTTTTCTTGTACAGAGAACATCTGATGAAAGTCACTGAGGTACTTGAATGCTTCTAAAGGTTTTGCAACCATTTCTTTACTTTGCCTGGTTAAGAAAAAGGCAAAAATAACAAGCCAATATCTCCTTTTTCTTCTTCAAGTTAGTGAAAAAATGTGTTTCATAATAAACCTGATGTATATGAATAAAATACAATATCGCCTTCTGTGGAAACAGCACTTAAATGCACAAAAATACCACTGACTTTCTGTGCTGGTTGCCTCTCCACCAGCGTCTCTGACTTCAGCATGCAGAAAATCTTCTGGGGCCAGGACAAAATAATTAGTCTACTAATCTAGTCCACAAAAAGGTCCAAGTTACTGCCCAAACAGCATATTTGGTTGTCTCTCTGGCTACCAACTGCTATACCAAAAATGAAAATTCATCGCCTGAGAAATACATAAGTCCAAGCTACGGTATTTAATTAAGTGTGAAACTGTTGCCTGTTCTCCTTACACACAGAAAGGCCTCGGGATGCTGGGTAGGATGAAGATGACTACAGGTTCTTTCCCTACAAGGTCTTTTCAGTTTCCACATTTAAAAAAAAAAAAAAAAAAAGGGACTGGGTAAAGAAATCCCAGCTGACCATCCCTTGCTCTTGCACATGGTAGTAAGGACAAGATGTAGGACCAGAGTGGAACTGCCAGGATGGTTTATGTTGTTTTATCAACAGGAACTGCTGAGAAGCAACTTGCCAGCTACTCTTTACTGCTTTGAAATCAGGCTCTAGAAATATTTCAAAATTATTGTACACCAGGAAAGCACCAGCAAATAGAACACATACTGTACGTTCTATACTTTAAGTAAATAAACAGAAGTCTGCTCAAGGCCAAAAAGAAATCACAAGGGATAGGAGGAAGCCAAAATCAAATTAGCATTGTTGATCATGATAGAAGTTGAGGGGGAGCTGCTTAACCATACAAAATAATCTGCAAAATGGGGTTCAACTTCAGAAACAGGAATATATTTGTGTATTTCTTTGCTAACCTCTCCAGTTAGAGACTGCATTTCCAGATCTTGTTTCCAATACATAGCCTTAACTGGACTGCAGGAAAGCAACAATGCATCAGTAGCAGAGATTATCCCTGGCCTTAATAAGCTGTTGTTGGCTTTCATAACAACTGCAGCCTAGGACGAGTCACACCAAGCTCAAAGACAATCTTACCAATAGCCTGGAGCAAGGATTATAGAAACAAGAATCCGGGGGGGGGGGAGGCAGCAAAAATCCCAAGAAACAGGGGCTAATGTAAAATCGTTTACATATTAACCTTCTTCCTTTCTGACAGTGGTCAAGTTCTGATTCAAAATACAAATTATCTCCAATTACTTCAAAAGAGGCAGTCACAGAGCTGTCACTTAACCTTCACCATCTGTTTGGCTCAAAAGAAAGCTGTACAGCCTGCCACTTTGACCTCATCTTTCTCTTTCCACAGTGGACAGGCACCAAAAGAAGAGAAGATGGCTTATTGTTCTCCAGAGAAAACCTTGGCCCTTGGGGAGCTGGGGGGCCGAGGGTGCTGGGAGGGGAGGGCAGAGCTTCAGGAGGTGACTTAATTTAACTCTTCGAGGGGAGGGGGGGATTTGTTTGGGGAGGATGAGTTTGCAAACCTTCCTCACTCCTTCTGCCAGCCGTCTGCAGAGATGAGGTTTGTTTAAAAGTGGAGCCTCTCCGCAAAAAGCAGTTGCTGGCTAAACAACAGGGGCGGGTAGAAAAAAAAGCAGAAGCTGATTCACAGTGGATTCTGGCTTAGAGATTTTTGTAAATCTACTAGCCAGATGTACATAGAAAAACATCAGCTATTTGAGATGTCAAAGGGAAAATAAATCCTGGAAATAAAATAGCTTTCTAGGAAATACAGTAGCACAAAATGATTGGGAAAAAAAACCACAAAACCAAAATGCCACAAACAACAAAAAAAAAAAAAAAAACCCACCAAACAAAAAAAAAAAAACCAAAAAAACCAGACAAACCAGCCAACCGAAAACCCAAACACCAGAACACAAGAAGCTGCACACTGGCAAAGCACAACTTAAAAGTCACAAATATGACCTCACTGTAAGATAAATCAGAGTTCACCACTACTTTCAGCTGTACAGATTAGACCAAGGCTTCTCCCAAACTGCTCATTAACCATTGCATATTCCAGCCTTTCTCATGGCTCCAGGGGAAGGCAGGGAGTTTATGGCTCAACCTCACCCCCGAGAAGTGGCAGCAGTGAAGGACCAAGTACCAGTCCCCCCCCAGCTGCCAGTGGAGGACAAGCAGGGTGTCAGGGAATCGGGGCTCAGAAGCACAACCTTACAAGTGCAGAGGTGTTGGGAATAAAAAAAAATCTGTTTGAGAAAAGAGATTCCAGAGGGGCTGGAGGGCACGGTAATAGGGTGCAAATTTCTGAATGCCTCATGGTTTATGGGCAGCTTCTAATGCTTCTGCCGAGAAACATTACAGCATTTCCATTGGCTCTGATCTTTATTTTTAGTTTTATTACCCACTGCATAACAGGTTTCTTCAAGAGAGAAAGAAAGAAAGCAGATCCCTCTGTAAACAGGAGCAACTCCAACTCCTGAACGTTTCACATAGCCCTGCTTTAGCACGAGGATCATTTCGTATGTGAAAGTAGCTCCAAAACCAAACATCTCTGTAGCCGCATACGCTACATGACACTTTTGGCATGGGGAGGCAAACCCCTTTTCTTGTCACATAGTATTTAATCCAAGAAATGCACAGCACAATGCAGAGCGGGATGACAAGAGCTGCAAACTTTCAATTTCCATAGCAGATGGGAACAAGTCAATTAGATACAGAGCTACAGTACTGCTAATAGCAGCGTACAGTACTGAGCATTTTGTTTGGTGGGAGAAAGGAAAGGCTGCTGCAAAAGGTGCTGAATCAAATAACGATCTCAAGCAAATAGCCCTTTACTTCCTAGAATCCAAATTCCTTTGCTACCTTTTTTAAAAACTCAAACAGAATATTGAACTCAATTTGCAGTTCAGAGGGGGCAAAAACCTCCCTGCGCTCCTGCGCTGGAATAGCCTGACAACAGCTGCAGCCACACTGAAATGTTTAATTTTACTTAAAACATTCTCTCAGGCCTATGTATTATTTGAAGTATAATGTACAGAATTATCTAATGAATTCCCAAATCAAATACTCTCATTTTGCTGCAGGCCATTTCCCGAGAACAAACTAAAGGCACACAGGCTTCTTTCTGTGTCTGACTGTTGAATTTAAACAGATGTCCAGTGGACATCAGCTTCTTGCAGATTACCTCTCCCATTCACTCTTCTGTATCTCCGGCCAGTGCAAACCCCCTTAAATTAAAAACAAACAGAGAATCGAGATAACAAAAAAATATGGCAAGACTACCAGGCACAAAAAGGTCTGTCGTGAATTCTGGCTGTCCCCTCGCTGCGGTAAGGGATGTGGTGACAGTGAGAAAGTGGCCTAGGAACAGCATCTGGCTCCGATTAGGTAACAAGCTGTAGCATCTGCAAACTTGTCAGTTCTCAGCCCACAACAAAGTCCAGCCAGCAGATCTGTGTTTAAAATGGGAACTAGCTGTTACATTTTATAAGACAAACATTATCTGTTCCCATTGCAGGGTGCCTTTTTATTAAAAGCCGGCTATAAGAGGAGAAATTAAATGTGCTTGTTACGTTTTACTTTTCATCTCAAGGAGAAAAAACATTCCGTTTCAACTTTGTCTGTCAGAAACCTTTTTGCTTGTCTTTCCCCCGTGGAAGGGGCTGTAAGATAACAGTAGCTATTTCACAGCCCACAGTTAAGCAGTCACTGTGAACCCTGGGTGCTCTCAGAAGATCTCTGCTTTTTTCTCTAAACAAGAAAAATAAAATAGAACTTCCACGCAGCGAGCCCATGAGCAGCGCGAAATCCAGCCTGCGGCTGTACTCCCCTGGGACGCAGAGCGGGGCACCCAGCACCCCGCTCAGGGGGCCGGACACCTCCTCATCCGCACCCCGGAGCCGCAGCGGGGCTGCACCCGGCAGCGAGGCTTCCCTTCGGCCGCGCAACGTTCAAATGGAAACTCCCTCATCTCCAGGTTTTTACTTGGGTACTTGGCCGTGTATTTGACTAAGAGAGCTTCCGTACTTCACTGTTTTTTTCTTCCTTTTATTCCTTGGTATGTTGGAGTTGGTCTTTTCCTCTGCTCTCTGTATTACTGAGTGACAGCTACATTCCTCAACGCCTCTTCCATAACCTGAAATGTATTTAGGCTTCTCTTTTGAAAAATGAAAAGAGAATATTCTGTGTGCCCCACGTAAGACCAAAGTTCAACGTAACTGGGGAAGAACTGAAAAATCATTAAACCTGAAAAGTTAAAATTTCTATCCAACCTCACAGTTACTTTTGAACATCTAAGGGCATCCACCTATAAGCATCGCCACAAAATATGTTCCTGTAAAACTAAGCATTAGTCAAATCAGTCGTAGAGACTTGGGTAGCATATCTCTCTCTATGTGGTTTTGGGAACCCATCAGAAATTCATATAATTTAAAAATTTCTCAGTCTGAGCGGTTTGCTTCTGGAAATACTCACCTTGGTGCCCTAGTCTGTCTGGGGACCAACCTGCGTAAACTTCAAACATGGCTTCAAGCCTGGTGGCACTTAGCACAGCAAGGAGAAAAATACATGAATGGCAGAAAAGAAAACAAAAACAAAACCCGAAAAACCCCCGTCACAGTCCCATCATAAAATCTGAGCGAAATGAGAAAACGCTGTTTTTCCAAAACCCAGGATACTGCAGAACTCCAAAATAAGGACTTTATGGGAAAAAAATGTAGGTGTTGCAAGAACTCGGGTGAGGGGGTTTTGGTCGGCTTTTTTTTTATAAACCTTGCTAAGAAATCTGGCCTATTTATTAGTTGTGAAATACAAACCACCTTATCAACAATCTTAAGGAAATGGATTGATGTTAAGTGATACTTCAGAATCCGCCCCGTAGCAAAGCTACTGCGCCATTACAGAAAGATAAGCGGAAAATCCTTCCTGTAAATAGAGGAGACCTCCCTGATATTCTATAAACCATCCAGCTGATTTTTAAAAGCCACTGACATAACTTATGGGTCTGGATCCATTCTGCTACACAGCAGCATGCAGTACCTCCTACAAAACGAGACTTTTTTAAAAAGAACAATTCCTAATTGAGATAATTATCCTGAAATGTTGTTCCGTAAGCGGCAACTCCTAGTCTTTTTCTTAATAAAATACAAATGAATCTCCAGATTGCAGGGGTCGGAACGGATGCCACGCACTGCCACGGGAAAAGCTGTTTGCAAAGATAAGCCTTTTCTAAATTTAATAAATCAAGTCGAGCAGAGACCCACTTGAGACAGAGACCCACTTCCACGTGGGCAGCCCTCAAGCTTCGGGGCAACTGGGGCGGGGGAAGAACGGCAACCCCGAGGCCCCGCCGAGGGGACCCGCAGGCGGCCGGCCGGCAGCGCCGGGACCAGCCCCGCCCGCTCTGGCTCCCGCGGCAGGACGCGCCGCCCAGCGCC
>JANZLQ010000092.1:43058527-43111185 GCA_026212715.1 Elanus axillaris | reverse complement strand
CGTCCCTACGGCTCCGCCCGAGAGCAGCCGCTGACGGGCGCTCGGATAAAGGGGCAGGCCGCTCGGGGAAAAAAAAACCACCCCAAAACCAAACCCCGTATTGCAACTGCCCGTAAGATTCCTTACGTCCAAAATCGGGATTTTTTTTTCTCTTCTTCTGAAAAATTACATGTGGTACAAAAAGTGGGGGTTTTGGTTGGTGGTTTTTTTTTTTGTTGGTTTGGGGTTTTTTTTTGGTTTTTTTTGAGCAGTTCTTGCTCCGGTGCGATCACTCTCTGAAATGAAGGCGTGATGAGAACCAGAACGGACTGAAGAAAGACCACTAGGAAATGAATCTGATGAGCAAGCTAAGGCCGCGCCTCAGAAGCGCTGCCGCTTTGGGACGTCACCCTCTACCGCTTCCACCCACATCAGGGCTCGCGCTTGCCACACGGAGGCCTTTTCACTCCCCAGAAGTTGTAAGGAATCTTACGGGTTTGCATTTGTTGTCTTCTTTCTGAGCTCACGCCTTTTAAAACGTTGGCAATCTGTAGGTCAGCCAGTACCGTGTCACGCTAAGCTGCACCCCACTGCCGGCCATCGACTTTCGTATGCTTCTCACGGTGACTTCTGTGATTACACGGGAGACCAATGGGTAAATCTTAGTTACTTAATTTTGTTACCCACATTGTTTCTGCTACCACGCTTCTCTGTTCAAAACAGAACGGGCTCTCAAATGCCTAAGTTCTCGCAATGTTCCAGCTTTTTTACACACTGCCGTGATTGCCATTATAAAACTGATAGAGCCAGCATTCCCCTAAAACCATTTTAAGTCCTCAACAAAAGGCCATGCATTTTAAAAGCAACATGGTTTGTCCATTATTATGATTTATTATTATTTGCATTACAGTAGTACCCAGAGGCCCCTACCAGGGATCCTTTGTGCTGGGCATTGTACGGAATTACACAGCAACACACTGATCTAAAAAACTTAAATTCAGCCTAAAAGGTTCCAGACCCTTCCATTCTCTCTAGGTATTTCCTCACTCAATGCGTCCATCATTTTATCATTCTAAGGGGCATTTCCCAAACTCTAGTAATTTTTTTCCCCAGTAATACAGATTTAGAAGTTTCCCAGAGCCTTTACTTCCACTTCCAGGTACAACCCTACGATTAACACAGCAACAGGCTCCGAGGTCATCTGTGCAAAACCTACAGCCAGGTTTTAAAACGGCCTTTGGATCCAAGGACATGCAAGGTAATTATAAGCAGCAAGATGATATTCACTGGACAGCACCAAACAAAATAATCCAGCAAAGACAACTTGATTTTATGTGATTCTCTCGCCTTTAGCTGAGAAGGAAAGCCCAAAGCAGCTGCTCTAAATGAGAAAACCCATTCAGAAATACAGTAAACAAGAAAAGCAATATGGCTATGGATGCACAACGTTAGTATGGAAACAAAGGAAAAGTGTAGAGATTGCATGTATCACCCTTGAAAGCAAGAGTGAAAATAGCCTCTCCTATCTCTAAAAGCAGCTGGGGATGATTCGCAGTAGATTTTTCTGTAATAAAATTCCCCTACGTTTCTTTACTTGGAAAACTCAGTTTATAGGTCAGTTAACAAGTATTAAAACCACAAGAGAACATGAAACGCACCACCTTTTCCTTTTGATCCTTTTCCCTTTTGGATGAAAGTTTTGAAGTTTGGAATATAAAATCCCTGAATTTTTGTTATGTTTTATGCCTCCATGAAGGCATTAAACCAAAAGTTTGTGGGCTGAAGAAATATCCCTTAACTAGTAGGGAATTAAAGCAAGCTGTCCTGCACCAGGACACCTGTTAGCCAGGTGTGCTGCCGCCCCAGCTCCCCAAATGGAACACCTCATTTACAAAACAAATCTGTCTAGAAAATTACCTGCCCCTCTTGATTGCTGCAAATGGTTTTCATCAACCTGCACCGAACTGTACTCTGTTCTCCCCAAATTTACAGCATCGGGTATAAGAGTCATTGTAGGAGGAAAAGGAGTAGAAGCAATGTTTAAAAGCCATTAAATAAATAGAGGGTCCCCATTGAGAATGGTCAGTGCCTTGGGTGTCCATTCGTTAAGGTAGCTTCCCGCTGAGCACACTACATAACCCACCACCAAGCACAGAATTGGCTTGGCTTAAAGGTTTTAAAGGCCCTGTTCTCTTGCAGGATGCTTCGGTTTTGAAATCTATCAAAGGAATCTCAAAACAAATTACATGGTAAATTATTATCTCTGTTCTGGCCTCCTCTCTACACCCCACTGTTCAGCATGAATGACGATGGGAGAGCCGCTTGTGAAAGCCTGCAAGATAAGCAGATTACAGAATGTCAGGTGCCTCGGGCTACTCTAAATTTCACAGCCAAACTTCGCTGGCCGAATCAGTTCATCTCACTAGTATGGGTCACAGGCTATTTCAATTAATGCACCTCTAATGACTAACATTTGTTCCTTAATGTGAAAGGAATAAATACAGAGATACACAAAGCAGCAGTATGGAGCAGAATGCTCTCCCCTTGCCTCTCATCAGTATCACTGCATTTAGTTTCTCTAACCAACTAACAGGGATGGGGAAAATAGGTTTGCAAGGAATATAGAATTTCTTTCAGAAAGAAACCTTTTATGTAGCTTTCCTATCATTACCAACGCATTTCTGGCAGCTTTCAGTGTCCTCTAGATCCCAGTGTACTGAATAACAAGACCTGATATGAAAATAGAATGCAGAAAACAAATTAGCATTTTGAAAATAAAAAGCATGGCTTTTAATCCTATTAAGATCATGGCTTTTTTTTTTTTTTTTTAAGTTCTCTGAAAGATATACTGATGTTTCCATTAACATAAATGCTGAAATCAGCATTTCCTTTGAAAGAAGTTGTTAATATTTGGAAATGGTAGGATTTCCAATCCTAGATTTGATTGTTATTCTATGCTACCCTGCAAGTGCCAAGGTCATGGGGAGATTCACCTGCACACTGAGCTAAATGAATGCACTCGGCCACAATACATGTATAATTTAACATTCTCCTCTCAAGTACCACCATGCATTCCTAAAAATATTTTATTACAATAACAAATTGGTTTCAAAATCATGCATTATGTATTCTGAAATTAGGTCTGCCAATGAAACCTGTATATACAAACATACAAGCAAGCATGCAGGACAGCATGAACACAGAAATTATAGGTTCTAGAGGGGCTGAAAGGAACAATTAATTCTTCCTGTAACTCCAAAAAGCCCCTTTTTATTACTTTAATCTGCATAGTTAAAAAGAACAAAACAATCAATTGCTGTGAAATGTATTTAGAAATCAAATAGCATGCCTTTTTTTCTAGATGTCTTTATAGAAAGAAAATGTTTAACTGCAAAGTGCACAGTATATTAAAACATACATTGGGGAGTTCATTTCTCAAGGGTAGGGTTGGGAAAAATAATACAAAGCTTCTCAAATATTTAAAAGAGTATTAGTTACATTTCAAAACTTTACCACTGTAACATTTTAAATGCTTTTTTCTTCAGATCAAGCTTCTCCAAAGATTTAAGATGGATTTATCGAAAAATTCCTGCTAAATTCTTGATAAATAAAACTAGTCCTTTGCCATTTCTTTTTTAGTTAGTTAGCCAGAGTTAAAATTTTCATAATATTGCTGAATTTTCAGTAGCAAACGCTGTACTTTTAATGCACTTTCATGATAGATGGTTGTTTCTGATTTGCAAGTTTCATTTTAAGTTAAATATACATTGATAAAGCATCCTTTTACAGCCCAAATATTCTTTTTTCTCATGCAAAATAAGCATGTTTCTTGGTCAACTCACATTTTGTTAAAATGGACTTGAGGTAGCTATTTATGAATAATTAAGATTAAAATGTTTCTGTGATTCCCTCAATGCTTTTTTATTTTAAAACATTTATATCATGTCAAAATGGACTTATTCTTCCAAAGGTAACTTTCCATTAAAATAATGGAGAAAATGACATTTCTAATTTTGATAATAGCCCTGAGTTCTTAACTAAAGTCAAAGCCTTCTGCTGCAGAAGCATGACATTTTTGAGGATTGATACCATTATGTGACTTCTTTGTAATGGTGTTAAAATACCTGGTTTGAAGTATTTACAACCTGACAAATAAGATAAAACTAAATTTCCATTTTAAAACAGCAGCCCTGACTAAACCTGTATTTTGGACTGTGTGTTTCACTCTGTTTAAACTATTTGCTTTTCTGTTATTTACGGTAAGAGAGAGAGAGTCTGGCAGATATTACTATTAATTAGACTTTGTTCAATTTAAAACGTTAGGAAATGTTCTCAAGAATAGCTTGCAAATGTATGTTCAAACTGGACATTTGTTGTATCATTTTTATTCCAAGAAGCAAAAATGCAAAATATTCTAAAAGACTGTGTTTTACAACAGGAAAGCCAGATTAGATTGAAGACTTTACATTTCTAGGAGATTTTAATTCAGTAAATATTGCATAAAATTAGAACCTTTACATTCTCCTTTTTGAATACAAGTGCAAACGTTGCACTCTGAAACTGTTTCTCTGTAATTTCGTTTAGATGTTCTGATATGACTAGACATACAGCTTTTTCAGTAGCGAAATCATGAGAAATAATTATCTCTAATCTAATCAGTAGTATCTGAAAATGGTAAATGTTAGCAGCTTAATTTGTGATTTCTTAAAAAGCCTTTTGTATCACTGTTTAGACTGACACATTGAAGCTTCGCTTTTAAAGCAATAATTAAGAAATTGTTGACAGAAATTAAATGTCACTGACTATTTTAAACAATTGTAAGTGTTCTTCCCCCTTTCTTTCCTGAGGTTGAGCCTGACAAAAAGGGAAATCTAAACTACCATTAGAGAGGGGAACACGAGTTTCCAGAGTGGTTTTTTTTTTTCAATAAAGAGATGTGATTCATATAAGTAATAAGCAAACCCCATGCTATGGATTTTTAAATGCCCTGGCTTGTAATCCAGAGGTTAAATGATTAAACCCATTCCTGCACTTTTCAGTTTAGCTGCAGATACGTTTCCCTGAATTTAGCTGAGGGCAATTTTAAGCTGAATAGGAACTGCTCTTTTATTTGTTATTAAAGTCCATTGCTATCTTTCAAAACTGTTTGTTACACGTATCTGAACACATACATGTATTAAGAAAATACACTGAAAAGAAGACAAGATTATAAAAACTGGATAAAAATCACTCAGTGTTCATTTTTGCATGGCAATTTACTTAACGAAAATTATAAATGGCAAGAGATTACATCATTAAATACAACCATTATCTTTCTTACAGAAATTCAGGTACAAAACAAAACTATTTCCCAAACACTGCATGTAATCTTTAGAAAAAAGGACCTTCAAAGGCGGAGGCTGGGGGTGCCTGAGCTCAGGGTGACGAGATGAACGCAGGCAAATGCTCCCTGGTGAGATGCAGCCAAGTGGTCAGTGACGGTGAATGTGTCTCAGCCAGGAGCAGAAGCTCCGGATTTGGAGGAGCCCTTTCAAGTGACACTTACAGAAGAATGTATCTACATGGGAAGTTTGGAAAGCACGTAGGAGAGAACAGATACAGTAAAGCTTTCCTTCTTGATCGCTAATTATTCCTCATGAAAAAGGCAGGGGTGTCTGGACAGGAAAATCAGGATAGCGCACTGTTGCGCTGCTCGCTGTGACTGCTTTGTTGTTTCGAATTCAATAATTTAGGTTAAAAGACAGCAGATACCACAGCAGCTTGCAGACCCTCTGCACAGCTTTCAGGCTGGCAAGAAAAAGATCTGAAAGCTAAAATGGAAAAAGGTTTCTACGTATTCTTCCCATTCAGGATACTGCAACCGGCTGGTGAGCTGCATGGCACGGAGAAAACATGCAGTCTCCTAACAGGATTAAAGGCAAGGGAAGAAAATACAAATCAAAAGCACACTGGTGTTTTTCAGTGCAGTTCTGTTTTGTTCACAAAATAACTCCACCCGATAGAAACACAAAGAGCGTGTGCTGAGCCCCAAGTTGCGGGAGCTGCCAGCTGGGGGGAGGCGGGGAGCGGGGCTGCCTGGGAGGCAGCGTCCCCCTTGCTCCGTGTCCCGGCGTGCAGCCGGGACGTGGGAATCAGTCTTCGCTGCGAGCGTTACTTTTGGGCTTGGATACGCTCCTCAGTTTCTCCTTTAAACTAGCTCTCTGTTAAATGCAGATAGAGTAATTAATTATTCCTTTGGGGTGTCGGAAGTAAACTGACCGACATTTGTAATTTTAATGGAAAAGTTACAAACCCCGAGAACTTCATTTTACCATCATTACTGGAAACCCGGTCCCCCGGCAGAGACTCTCCAAGCTGGCTTATTTCACATCACCAGCTTATATGACAAAGTGTTTCCTTAAGGTGTCCTAAAATCCATGACTGCGTTTTTCTGCTACGTGATGTCACAGGACAGAGAGCGAGACCTGCACTTAGTGCACTGAGGAGGCCAAATCCGCTTCCCCTGAAACAAACCTACCATAACACACCCACAAATAAGCTGCTGATCATTTTCAGGACAAGACTGTTCACAAAACAACCTATACCAGCAGCACGAGCACCTTGCGTGCACGTACACGCTCCCTCACGAAGAGCCCCCGATCTGACCAGAAGGAAATCAGATGAAGACTCCCACCAAGGAAGCTCAGCCAGTTCATAAACCAAGACAGCCATGGTAGAGCGTGCCCACAAGACCGTCTGGCCACGACGCACCTTCAGCCCGCAGAGGCCCCATCAGCGGGCTCTGCGCCGCGGTGCCGGCAGTGCCGCCCGGCCGGCCGTGTGTCCCGCGAGCGCTCCGGGCCCCGCCGGCACGCTCCTGGCCATGCCCACGGCACCGAGGGAGGCCGCGGGGAAGGGTGCACAGGCTGCGACGGTTAGGTTGGTAGCTTAGCTGATAGTTTAAGGAAAACTTCTCTTGGTAGCGGTTGTCTCCCAGGCTGAATCGAGACTAAGAATAATTTAGGTTTGGGGATTTTAAGAGTAGTAGGAAGGTACAATTCTATCAGCAAGGCTCACTGCCCCAAGTACGTTACCAGGAATAATATTAAGTAGTACTGACACAGGCAGAACTCTAAAATAAAATGAAAAAAGCAAATTGTTCATTTGATACCAATCTAATTTTTTGTAGCGGCATGTGAAAATAAATTTTAAAAGATTTAAAGCATTTCTCAAGGTATAAGACACACTGGCATAACAGTGGGACACTTAGCTACCTGAAGAAGTTACAGGAAGAAGGTGTCCATAAAAAGAAGGCTTCACCCTATGTTCAAAACACGGTTGGTTTTCATTTCCTTGAAATTAATTTCCTTGAAAAGTAAACCATGCGTTTTCCTTCTCCTTCTCCTTTCTGCCTTACCTTCCCCCCTCCTCTACCACTGAAAAACATCCTCTTAAGGCTTAGCAGATCATCTGTACTTTAATTTTTATTCACAGCTATCTGATTTTTGTAAAAGTTTTTCTTCCACAAATGCTCTTCCAGCAAGCAAACAGGAGATTTATTATTTGTTTACTAACAGTAATGAGCGAGCAGAAACGTTTCTTGCTATACAACATTTTTACACAAAGTTTACACAATGACATTTGGGAAAGACTAAACCTAGAAGCAGATGGAGTCCCTTCCAGTCAAACCGAAGGAGGTGCAGAAACTATCTGTCGCTTGATACGTTTTTTATCTGCCCGTCATCTCTGGAAACTTCTTTCTCAGGACAGAGTTGAGGAAAGTTTGCTTCCCTCTTTTCATTTCAGAATCACTAGCTCCTGTGTTTGATGTGTTTTGGGTGAAATGTCAGGCAATTATGGTGATGTACTTACTTTTATATTACCCTCTCTCTTCCCTTGACAGCTTTTAAAAACACACATATCCCCTCTCACCTCCCCTGCCCTTGTGTGCGCGGGAGATCGCCCCTGGCCCAGGTGAAGGGAGGGCAGCCCCAGCCATATCCTCTGCTCCCAAAGAGACTCCATGGCTACAGTAAATCCAAAGTGCAGTAATTCTGAAAGCGATCGCATGCATTTTAAAGAGCAATTTACAGTTTTTCTGCTACACATCCCTCAGTAAGGCCCCCACCAAATTACTTTCATTTTGCTGTTTCTATGTTTATTGGGACTGATTCATTTTTCAGCATTACGGTTTTACAGCAAAATTAGATTATAGTTTTATAAAGTCCTAGGATAAACCCCCCATATATCCCACATGCGCAGAAAGGGACATATTGTCCACAGCGTCCTCCTTCATAAGGAATAGCTACTCTTCGGATTTCCCCCTTCTTAAACAGTACAGTTAAAGAGCTTTTTTTCTGCCAAACTATTGGCATGTGATTGCCACTACATCTTCCTTTATCCTCTTTAGTGTATTTATTTAGTCCCCAGAGGTCCCTTCCTCTTCTAAAAAGGAAGGCCTAAGAGACTTGATAGATGTTATTGCTATTGTCCAGGAGAATCTATGGGCTAGCAGACAGATCTCGATCTGTGATCTCCATCATCTCTGATCCTGGAACCCAGACACCCCATTTCCTGTGGCCGAGATGCAGGACAGCATAGCTGGAGGAGAAGGAAAGCCCGAATACTAGCCTGAAAAGAATATTTTGAGATTGAATGAAATACACCACCCACAAAGACAGAGAGAGCAAGACCTTGGGAAACCATGGGACTTCTTTCTTTCTTTCTCTATTTTAAAGAAAAACACTGTTTTCTCCTGGCGTTGTTAAAAAACAATTCCCATTTAAGCAGTGACAGGCAGGACTCTGTAATCTGTACATACAATTTAATCCTTTAAAGAATCAGCAGAACCCACATCAATCAAGCCTTCATCAACTTGTAAAAACAATATTTTGATTCAATCAGATTCAAAGCCCCGAAATTCCCAACTAATTAATGCAGGGTCACTCAGAGGCTGTGAAGCAATGGCTAGCAGAGT
The DNA here is from genome assembly GCA_026212715.1 of Elanus axillaris. Lineage (NCBI taxonomy): Eukaryota > Metazoa > Chordata > Aves > Accipitriformes > Accipitridae > Elanus > Elanus axillaris. The sequence goes on along the minus strand of JANZLQ010000092.1, from coordinate 43,102,250 downwards.
GGTCAAATATTTACCCCTCAACACAGTAGACATTAGGACAACTAAAGGACCTGAAGAGTGGGCAAGAATAGATAATGCGACTCTCACTGCAGCAGGTTTCATTCACTAGAAGTATTTGGATAAAGAATTATTACAAAGGAGAGAAAAAAAGAAACTGAAGCCTCTGCCGTAAGCAGCATTCTCACATCCTGCTCAAGGGCTGTTAAATGGTCAGTGACCCAGGCAACATCCTTCTCATTTTTTGGTTTTTAACATGCATGTCTCCAGACAGTTGAGTTGTTTTGGTTATAGTCCTTCCTTATAACATTCACAATAAATTACATTATAAGAATGTAGATGGCAAAAAATTACTGAGGAGTCCAAACCACTCAGACCTTCTGGTCTGCTTTGTATTCCTAGAAATGAGTCTTGAATTCAGCTTTTTCCTTTAAATATTCTTAAAATATAACCCCAGCATTCAGTATATTCGATGCACGGAGGAAATTTTCACAGCATGGAGGGGTTGCCTGTGTGTACTGCAGACATGCGTCTGCTGAGCCTGACGTCTCGGGGTGATTCTTTGGAGTTCATTTGATGCAGCTTTAAACTCTGCCTTGTGAGAAAATATTTTTTTGTATGTTCCACTCCAAAGCTAAAATCTCATTGATTCTGTTAAAATGCAGTCATTACTTGTTAATGCATAATATATATAATCATATATATATATGCATACGTGGGGCCTACATGCAGCTGAGCGCATTCTTTGACCTCATATGTGTATCCGTAAAGACACACAATATACACCTACTGTGTGCGTACGTGTGAGTGTGTGTGTGTGACAGAAGTGGAAAGACTGTATGTCAGAGAAAAATGAGAATACAGCTGGAGTGCTAGTCTCCATGACACCTGATCACTAAAAAACCAGGTTTTTCTTGAGAGAGACATTTTTACATTTCTTGGCAGAGGGGGATTCTGGAAGGGCTGTACCCACTCACACCCATTAAGCCTTTGCTAATGGTAGCTTAATTGAAAATACTTTCTGTCCTAGACCATATCGTGTCTCTCCAGGACACAACTACACCAAAAACATACAAGGAAATGACTTGCTGCAAAAAAACAATGGAGCAGTTTTCACTTTTCCTTTCAAGATGCCTTTTGGGTTATTGTGCTTTTTTCATATTTATATATTTTTGCATTTGCACTCTCGAGCTACGCAAGGGACAGAAATGGAATATATTTTGCATTATGTTGATATGACTTTTGCTTCTGTGTTCCGTTTCCTCATACTGCGAGATGTACTCTGGATAGATAGACTTTAGCTTAACGATGATGCAATTAATATGTGCTCTGCCTTCCACAAGAAAGTTTTCAAAAAGTTTAAGAGCAACCATTTAATAATTCACAATTCTTACATTACCTATTATTTTGAGACGGCTTGAGAAGGAATTCTACACCCAGAGGAATTTTTTAAAAAGCTGTTTTGTAGAACCCATGCTGATGGTATTTCACTAGAACTACAGTCAGTGCCTGGTTACGCCAAAATATATTTTAGAAGGATGCTTTCTCCCAGACTACTATAATAGCAGCAGTAGTAATAATAGTGATAATTAAGAGATCCAGATAATGCCACCCCCAAAAAATGTATTTCAAAAAATCATTACTAGCCTTCCCCTAATCTTAGTCTCATCTGCACAGGAAAGACCAGACAAATAACCAGGGTCAAAGGAGTAGTTTTCTGTTTTCAGACGTATGTCTTACAATGGAGAGACAAAAATTATCACGTCTACTTAAAATTTTAGGTGTAAAAACCTGGATTAAAGCATCTCCTCTTTGATTGACATTATTACTACTACTCAACATCATAAAACAATACATGAAATCCTATCTGCTTTCCCAGACTACTGTGATTTCCTTGTATTTTGCACTTCACAAACCTCCAGCAAAGAAGTTGGCTTGGTTGATTTTGAGGCAGTTTCCCATTCTGACTCCAAGCGCTAGTACAGTCCTGAAGTGTGTGGGATCCTAAAATTATTCAAACCTTAAAAATTGCAACCACATATGTCATTTTTGCACTGGGTTGACCTTTTCAGCAGACAAGTCATTCTGACACATAAAAGGAAAAAGAAAGAGAGCCACCTGCTTTCATACTGGGAACTGGGGCTGCATGTGCTCTGTCGGAATTGCTAAAAGAATGTATAAATGAACTCACTGCCACAAAATTGCAGTATTTCCAGTTTCCGTCTATACTCCAGTTACTACAGACTGAGAAGTTCTGGGATCGAAGCAGTATGCCTTTTATTTTTTTAAGAAAGGACAAACACACTGTGGAATACCTCCTATTCCCAGCAGTTGCACCAAGTGGTATTTTCAGGCTGAAGGGCCACTCTGCCAGCCTTAAGGCAGGGTACAGCTTCTATTCCCTGTCCTGCCTTACAGGGTATGTTGCTGATGTAAATTTTCAGAGGAGATGCCTCAACTCTAAATTCGGTTGTTGATAGGCAAGCACGAGATGGATGTTCTTTCCATATATCCTTCCTTTAATTTACATTCTACAGGTTTCCATTCAGGCATTTGAATAGGAAAATTATAGAGTATTTTCAAAATCTCTATGCCACTGAGGAAAGGTAAGAAACTAACCAAAAACCATCTGAAAAAATTTCCATAGAACGGTGGAGATCCTTCTTTCTTCTCTTTTAATTTGCCAGATTGCATCTGGTAAAGGAAAAGGCACTGGTCAATATTATAAACTCCATTCCCATGTTACTGACTCATTTTTATTTGGACAAAGAACAGATAAACATACTGATGCATAGAAATCCTGAGGTAGGGATAGAAAAATGAATTATTTCATCTGCTGGTATCCACAACATGCACCCACCTACAAAACTGTTCAAGTCACTGGAAAAGCTCTGGACACAATGCATTACCATGCACAGGGTTACTTTGAAACAGCTTATAAAATGTCTGGAATATTGTATATATTTTTCTTTTAACATTCTTCTTTTTGGATTTCACTTACATTCCCTTTTGCTATCAGAATGAGGGTGCTAAATTGAAGACCAAAAAGTGCACGTTTCTCCATGTCTTTTAAAAAGCACTTGAATAAATATTATCTATGCAGCCAAGTGTGTCCTGCATTTGACTAGGTGCAAAGCAGTAGGGATGCCACTGCAAAGAAAACATGTGCCCTGCAGCTCTTAGCACCAGTGCAGTCAACGTGCTAAACAATGATTTATATTAGCAAATTTTCATGTTGAAATTCATAGCTCTTTTTGAAACCGTTACTGTTTCAGTTTCACCTGAAATATTAATCTAGCATCTAATCCATAACTGTTTGTAAATATGCACATTTGGGGAATTATTCTCAGATACATCTGAAGATCCTTCCTCCTCTTGGTAGCATTCCTTCAGTAATTCTGCGAACCAACCTGAACTGCTCCACGAGGTAGTGCGGTGGGATGAGGCTGTTTTTAGGCTTTAAGTACAACAGAAAGACAAACTTCAACAATAAATCATGGATAAATGTACTAAGTGCCCTGGATATTAACAGAAATATTACCTCACAAACAGAAGTTCTATCTTCTAACACTTTTGCCAGTAGTATTTCAACATAGTAAGTAACAGAAATTAAGGAAGTCTGAAACTTCTGCTGGTAAAATATATTCCCAAGAGGAAAAGCTTTTTACATGATATTTCAATGCAAAGTATTCTGCTAATATCAAACTCTCCCCATTTTTTCTTTCCCAGAGCGTCTCCCAAAGAACAGGACGACAATACAGCACCAGACAAACCTCTCATCATGATGTCTCCGAACTGTATCAGCTCCTGGTCTTCCCTGCAGCGTTGTACGACAACAGCCCGTGTCCCATCTCAGCCACCAGAACTCTCACCCTGCTTCAGACCCCTCCAGTGACTCCGTTTCCTCACCCTGGATCCTGCAGGTCACCAAATCTGTCACCCCGCCTTGCATTTGGACACAAAGGCGTTACACCGACACACTTCCCCTGGTCAGAAGATGTGTCACCTTGCACTTTACCTATGGTCAATACTTCTATCACCTTGCCTTCTGCCACCGCTGCCGGAGGTGTCACCTTGCCCTCCAAGCTTGTCCTTGGGCATCTCCACACAGCTCATGTCTCCACTCCCGTCTCTCACTTCATCCTGCCTCCACAATCAGCATTTCAGTTCATCTTACTCCCAGTGACATCCATCATAGCTTTGGCATCAGAAATTCTTCTGGAAATTATTTTTTGTCTCACTGTCTAAAAGAAATGACTTTTTTTTTTTTTTTTTCCCCACCAGAATTAAGGAGCTTAAATAGAACAGCAAGATAGGCACATGCCAAGACCAAGTCATTGCTGTCATTGCTCTATGGGCTAGCTCATTTTTCTCATTGTGATCCTCTCTGTATATCTAAAACTAGACTGTAAGCTCTCTGAAGTAGGCTTGGCTTTTCTATGTCCTCCAGTAAAACAAATTACATAATAAAAATAACTGATGTTTGAAATGTAATTGGTCACTAGAATTTGCAAAACAGTAAGATAAAACTAGAACAGCTCTGTAAATCAGTAGGTTGTGAATTGGCCCAGAATAAAATAAGCTGAGCAGTCCCTGTCAGTATGTCACACAGTACGTATATTTGCAGTTCAGAGGGACTCTGCCTTCTCAGTAGAATTTGCAGATTTCCGATTCTAATCTCCAAAAGCAAAAGACTCCACATAGAACAACAGATGGATTATCAGCACAGGGTGTCTAGGAAGCGCTCACACCCGTGCTCGGAGGTTAACATTTGATTTCTCTATTGTATGGTCATCTTTGACTGAAAGAATCAATAAACAAAATTAATTCCTAGTTCTCAACAGTACCTTTTCAGCTGCAGCTACAAAAAATAATTTGTTGTTCAAAGCAAATAAGAAACAAGCTGAGTAGTACTACTGCCATGACTAAAATTTGAAAACAAAATCAAATAACTGCAGTAAAATACACAACACCCCGCCACCCCCCACCAAAAAAAACCCTCGTGAAAATTAGCCTTTCCTCGGCTGCAATGACCTCTTCATCAAATATCAGGTTTAAAGATATCATAGTGCACCACACGTCTGTGACACCTTTGGTCACAAGAGGCTGATGATTCCATAACCTAAAGGACTGGATTGAAACGGCTCTACTTAGGCCTTCAGGATGTAAGCCAGTCCGTAGGGATACACCATCCCTTTTATCTGTCCCTTCCATCCAAGAGCAGTCAGGTTTTACAACCCAAGCGCAGTGCTGAATATAGGAATATGAGAAGAGAGTATGGCCTGACTCATAACTCGCCTCTTTCACACCGATCCGTCACCCGCTTCAGGTCTCTGAATGTGGTCTTTTGACCACTCTTAGCCCATGTGGTCAAAAAATTGTTTCAATATCAAGAAGTACAATGTTTTTAATTAAATGCATGATGATAGTGCTTATAGCGGTCGGTGATATAAATACTGAAGGACAACCACAGCCCAGAGAGTTTTAGACATTTACAAAGAATTTTCACAACTTCCTTGTAAAATGCTTCAAAGAACGCAAAGGGTCACTACTTTCAGTGATGATTTGGAATGGCTTTTTAGTTTCTGCAACATTTGGGTTTTACTCTCGGCCTACTGGAATGAAGTGCTTTTGCTGTGTCTGTCCAGGGCTAGTTCAGTGGAATCTCACAGCGCTGCCTGGGATTCTCTTTGTAGGATGGCAAATGATGGTGTCACAGGTCAAGGCTCTTCAACGTACTGATGACGCTTAAATTCAGAGATGGTTATTTATCAGATGGTTATTTTAAGCTTTAATTAATGCAGGGGCAGTTTTACCATGGAATCCAACTTTGCTTCTTGGACGTAACGGGATCAAAACCATTTGCGTAGTAATGGCAGTAGTATCAAACACATTCGCTATTCTAATGTATGGTATACAGAAAAACAGTGTTCCAGATTTGCAACTGGACTTCTTCCTTTGAATGTGTTATTTTGGACATCTCCAGTGTATACCAATACACGCATTGTTGTTGCACTCAAAGAGAAGCCTCAAACTGTTTGGTCACTCTTTACATTTACCTGAGTTCTCCTTCAGCTTCTCTTTCCTGCTTTTCAATGCAGGCTTTGAACATATATATACAGAACTGTTCCCAGGCCATTTTTTAGAGAGATCAGCAAAACCCTTTACACTGTTTATTCTAACACAAATTAAAGCTAACCAACAAATGCAACCAAACCATTCTTTGTCCTCATTCAACAACAGCACCCCAATCCCTCTTTGTTCTTTATGAATAGAAATGAGCAGAAAGTATTTTACTGTGCTCTAGAAATCTCTATCAAACTATACTGAGGAAGGCAAAAGGTCAGATCACTAGTATCAACTTCTGTCCAACTCAAGACCAGCAGAACCCTGAGAGCAGCATGAAAACAAGGCACAGACTTGCACTGACTCTCAGCCTGAAGGCACACGGCAGGCATGTAGCACATCCTTGCTTGCAAGTTTTTTCCAGAACTTTAAGCAATATAGGTTACTGTGTGCTGGAACTGCTCTCTGTGAAGATGGACATAAAGGCTGCTGCAGTGAAGAAATCATGACTTCGCACTGCTTTCCGCAGTGTTCATGTGCAGCCTACGGTCTTCCGTGGAGCTGAAAAGAAACCATTCTCTCTTTGCATCTCATCTGTTAGCACAAAGTGAACGAGAAATCTAAAGAGGAGTAATTAAGACAAAATTTGTTAAGTAAAACATTTCCTTCAACAGTCAAGGATTACGTATCTCAGCATTTCGTAGCAGTCTTGGGAAGTACGGATTTATATAGTGGGGAAGGGAAGAAACGGAAGGAGGATGCAACATTGAGGTGGCTTTAGCCACGGCAGCACTGTGAATGGTATCGTGTGGTGGTCATCATGCAGGAGTACTGCCTTCCTCACCTTTTGCTCAGGTCCACTGCCGACTGTACTAACTGCATCTTACACAATTTTTGTTCCTATTCTTTGTTTCAAGTATCTATGCCTATATCCAAAATGGAGAAAAATGAGTATTTTCGCCAGTAAGCTGTCAACCCAACTACCATACAGAGACCCAAAACTCTAATCCTATCTACATTACTGTCTACTGTGCAAAGAAAAGAGAGCCCGTTTCCGAGATGCTTATTTACCTAATAGACTATAAAAGGTATCGAGGGAGTCATTCAATTCAATTGGGTCAATCTTATGTATGTAAATATGTATTTAAATTTGGTAAATATGTACAGTATTTAGAGTATGTGGAGAATGATTCTTCTGTGGAATGGGGCACCTCTTTCAAAAAGGTTTACACTACTCCAGGTAAATTAAACTCCTTTACACACCAATAATGAAAGCTGAAATCTGCTGGAAAAGAGATGCCCTCTTTTGTTAACTGATGTGAGTAAATATTGCTGAGCTTTGCAGCATTCTAATTGCAGTTATTAATTAAATGTATTTCAATAAGATTAACTTAGTGGATTTGATATAATATCTAATTTTAAGAGTAGAAATAAACATTCAGTTTCACATGGGAAATGATTCATTCATGAAAACAGTTCCATTATTTAAGGACCGTGTATATATATGTGTATATATATATATATGTTTGCCTACATGCCTGAACCCCAACAATGGAAAAAAGCATTACATACACGTGCATGTGTTTCTCTCCCCTGCCTTTAAGATGTAAAAATTTCCTAAAAATAAAATTCTTGGTAACATTTTTCTGTTCATCCACAGGAAAAAACAAAATCTTGGTACCATCAGCCTTCTAGCTGGAATACCTCATAGAAGAATAAATCTGTTGATACTAAATTACTATTCCCACTGCTCTACAACCCTGAGTTTATTGTGCAACTAGGCTAAGCAGACCTTTGTTAAAGAAATAGTTTTATTAAAGCGTTCTCCAAGTAAGAACATCAGACTGCTTGATACATACTTGTTAGAACTCTTAATGGAACAGTTCTGAAATAAATATATTTTTGAGGTATTTATGTCAGTACTCATTTTTGTAGGAGAAGCTCCTCCACCATCCAATGGCTTATTAAGGAATAATGGAGGGTGGGAGGGGGGCACACACAGGAAATCAGCATATTTCAAGGCTTAGAGTGAAGAGGTTTTCAGCCATGGCAAAAGCTCTAGAGGTTTCATTTAACAGAAAATTCCTCTCCAGTCCAAGTTCACACCTCACATAGTCAGTATCAAAGCGCTATGCAATGAGAAACACATTAGGCTACACTTATTTATATTACAGGCTAAACAGCAAGTCTAAATAATTTAGGATTTCTACAGCTTGAAGGGAAAAAAAACCCAGCCCAGTTCCTAAAGTCTTAAAGTGTGTGCTGTTGGGGCTCTTAGGGACATCAGCTTCCCTTGGATGAATGACACGATATGCGTAAGAAAAAACAAAAACTTTCGATCGCCCTAATACTTGAAGTTACTTCACGGGGAGGTAAGCAAGGGAGGAAGGGAAAACAGTTTGGCTCTTGGCTCAACTTTCCTTAGTAAAAATACAAAAAAGGTAGAAGATGAAATTGCAGCTTGGACACAGATCGGTGACAATCAGAAGGTGAAGACTCGGACTGGTGCTCCGTGCCCCGCAGTGCCTGTGCAGACACTGTTCAGCCCAGGCCAGAGCAGGAGCTGCCCGCCCGGGCAGGGGCTGGCGGCCGCCGAAACAGGGGCTCCGCAGCCAGGCCAGGCCCGTCCCGCGGCTCGGAGCGGCGGCATCCCACACTGTGCATTACCCTAGCTGGAGCAAAGCCTCTGCATGCCGTTTATGAGGACCCGTTTATTTCATCAGATTTGTGAACATGCAAATACCATTTCAGAATTTCTAACTGTAAAAAGAGAAAGCGGTATGCCACAAATGTCTACGCTTCTCAGAATTTCCAGATACACAGTATTTCAGATACAGAGTATTTATATATGTGTGTATATTATATATACACAGTGTGTATATATGCAGTCGTTCATTGATGAAAGGAGGTAGTTACAAACATGTAAAAATCAAATAGCACATTTACATTTATTAAATGTAAACAGTGCTGATACATTTCTAAATATAGTAATTGAAATATCTTCATTTCTGTCTTCCAATAGGCTTGTGAAAACTAAGTACCAGTATAAACTGGATTTCCATATGCCCAAACCAAACAACTATATTCAGCATCTCTGTTAATATTCAGGTAACTTACAGCTGATATAAGGAAACACAGGGAAGGTGAGATAGTCCGTATGAACTATGGAATTGACCTAACGACTGAAACTGTCCAAAAGTATGAATAAGTTTCTTATCATTACTTTTTTTGCTCTTAAGATAACAATGCAAAACATACTGACCATAGCAAAACCTGGAAAGGGTTGCAGAACTTTCTCCTAGGTACTTATGCTAATTGTGATTTACTCCAAAGCAAAGTGAGAAACAGCTTAGGAGAAACCCATTCTCTATCTGATGTCTACTGTGGTGGATTCAAGGGGTTCCAATGATACATGGAGAAGCAGATGAACTTTCCTATAACGCCTATTGGTTCTTTTCCCCTCTGAGGTGATTATTCTTGACAAGGGAGGGTGTGCAAGAACCGATGTATTGAAGTATATTTGGGTCTAGGTCCAGCTCTCATAACTGGACCCCATGTCTACTCAGCTTGTGTAAGCAATACTGCTAATTCCTTTCATAGGACTGTGCTACGTCAGTGTGGAGAGAATGTGGGTCGCCTAATATTAGTATCATAATAAAATCAGCTTTTGCAATCAGTCCCGACACCTTCAGCTGACTGCTGTTTTCCATTAAAATCTTCTCTTAGATCAAGTTATACAATGAAATTCAGCTTTCTGCTGCCTCCATTTTCAACAGACTATAATGAACAACATCTTACGTTTGCATAATACCTTTAGTAGTGTGTCAGAAAAGAATAAAGTACTTTTTCTAACAAAAGCCTGGTTAGAGTAGAAGACACAGAGAAATCAAGCAAAAAAAAAACCAATCTTATGAACTAGTATTGAATTTCAACATTCTACTTGCTTATCATATAGTATAAATAATTCACACTTGAAGATCTTATTTTCAGAAATGTTTACTGACACAGCAAAAATCCATGTGAGAGGTTACTGACATGGCATGTAAATGCACACCTAAAAAGACTAGAGTGATCACCAAAAGGATGAGAAAAGAATTAATCTGAGGAGAATATCAGCTAAGAAAATACATTGTCCTGAATAAACTAGCTGGTAATTAACAGCTCAGGTACCGAAGTCCCCTTCATTTCAGATCTGTCCAATGGTAGATGTGCTCCAAAATACCAGCTTGTAGTACAGACTTCTACTACTTCAGCCTTTGATTGAGTTTATATTTTGATGTGAAAGATACGAAGAGAAGATTACTAGGAAAAATCTACCAGGATAGGGAAACAAAATTTTATTCAGGTGTTTTTACTTTATTCTATTAAAATGAGCTTTGTGGTTCTGAAAACCTTAAATAATCCAACATACTGGAGGAGTACTGAATAGAGCGAGCAGAGGCAGGGCCGCCGGTGCTGGGTGCCTGGAACACCGCTCCAGCAGGGAGGACCACAAGGGTGGCTGGGACTGGGAACAGGAGAAGCTGCTGCAGTGGGGTCTGCACACAAAGACGTGTGAGGCCCACAGCTGGAAATACTAACAGCAGTAGCGGCAGTGTGTATTTGTCACCTGCATTAACCAGCTCATTCTTTCACGAAACAAAAAATTCCCCAGTTAAAGATCTGAAAATACTGATTTCTGTAACTCTCCTTGGGAAAAAGAAGCATCACAGCAAGAAAAGTAAAAAAAAAAAAAAAAATTATGTTAAATCCATTCTGTTTAATTTTGCATGGTGAAATGGCTGTTCTAGCGCGCAGATGTTAAAACCCAGCCCTCTGAAATGGAGTGGCGCTATCTCACAGCTCGCTCTCAACCGTACACCCGAAAAAGGGACTTTCGCTGGAATACTCGGCCAAAATGGAGAGACAAGTAACGAGAGGACACGAGGGGGCTGCGATGGCAGGGGGGTGGCAGCGGGGTGGGGTGTTAAGTTGCGCTAGAAGAACGCAGGCGATCGTAAAAGCCAAAAGACTGTAGGTCCAGTGCTGCGCAGGAGCAGTGGGACGCGCAGCCCCAGCCCAACCAGTGCCCCAGCAGCGCCGGGCAGACGGCCTCGGGCTCTGCCTCCCGCGCCGCTCACCGCAGACGCTTACCTATTTTTAGTAACCGTTACACCTTTTTGAGTGAAAAAAGCTCCGAGTGAAAAGGTTTGCTGCTTAATACAAAAACCGGTGCAGGGGAAGGCATAAAAGCTACACGAAATTTTAAATGCAATTATCTTAGATTAGAATATTTGGCTTGAAAGATCTGGAGGGTATTGTTTTTGATAAGACAGAGCCACTTGACAAGGCCTGTCACCACTCCAGGTCTCTCTGTTGTCAACTAAAGATGAAAGGACATCACAAAGAATTAACTTCAGCTTTTAAACATTTTGAAAATGTCAAAGAGGTCATAGCTGATCTATTTCCTTATACGGCATATTCACTTGATGAAATTTGTGGTAACAATGTGTTTTTACTTTTCATTCAAATTGGTCTAAAATCCTGGTAATTGATCACAGACTAATGAGAGCTGACACAGGACCGGTGCGATTGGCTGAGCTTTGTATCAATCACAGCTGCTGCCGGTCCACGCTGTGCATATTAGACTTTCTAATGGCACTAATTGGTGACTACAGAAAAAACCTGCTAAATCTCCTAGTGTAGTTTCCAGAACCATTTATTTGGTTTCCAGTTACACTAAAGCCAATTTAAGCCCTTTTATAACTAACACCTTCCTACATATAGGACCTATTGTTCATGCCTTCTCACAAGCCGTCTAAATAGTCCTTAAAATATTCAGTGAGATGACTCTAAATTAAAAATGGGTCCAATCTGTGAAACAGCAGAAGTAAAAGTAGAAGCTAAATATTTGTATTGACCTTTTAGGAGCATTAGCCAAGTCAGTAAAATATCTTAAAGGCATCTTATTATGCATATAGAGGCTAAATTTTTAAATCTCATTTAAAATAACATGTGACCACATTTGCTGGAAAGTGATTTTATATTTCCAGAACATATTAGCGTCTCTAAATATGAAAGTTATCAGTTAAAACAAGTTGAAATGCTGTTGTATCATGCTAATTCTTCCCCCACCCCTGCCATACGATTTGGAGAGAAAGGTCAAGCCTGCTGTCACTTCCCTCTAACTGATGCTCAGAGACCGTGTGCACTGAGCATGATACATTTAAAAGAAACCAAGCAATCGGCCATTTTCTGCATCAACTGTATTAATCATAAACCCTCCATCTTGAGCTAAAACAAGAGATTAGGTGCACAGGAATAAAGGCAGAAAGTTTTCTCTCTGCTCGAAACCAAAGAATGCTTTTCCATTTTGGACATGTTCCTTACACTGTGCAAAAGGGTAATAATATTAACTGTAATTTATAAGATAGACTGCCAAGGAAACAGGCATTTAAATACAGATAAAACTGTACAACTGAAACCTGTGTTCATGATAAACAACAGGATGATATATATAGAAAAAGCAGGTGCAGTGAACACCAATGTAAAGATACGGACTGGGAATGCTGCTGCACACCTCAGCGTTTCCTACATGCACATTTCTTCTACACACACGCATACATACATAAGATCACATATTTATATAAATCTCTTGTTAACCACAACATATGACTTATGTATACATGCTATACACACACGCAGACATGTGTGCTTATATACAGAGAGAGAGAATACCCGAGATGAGAACATATGGGATGGAAAGTGGCACTAAGCAATCTGAAATATTTTGTATTTGAAGCCATAATGATAAAAATAAGACAGAGAGACAGAGGCAAAGCTTAGAACAAGCAAGTGCTAAGGTTTAGAACAAACAGACCTAATTATGCTGTTTGTTCTCCAACCTGAGATAAAAATAGTGCTTAACATATTAACAGGACTGTTCAGCAATACTTCATATATTATATATAAGAACATATAGCTCAAATAGCTTAGGAGAAACAACTATCACCCATGTTTCTCTCATACATTTAAAATGGAAGGTACATGCAGGAAAACATTTTAATAAAGCTACAGTCCGCGTTTGCTATTATCTGCTAAAAAATAGAAACAATTTACTGTACAATTAATTAAATACATTTCTTTAAAATATTTGGCAAATTAAATAAGGTCACATCTTCTATACAGGCATGGGTCGCTAAATCTTTATTAAGCTACCAATCCTCAGAAGGTAAGACAACTGCAGTACTGGCTGTAGGTTTTCTGAATGAGAAAAGGAACAATTCCCAGCAAGATCTACAGACGTCACCCAAGGTGATTGTTCTAAAGTTGTTCCATTCAAAACTGTCTCACTTGTATTTTAAAATGTTTCACTTATGTGAGCCACCGTTATGCCACAGGTAAATTTGATCCCAATTCAATTAGTCGTTAGCATCAGTAGCACTTAAGCATATAATTACACCCAAGTATCATCTCAATGCTTTGCCATCTGAAGCACACATTTTACCACTTCCGTCACCCTGCTAACCAACAAGTTCCTTCTACAAATTACAAAGTAATCTATGTCACTGTACTTTCATAACCTATTTGTGAGGTACACATTCCCCATTCTCACCCTTATTTAATTGATATGTAAATGCAGATCTGAAGTAATCCAATCGAGTCCACAAGGAGCACATGGTAGAGCAGCAGATGGGAGAGGTATGGTATAAGGTTTTCGATGCACCAAAATCAGATTGTGCCAATACACTGACCCCCTTCAACAACAGTCTGTCCAAAATAAGAGAAACACATAAACGGAATCTTTATCTTAAAGATGCTCATATCTATTTTACTGGAAGTTAACATCCAAAAGCCTTAATTTGCCAATTTATATGTACTGACAGCTTAGATCAACAGGCAGTGCAACAATCCCTCCCCCCTCAAATGCATTAGTGCTAGAATACATAAAACAAAATAGAAGGTAGAGAGGCTGCCCACCTTTCTCTCTCCCTCTCTCTCTCTCGGCAGGTTTTGTAATAACCAAAGGAAAACTATAACCATCGATGCTTCGATGGTTGTTGCCTGCTCAGAGCTTACTTGGACTGTGAAGTTATTCTGCATGTGCACGTAGAAGGGAGATTTTATGAAAAGAAGAGAAATGAGGAGCCATTTTCCAAGGCAGTCTCATTGCGGATTGAGGAACTCATCACAAATCTTATCAGAAACATTTTTAAGCGATCCTTCAAAACTTTCTACCAGGCTCTCAAAAAAAAGACCAAAACTCTTTTAAAACTCAATGCATATTGAAAAAAACAAGCCTCTGCAAGAAGCAGCAAGGTCCCCTTAGCTTTCTTAGTGTCTTTTGGGGCCAAAATATATTGCACTGACATTGCAAGCATTTTGGCATAGCAACTTTGAAGAAAGGAGGAGGAAAGTCCTTGAAGAATATAATTTTCTCATCAAATTATATTTAATGGCAATAATACGCATTTTCTATTTTCAGTCCTAGGATAAAAAGTCAAGCAAAATAATGTAAAGGCGTTTCACATACTGCAGGTGAACTCTGAAGCCCCTATTTTCTAATTAAGAGGGTTTGAGGTTAATCAGTTTAAAATTGCATTGATTTATATAATCATTTTGATTCAGTGAGGGATTAAATTGGAATGAATTATGAGGTACATCTTAAGTATATGTTCCATTTTGCTGCTTGTTCAAGATTTGGATATAATACAAGGAAAAGTAACATCCAGTGGAATTCCCACGGATCTACGGCAGTTCCAGGGCCAAACAAGCAAAGCAGAGTCTCTGAAATAATACTCTGAGCATGGAAAGATGTAAAAGAAAAATTTAGTTCATCAACAGTTAATAAACAGAAACTGAAAAAGATGAAGAATTTATATAATTCATGTTAGTATGCTGCTTAATCCTGTTGTATTCTTATTGCAACAGAACTACTCTAGCACTAAAGCAACAAAGTGTGAGATTGCTCCCTGAAGGAATCATGGCAGTGTTCCTTGTCCTTGGCTCTTCTCACGTTTGCTATTCTTTACGTATATCTCATCAAAACACAAACTGGGATCCAGGTCACATTTGCAGTTGTACATGAATGCACATGCACAAAAAAAATGGTTAAATTACAAGCTCCTTGGCAGAGACATTGTGTGCTGTTAGAATATATGGGTGTGCGTGCAAATATTTCGCAGGAAGTACAGCAGGAGTCCAGTCCCCGACTATAACCCTTGGGTTTGGGGCGATCAATACAATCACCAACAGCAGCAAAACACCAGTGGGATAATCTATCCATTTAAACATAAAGAAGATACTCTGGTTCTAGTTATGTTTCTACCATCATCTTCCTTCCACAATGTTGCTATTCAGAGATCCTCCCTTTCTCTTGTTAGAGCACAAGTTATCTTGAGGTAACTAAAGTCCCATTTAAAAGCTGATTTTAATCAACTGCTTTGCTAAATTGAGAGGAATTTGATTAAAGCATGCTAATCTATGTTAGCAACTTTCATATTCAGTTTTCACCTCCTCAAGTTTTCTGGACATACCAGCTCCCAGAAATTTGATGCTCTGGCACTAGAAATCCCAACTGCTGGAAGCCTGACACAGAATTTATTACTATCAACGCGATCCTTTCTTGTTTACAATGTATAACACCCAAAGGGCTATAACAGAATCTGGTCCACAAGGCAGTGAATGATACAGAAATAAATAAAGCCACAGGGCAGATTATTTGCTACTATACAGCACTATTGCTTCACCAGCTTCAATAGAGTTGTTTGTACCAGTTTACTAGCAAAGAATCTCTCCCAGAACAACAATATGATAATGATTGTGCTCGTACAGCTCTGTCCACGTGAATTCTCACATACATTTCAAGCATTCGTTAATTGGAGATTCTAAAATTTTGAGTTAGCAATGTGGAGTGTCAACATCCCCTTGTGTCCAATAAAACGCAGGCACCTCCAATGCCAGTGATCAATATTTTAGGGAACAAAATACTGAACTATTCCATAACCAATATTATTTGCTGAAGCACCAAAGTATTCCCCAGAAATCTTTGACCAGCACTGAACTACCAGAACGTAGCTTCTTTTCAAGATCTGAGCAGATTACAACATAAGGTGGTACAACGCTGCTAGTACATCAATCATGCCTAGAAGATTAAAGCCCCAAGCATCCCTTCCTTAAAATGAAATCCTGCATTCCTGTACTCAACAGGAGGAACTCAGACTGCAAAGGCTTCGGTTTCAAAAAGCACAATATTTTTTGTGGACTTAAACAAATATTACCGCAGCATAGTGAATCCAGAAACACTCATTTATTTGGTATTAACACTAATTGCATTTGAAGACAAAGACTTTAAAGATTAAAAAAAGGCAGCCAAGTAAACCTCACTCCCAGACATGCTGTGACTGCTCTAAAAGGCCCATATATTTTCCATATGCCTCATAGTTGTATTTCCTTATGCAACTGTAACACAGATTTAAAGTCCCATAGTTGACTTTAGCTCTCAGTCTGACTTCTTCTTCCATCTGCTTTTATTTTGGCATGAGACTGGAAAGGATTCTTGAACAGACACAAACACAAGTAAAATCTGGTAATTTCCTAAAACCAAGATGTACGAGACAATGGACGTTTAAGTCCCTCTTCTTGGGTGTCAGCTCCTGGTGAACACCTTTATATTGACAAACCAGTATCTCCTTTGAGCATACTGTGCTTATAACTGGGTTTTCTCTCTAAAAAAAGACAGTAGACATTAAAATGACTTGTCGGAAAAGCATATTATATTTTTAAAGTGCAACATATTTTTTTCCCTAATTCAAAACAGCAAATGTTAAACTTAAAGACTCTTCCTAGTGCATGTTAGTGACAGGCAAAGCTCCCAGAGGGGTGACTGCCTTCAAAGACAGGTAAATGAGGGCCCATATAAAACAGCCAAGTATTGATGTTGTAGTAAAATTCAAGAAAAACACATTGGCAGACAAGTAAATTTGTCACTAATAATTTAATGTAATTTCCCTAAAATGGAGGTAATAGGTACTCAGGGAATACACCTCCAGGGTTTACATCAAATGTGCATGTGGAAAATTGTGAAATAATATTTTTTTTTAAATGTAGATGCTTTGGCTGACATGTTAGTTTATGATGAAAATCGCTCTCCTGAAATGATAAAGGGGAGGGAAAAATATAAGCTTCCACACATACACAACTTGTATCTTCTAAAACCATCCCCAAAATGACAACTTAGATACAGAGACTGCTGAATGCCGAGATCATTTGTTTGTGTTTTAGTTTCCCCTTTAAAATGATGGACGGCAATTACCAAATAGTAATGAACCAATCATGTTGCAAACGCTATTTCCTGTGTCATTCTGAGTTATAGAATCTAATATCAAGCTCATTTAAAATATTCCAAAATTGCATATTTTTCTCTGCAGTGAAGTGACAGCTCAAATTGTATTTAGTTGCAACCATATGACCATGAGCAAATCAAGTATAAAAATTTCATTTTCTCTAAGTGTTAATGCAATATTTTTAGCTCAACTCCTACAGTGGTTCACTTTGCACCACACAGGATGGTGCTGGATGCTGCTAAGGTACCATTATCAATTATAATGTGGTTTCTATATATTTTAAACAATACTTGTACATGACTCATGTAGGTAAGATTAGAGAAAGAAAAAACAGAGAAAAAAATCCCCTCTACTTCTTCAAACAGATAGGGGTACTTTCAGCTATAAATTGAAATTTCACTGCCCAGGCTTTATATGATAAAGGCCAACATTTTTTTTTTTTCCAGGGCAGTAAGAAAATAGGGGAATTAAAAAAAAAAAAAAAGGAGAAAAGAAAACAAAAAAAAAGGAAAAATGCAGCTGCCACGAGCTCAGATATGGAACAGAGGAGGAAAGGGAACCCAGAAAAAGAAGTATGAACTGATATGAAAACCAGAACTATAGAATCTCCACCATATTATAAAAAATTGATTAAGATAAACAGTCCACAATAAAGAATGTGTTATCTGCAAATACTACAGTCTGATATCACACTTGCATGTGCACATACATTTCACCACTACCGGGGGAAAACCTGACACAATTTTGCAGCTGGGCACAGTGGAGACATCTCTGGCTATAAACGCACCTCGGGTTTTCTTACAAACCTGCTGTTTCTTAACACCAATGTGTTGTACAGTCATGCTCTCTGCTCCTATTTTCATGTCTTTGTTGCACAAGCATACGTACTCCAAGACGTTACTCTGGACACATGGAAGAGACAATTATCCATGAAACCTGACTTGTACTGGTCAATCCATATATAGAATGTTATGCTAAGAGAAGACTGCAAAACATTACACTGTTTATTGCCAAAACCTCAGCATCATTGGGACTGAATTGTATAAACTGGGACACATGCATCTCCCACTGAATAAAGTACTTGGATGCTCACCGGAGAAATTCAGTAACTTGTTGGAATAGGACTTAGGTACGCTGCATGCCTGGCAATTTTTAACCTCAAAGGAGTACAAAAATGCAATGGGCTTAGATTTACAAAGTCACCTCTCACTTCTTTGTACTGAAGTTTCTCTGCAGTCTTTCCAAAGGTTTTAAAGAAAAGCTGACTTTAAAAAGCCACCTATATTTTCTCCCCCGTTGCATGGTGAGGCCTGAGCAGTTTGTCACACTCTGCTAAGGAATTTCACATTGCACAGACTGTTTGGGGGAAAGTGTGCTGCCCGTAATTAAAAATAATAATATCCTCTGAAATGGACTCAGCATTTTATTACTTTATATATGACTGGCATGAATCACATTTGTTGAAAATACAAGGGATTTTGAAAGATCACACTTCTGAGTCAAAGAGTGGGGAGAAGGCACGGCACTCACGAATTCACTTGGTAATGTCCCTGCGTTCAGGGAAGGGCAGGATTGTGTCATTCTTAACATTCAAACGTAACCTCTATATAGCTTTTTTCAAAAGCAGATCATGAAATGCTTCACAAAGGACATCGGTATATAAAGTGGTAAAATTATTTGCCCGAGGTGACACGGCTGGCCAACTGCAGAGGCAGGGCCAGAACTCGCATCCCCTCAGTCTACACCCAATGCTCTCTACAAGTACATATATCATCTATTATTTTAGCAAACAGTGAAGAAATTTCAAAATTTGCTTTAGTGTTTTTTCTTAGTTGGCTCTTCACAAACCTTTTTTTTGCTGTTGTTAACTTATTTCCTTGTTCTGGATCTCAACAGTTGGGCTGCATACAGAATTAGATCTAAACTTACATACAAGCTGTTCTAATGGAAGTTAAAGTAGTAAATGGGTATTTAACTTCTGAACTTAAGGTTTGATAGAAAATGAAAGAATAGCAATTATGACCCTAGCTACTTGCTACTGTTTGGATCTTACTTACCTTCTTCTGAAACACAGGTTAAGTTGAAACTTTTCCTAACTAAACAGAGCAGTATTTGATCCTAGCTTTTGGCAAATGCAGAAAAAAAGTAATCAAAAAGACAAAGTAGAACATGTCTTAGTGTTTGAGGGACAGAAAAATTAGGCTGTGAATTGCTTAGACTGGTTTTTTTCCAGTGAGATTACTATAAAATAACTGAAGAGGGGGGTCAAATTCTGAGTAAAATCTGTGAACATAATCTGAAAGAACAGATTTATAGTCATAGAAAGTTATAAAAAAAAAACCCAAACAAAAAAAAATTCCCCCCTAAACCCACAAACTGTAGCTTTTTCTCAACATTAAAAAGAACACAAAAAAGGACACAAAGTTATCCCTCCCAAGAGCCGTTTACAGTCAGTAAAAATACCATTAGAATGAATAGCAATGGCTATTGCTGTCATTACCAAATATATACGGACAGGTATTTGTTACCTGTATTTTACAGATAGCATACATACCACAAAAGAAAAATGAGTGTCATGAAAAATCAATATATATTTAAATCTTTCTATCCCATCTGCTGTCACTGACTGTAATGTTAGTTGTGTGTATCTGTGCATGCGTTTGTAAGTACACAAGGCACTGGGACACCTATACAAACACAAAAAAACCACAAATAAGTAAACATCCAGAAAAATACCTTAAGAGTTTTCTCTTCTCCATTCCTGTCTATCTTTGTACTGTTAAAACAACGAACAGGATATAGAAAGATATTAGCAGCACCTTTGGTCAGAGCAGGTAAGCTAGATACCCAAATTCAAGGATTTTTCTTCTTATATGAGAAAATGTCTCTTTAAAATTGCATTACTGGCATTTATGATTCATTCTGCAAATAGTGAGACTTCCACATATAAATCTGAAATTCATTTAAGATATTTTGAGTTTAATAAGAATAAAGGCACCCCATTTTTCAAAGCAATAAAGAAAGATGCACCTGCCACAAGCCTGACCACTGAACAGACTGGGAAGATACTAACTCAGTAAAGGTAAAAACCAGAAAAAAATATGAATTGATATAAAAAAAGATAGCTCATCTATCACTTCTTACTGAAAGACGCACATAATAAGATGCATTTAAAACAATAAAAAAAAGCTGTCATTTTTCCTCCTCCAGATTGGGAGAATCTGTGAAACGGCAATAGAGGAGAGATTTTGTAGACTGTAATAGGCAACAAGGTGTGCAGCTGAAGTGTAAATTAGCCCTCCCAAGGCTATGTTGGCCAACAACCTTTATCTAGTAAAAAAGTGACATTTAAGTATTTTTGTAAGCTTTCAGAAAATACTTGCAGCAACAGATTAATTAGTTTTAAATCTGACCTGTACTCTTGTGCCTTTCACCTGCTAATTTTCTCTACTACTCCAGTCTTTCTTTTTAGAAACTACCTTGAGCATATCTCTAAGCACTAACATCCTTCCCCGCGCCCAGAATCTCCCTCCTGCCATTCCCCCTGCACTGTTAGGGCCAGGCAAGCACTGTAAAAGTAAGAATAAGTCAGGTCCATTCTTCAAGGAGACTGAAAGGGGAACGCATCATGGTGATACAACTCCTCAACTACTAAAAGGCAAAGCTATCAAGATAGAAGAAATTATAAGCTATAATTTTAAGCAATCCCTTTGCAAATGACGAGCATTTTACTAATAATACTTTAGAATCTAAATTTCGTCACTTACTCAACAAAACATTGAGGTAATTTAGGTGAATATGAACCTTTGCAGAATATTTAATTTCTGCTTCTGGCTATTCTCTAGTTTTCTATAATATATTGTGTATGAACCCTTTCCAGAAATGAAATTTGTCTAATGGTGGCATTGTGATACAAACTGACAACAGCCAGGAAATTGAAAGTTCAGGCTGAGGCTTCATCCTTCATTTACACCACTGTTGAGAAGGGGAAAGCAGAGACACCAAGTTACAGACAGAGGAGGGTTTAACTTTTAATTTCCTGGATGTTATCATTTTAAATAGGAGCCTTGCTGTTATTTAAATCTATCTGGGGGAGGCAAGGGGAGGTAAGAAAAAGGAAATAATATTATTTCTTTGAGCGACAGGAGCTGAATGGTATAAGTAATTTGCTCCAAAAGAAAAAAAGAAAAATGAAAAAAAAAACCCCAACAAACCACAAAACAAGCAAAGCACCCAAGGTGCACTAGTTTTCTACAGTTTTGCTGGATGATGTCAGATGATGTCAAACAGCAACTGAAGCCAGTCAGAAATGAAGCTATGCACCGGGTTACTTGTACACGGACATTCATAGCCTTTAATACTCAGACTTCGGTGTTCCTGCAATCAAGAGTTTGCTAAAAACAGAACTAACAAGCAGCAGTTATTTGTGAATCCAGCTGGAGTTCCCTGAGGACAGGTACAAACCCAGCTTTGTGGTAATCCGGTGCACATTCTCATACCAGCTCTGACAACAGACCTGTGTTGCTGGTCTCTCAGCTAAGGTAGTTTTCCTAGTGATCTAAATTGAACCCTTTCATTCTAGTAGTGTGCCAGACTGCAACGTGAAAATCCACAACTGGATATTGTCCACCAGGTGTAAATTCTTCCTTGTCTTGACAGATGTTTTGCAAAGAGATGCAGAAAAAATTCACAGAGAATACTGCATTACAGCCCAGCACGCTCTCTACCGTCCACTTCTGAAGCCTAAGGGTAACGACGTGGGTAAGCAAGACAGATTCTGAAGCTTGTGTAACCACTGCTGCTCCATCGCTGGGCACCAGTGCTGTGACCCTCTACCAGGTGGCTGAGGACCCAGCGAACAGACCAAACTCCCTGAGCCCTAGTCACACAGCCACCAGTCATCACCATCCACAGCCACTCGACGGCTTTATGTCTGTGTCCCAGCACTTGCAAAATTTCGTAAGCCATGAATCAGTGTTTAAAAATCGTTCTTGTTCATGGGTGGCGTACCACAAAAAGCACAGATATCATACACTGAACCTAAAGCTTCTGTATATATCTTTCAGACTGCCATAATGTTCTGCCCATACTAAGTATGTTATCTGGATTCTGAATCCTGTTCAGACAGGTGATAGCCTGTGATTCTGGAATCAGCACACTGAACATCTCCATTTCAAATTTTTAAGCAATGTAGAAGCTAAATACTGTGAAAATATTACAGATAGCAACCGGACCTTCATAAAACTGAAGTTTTGCCATAACCCAGTAGATTCTCATAAGAAAAATACAGAAATATTAATGTCTGCTTGGTATTTCATCCCCAGCTAAGATACTCTGTGTGTCTCGTAAGATTATACACAAAAAAGTCACCTGATGCCTAGCAACTTAGAGTGTTATGGTCTGGAACAGAGCTAAAAGCACTCACATGAAAATGCAATTAATAGAAGTTATATTTTAAAACTTTGAACAGTTATTATTCACTGAGCATTTCAATACCTAGGTCTTACATGAGAATGAATTACATTCATTTTCACAAAAAAAATGTTAAGAAAATTGATTCTGAAAAAAGTATAAAAGATTTTAAAGGGAAAATTTTGCATTTGATTACTTCATTTAAAAAGTTAAATAACAAAGATAGAAAAAAGGAGAAGAAAGCCCTAACAAAAGGAGACGAAAGCCCTAACAGTTTTTCATGGACTTCATAGTAACTGCAGCAGATGAAATGGGACTTGAGAAGTGCCAGCACAGGGAGAACAGTTCAGGCATGCCTCTGATTTATTTCCCTCTTCTGCACAAAAGTGCTGACATACATCTTGAAGCGCATTTTGACATATGAATGTATACTAGACCATTTACTCCATAGGTAATTGTACAATTTCCACTGGAAGACAATTCTCGGGTCTTGTTGAAAGAATACTTTTAGAAATGGATGACACTTGAATAATTAATTATTCCTCACCATTCTACCAGTCTCAGATTCAGGAGTTTCTGTTCCCCTCCAAACACTGCCTGGTTTTTTTTTCAGAGCTCATCTTTGCTATAAAGTTGATTTTCTGGGTCCTAAAGCTTAAATTTCATCTTTCAAAGGCCAAGAACATTTCATGTCCTAAATCATGGGAACGTGGAACAGCCTGTAGCTTCTACATTGAATCAACTTTTAGAAATGTTACTGCTTTGTGGTTTCAATGCTGAAGTGACCCAAGATTCATCAAGGCTGAAGGTTACTTACATGAACTTGTCAATAAGGCTCTGATTCCTATTTAATTTCTAATCTAGTAATCAATAATATACAATCAGTAAGATAACAAACTATTTAATCAATAGTATATTCAACACCTAAGCTTTTATCTAGATGTTTGTGAATCCTAAATAGGCATCACCTATGAAGAAGTCTCGGAAATTAATGCTTTTACATATGTCATTGCTAATTTAGTGGGACCAACTGGGCCATCGGTTAAAACACTATCAGCATGGTGGGTCACTTAATTGATGAAGAGACCTTATTCAGGCATCTTCCCACTGCTCAGATTTCAAGGTGAGAAATATAATCTTTTCTTCAAACTGGTGACATAAAAAGTAGTTACTTAGTGAAGCAGTATTAAACCCTGTAAAATGATGCACTAAAGATATCTTAATGAAGAAGACTGTCAAACCCTAAAAGCAATGACTGGCAAAAGCATGAGAATCCTATTGAACGGTCTCATGGAAACACAGGAGTGCATAGATTCACAGCAGAAACACTCCAACAACTTCATCCAGTGTGCAACTGTTAACTCCCTACACTGAGATCTCACCCCTAAAAGTTACACTTGCCAGCAGCGCAAGGGTGAGAAAACTGTGTTGCTGACAAGTATCTAAGTGTCAGGTAGTTAGCACAGGCCAGTACACGTTCAACAAAACGGACAGTGAGAATACCATAATCTTGTGGCAATTTAAGCTCTTCAGTGTGGCTCTAAACTTGCCACACTACATTAGCCAAATAAGAAGTTTGTCCAGAAGCTTTATATCAAGAAAATTTAGCAAAGAAATTGTCATCCCAGTTTGCCACGTGGTCCTTGATACTGTATTTTACCATTTATTTATCAGCAATGGTCTTATATGAAGATTGACTGTGGAAAGAAATACAGTGTGTTATGTTGGGGAAAAAAAGTGGGTACTCTGGTTATGCTATCATGTTTCATCATTACTGAAAAAATTTCACAAGCAGATATAGGAAAAATGTATGTCCTTCCTTGCCTTGCACGTACAGAGAAGAGACAGAAAGGATGAGAAAAGATAACAGGCAGATACGTAGGAGCATTTGACATAACATATGCTGAGAGCACTGATCACTTTAGGACTACAGTGAGTTAAAATCTATTAGCATCCACTTTGTAAACCAAAGCTAGGTGCAGTTATAACATGCTTACAGAAAGTCCTTTCATCATGCTCTGCAAGAGTTCACTACCAATCTCCTAAAGAACTAATTGCCGCAGACTTCTTTGAACAATTGACTACAGGTGAGATATTTAAAATTTCCCTCTGGAGCTAGAACAACTCATTGAAACACATTGAGGCCATTTACCTCTAACTCTGGTGATTAGGACATTTCCCTACTGATAAGTCTAAATCTCTTCTGGGTGAGGAAACATTAACACATGCACACACACACACACACACCCCCCAAACCACTGAAAAACAACCAACAAAACCAGGTCTGCAACCTTCCGGGAAAATATTCTAAACTCTAGGCTGTCTTTAGAAGTTTGGCACTGATGTTTTGAAATAGTAAGCCAAGCACTCATGTACAGACATGCGAGCAAAGTTACATTTTATCTAGTGTCACTTAGCCTGTAGGTACAGGTAAGTATCTATGGCCAGGATTTCAGACATACCCTTTACTTCACAGCATGCTGGTGATGGTAAATCACATTATAAGATACCCATCTCTCCTTCCAACAGTGTAGGGAACAGGGATGCTCTGCTTAGGTACATGGAATCAAATCTGGCTGCTTGGCACATAGCAGAAAGATGCCTAAGCCATTCTGTAGATAATTTTAAAATCCGATGCTACCACTCTCTTCCTGAAGGTAGAAAAAATGGATTCCTTTTCATCTACAAAGAAGAAGGTGCCATCAATACCTTCTGTGCCTGCTTTCCAAACTACCCTGGTGCTACTAAGTCTTTATGTTACTTTACACTACTATGTCTCATGTTAATTTTTGGTGAAAAAAATAACTGAAGTACCAGGTGTTGAAAGTGACATCTATAAGGACAATGTAGAAAGGAAAGAAAGAGGGACCAAGAGCAGAGGCTAAGGATGGGGTGATGGAAGAGTCACTGAGAATGGAGCAGCAGCTTATTCCAATCACTGCATTGTGGGCAACACCAGGTAATGAGCAGAAGATCCCCAAAACAGGTATTACATATATGGCCCTTAAAGCTGTATTTGTACAGATGTGCGTGATTCGATCTAACTACTAATCTGGATGATTGCCCTTTCGGCTTCTGCTGGCTACTTCCACATGGTATAAGGCTAAAAGAACATTCGGTATCCACTATGCGTTCTTCTTCCTCTGAATGCATCCATGCTTACTCCTGACCAATACCGCCTTTATTCATTCACAGCTCTTGGCTACCCTTCACAACACAAACCACTTCCTTTTTCTTACTGGACCTGGCACCGATACCCGTTGTCCTCGGTACGCATGATATTTTTGACACGTTGGGTTCTGACGTGAAACCATGGAAGCTTTTCTGGTGACAGTCTCAAGGCAGCTGTTGCACAAGCACAGGGACCCACCAGTGCCACCTACACCCACACCAGCTCCTACCAGTGCCCGACATGTTTCCAGGAAGCTGATACTAAGTAAGTTTCATCACTGTGCTATTGTGATCTAAATCAATTAGAAACAGAAGTACAATTTCTAACTGACCAAAATGACAAATATGGGAACAAGGATGCAGGAGCTTATTTCAAATGAAGAATGCATATTAGTCCGCTAACAGAAGGTAAACACCCCCCCCACACACGCCCAACACATGATTATTTCTACCAAGGTAATTATAACTGGCATTTCAAGTAGCATAATCATAGTTAGTTTCTGGGTTTGCACTAAAAACATACTGTAAAAAGTAATTGGCTTCTATATTCAGCCAGAGAGCAAAGACAAACCATAGAGTATGTTTGGAAAACCTCAACATCTGGTTATAGTAATAACCTAATAAAGACAGAAATTTAACTGACTGATTTCCTTCTGTCATTCCAAACATCAACACAAGACAGATGTCATCAAGCTTTTTTTTAGTCCCTTAACATCCAAGTGATTAACTCAACAGATCAATTTACAATGCGGTTGTTGAAGTGAGAAGGTCTGTGTCCTAGGATGTTCAGTGAAAAAGGGAGTTAGAAATTAGGAGAGGGGCTTTATAAGTCTCCATTAATGACTTCTGAAACTGGGAAATGACAACCTTGTCCTGGTAATCTGCAACAATTTGACACAAATTTTAGAAACAAACAGGCTGCGGCATTCAGAATTAGCTTGGGATAATTACACGTAAATGCAAAACCAGAAGAAAAATGGAGGCAACCCTGTTTCAGCTACATAGAGCAAGACCAGTGACAAGTGTCTTTCAAATGACAAAGCTAAAAAGCACTGGGCTACACTAGACTGTCTACAGCTTGCACATCAAACACTCATCTACAGAAATTTTTTTTAAATACCATATAAAATGATTTTTAAACACCCTGATCCATAGAAATTATAGCAACAAAATAACCTCTGCAATTTTTGCTTTCAATTCACTAATCATTTCTTCAAGAAACTTTGAGTACTTTTCCCAGTTAGGGAGCAGCTTAACTCTAAAAGGAATAATTGTTTTCTGACATAATAGAAAAGCACCTAACTGCCAGCATTTTCCTGCTGAACCTCCCCGAAGTTTCTTTCTACAGAAGTTATATAAACTGAGATAAGATCTCCAGAAAGATTTGTTAGCAGAATGAGAGACACTACATATTGGTGGAAGAGAAGAAGCAACGTCATGAGAGGGACTAAGCAAGTAAAATTTTCTGACATTCCTTTGTCTTGAAACAATGACACAGGGAAAGGTGAATGGTTTCACTGCTGGTAAATGTTGCATCTACACAGTTGTTTTCATCCTTTTCTCTGTGGACCCAGGAAGGTCCACATGGAGCATGGATTATTACTAGTAGGAGTATGAAAAGCAGTTTAGAAAATAAAGCAAGCTTCTTGTCAGTGGTCTGAGAATTGCAAAGCTGAGGTTCACAACTCCATTGTAAACTGTTAGAGAATTCACCAACTCAGAAAAATTTTCAAACAATAACAAAACTGCTTGTCTAGCTCTTGCCATTACACTGCATTATCTCCTATGCTGTAATTTTAGCAACCTCTTTGCATTTTAGTGATAAAATGCCCACGTAAAATAACACTACAGTTTGTAGAAGTGGCTACTGACTTCACAGTCTGAATGAGATCTTAGAAGACTCCTGAAGTACACGGATGTGGGGGAGAAGGTTTCTCCTATCAGGCACAGAACAATCAAATCAATACTTTTTTTTTCTTTTTTTTTTTTTTTTTTAAATAAGTCACCCTGTATATTTTTCAGCACCAATTTTACAACAAGCAACTATATATTATTTACTAAGAGATATACTGCGCACTTACTAGGAAACACAACTACCACCCTGCTATTATTAACATTTCTAGAAATTTGCATTATTTTTTTTTTGGGGGGGGGCTTCCTGTCTGCACTAACCCAGTGCTTCAGCAGCACACCTTTCCATGTTTACTGCTTCCATTTTAAAAGGCACAAGAAATAAAAGACTGCTATTGTAATATTGTCTTCCACATAATTTTGGACAAAGAAACTAATGTAATAACCTCTGCATCAAGCCCGTATTTCTAGTTTAGCTATTACACTTGCAGGGGAAAAAGCCTTAAAAATATCCAGACTTGAAATTCAAGGCATTCGGTGACAGGGCCAATCCACAAGATCTCTAGCTACACTATTTTAGCAGATGACTACACATGCTACTAAAAATGTACATCTTGCATTTATTTAAGTTATACACAAGTAAGGCTCTTTCTCTTTTCCTACTTTCCTGTTTACCTGGATGTTAGCCTTTTTATATTACATAACCATGGATTACATTTGCTCCCTTGGCTAAAGTGTAAGACTGGATTCGCCTGTTCAACTGTTAATCTACCCTAATCACTAAGACTTTTTCAGATGCTTTTTTTGATGCTTTCCTGGCTGTAGTACTACATCTTGCATTCACAACTTAGGGGTTTTATTTTGTTTATTTATTTAAACAAAGGCATGACTTCATATTATCCAATATTAAAATGTACATTAATGATAAAAGGCGACCTTAAAAATTATTTGGGTTTGTCATTAAAATGGACCTGCACCCATCATCACTTATACAATATGATTTTTTTTATTATCTGCAAATTTGCACAACTGTTTCATACCTTTATGATTCATGTGTTAACCCTTACGTGATTCCAACAAGACCATGAGTGTGAGTTATGTGAATTTTAGAAACAAACAACTAGTATCAAAATTAAAATTAAGAATTTAGAGTTTTTCAAGGAAAGTAGTTCTAATTGGAGAATGATCAAATAAAGAAAAGATCACGAGATAAAATTTTGATCCTATCAAAAATCAATGGTAAAACTTCTAGTCAGTCCATTATGGTCACAGAATCACCCCAGAATTCATTCACTCCATTTCTTTCAGTTTTATGATGTCAGCAGCAAAGCCTAAAGGACAGTGCTTCTGACCCTGCTAACTCACTGCTCATTCTGATCAGCACCAGCCAGTGTGTATTGTGGAGGCAGAAAAGGCAGGACAGTCACTCCAAGGCTTCACTAAAATCTGCTCAGATGGTACCCTGAATGTTAAAGTGATTTTCAATTCCTTAATTTAAGTATTTCCATTTTTCACCCATATCAACCAAATAAATTACTTCTCACTCAGGACTCTGTACAAGCTGTGTCTCAAGTGTAAAAGTTCAGCTCTTTCTGCCTGCATCAGTCCTTCAAATTAATGTCTATATTTTAATGAAAAAAATCCCTCCACATGCTCATTTTTGGATCAAGGTTTTGCTCCAACATAGAAGGAATATTCTGGTGCACCCAATAAGGGTACATTTCATCCTCAGATAAAAATGCTAGGACAATCAGCATGAAATTATTTCTGATATACTATGAATCTGCAAAAACAGGAGCACAAAGGAAATTCTTTTGCAACTGTAAGGTGACAGATACCACCTTTTTTGCTCAAAAGAACAATGTTATTTTCTCAAATTATCTGTGGGCAAAATAATAACTTTTTATGAAACAGTATAAATTCTCAAGATTATTCTTGTACACTTGTTTGTAGTACAGAACATGTAAGAATATGCACATTCTCCATATTTGTCACTGACAAATTCTAAAGAGACCTAACCAGCTTTTCAAGAAACAATAAATACATAAGATTTTTAATAGGACTCTATGTATGTATGTATATCAAAGAGCACATCCACCTACAAGTGCTCTCTGTATGTATAAAAAAAAAAGAACTGCTAAAAAAAAAAAAAAAAAAAAAAAAGCTGTTTTTTCTTTCTGACAAACGGGCATGAAATAACAGGCTGACATCTGCCTCTGCAGGTCATTCCAGTCAGGCTGCTGCATGTCAGAATTCAAACTGCTCCATCCATCAATGGCAGACCAAAAATTAACGTAGCTTGGAAACTCTGCAGCAAGACAGTAACAGCCCAATTTAAAGTCTGACCTTCGGAGAACGGTGGGGTAAGATGGAAAAATTATTTCATGCCCTGTACCAAAGCCAACACCACAGTTCAGAGGGATTTTCAGTTAATTTTTTTTTATATATAAAATAAAGTTCGCTAGTATACAGCTGTTAAACCGTTATGTCAGACCAGAAAAGTGTTACAAAGGCATTAAATTTATAAGGCATTATCAGTTACACTCACAGAGATGCCCTTTCATAGCATTTAGAATTTTAATTTCTATGAAATACTGATTAATATTTTTCTAAAGCATAATATATTCAAGGTTATAAATAACACTATTTTCTTAGTGATTGACTGTCTAAAAACTATAGTTGATCAACGTGAAAAATGTGACTGAAACAGGCTGCAATTTTTGCCAAATACAGAATTTCTAGTCTGATTAAACAGGATAATCTATTAAAACAAATTCTCAAAATTCCAATATTAAATTATTTCATAAATGAGTTGATCAAATAAGTTATTTAATAATCAGAAGCATACACATTAGCAATGTACACCAGCAGAAATCAGAGGTGACTTGAGCCTTCTAGACTCTATACCAGCAGATAACAGTGATTAATCTCTTTGTTAAATCACCTACTAATACACTTGTTAATTGCTCAATAAGCTAATTTAAGTGAAAGCTTAATAGCACACAATTCAAACTTCCATCTCCTGTTGTAAATAGCAGAAATACCATATAGTTTAAGACTTCAAGTAGTTCAATAAAATTGAATTGATTGAAAATGCAATTCAACTAATTCAGTAAAATTGCCAGATTATATTTTAAATGTACACCCAAAACTTGAGAAAGTAACTTAGTTTTCCCACACCTTTCTCTGGAGGTCATCTAAAAAGCTCACAGTATTTTCTTCCCTTACAAAGTATTTTTCGTAACATTCCAAAACATTTCCCACTGTTAAGTAGCTATTCAACTTCACAACAGAATCAGACACTAAGTAATCTAGATGTTATTAAATAATTATAAAAGAATAGATAGCTTCAGTGTGTTTGCCGAATCAATAACACATGGATATTTACCATTTTGTTTTCATAAAAAAACAGAAGCATATATGATCATACTGCACTGGACACCTTTTCAAATACACAAGTCAGCTTTCCCCTATCATGTATTTAAAATTCAGTCTAACTAGGGAATTTCAGAACAGGCCACTAATTTACAGTGTTTCTCAAAAGCATATAGAATTGGATGCTTTGGGCAGCAAAAACATTCCCTTTTTACCTTTTATTGCATGACTTCGGAGCCAATGAAATAATAAAGTTGTCACTCAAACAACTGATACTACCTCTTTTTGAAAATCTGACAACTGTCAGAAAGGAAAACAGAAGAATTAGTTTAGATCTAAATATGCTTTAATGGTAAACTTAAAGCCACCGAAGAATTAATGGAGATAATTTCTTTCATCATGGTACAACGATAGAGGTAGGATCAGCAAAATTCCAAGTTCTTGAGAGACAACAACCACACAGATTTTATTTTTTATGAGATAACAAGTTTGGTCAACAGTGATGGGAAAGATAAAAGTTCTATCTTCTTTTTTAGTATTATAAAAATGCAAATTAATGAATTTGCACAATAATGTACCAATAAACCATGGGTAGAATCTATCCAGAACTAGCTGATTGACAAGTCTAAAAAAATACCGGTCTGAGCTATCACCACCTGGGTATATTTGGTTGGGAGCCAATAAGGATCAGCTTTCCAGAGTTTGTGAAGGACTGCTGATAAAACTTGTGCGTGACACAAAAGCTGGGGGAACGGCAAAAGCTGTGAGGAAGCAACCACCTTACTCAGCATGGTATGAGCTACTACTGTCCTCTAAAGGGGACCAGTTCAAACACTGCAGATTTTTAAATATTCCAATACAGAATAATTACACCTAGGAGTAAAAAGATGGAGTATTTCAGAACTATAAAGACAAAACAATTCAGAAGAAGATCTCTTTGTAATGTGCTGGTAAAAAAACCCTCATGTTATTTGGGGGAAAACTGAATAGGAAAGAGATTTCATGTCTGTATACGGTGTTGATGAGACCTATATAAGAATACTGCATGCAATTCTGGTGTCCAGCATCAAAAGCCTATTGAAAAACTGAAGAAAAAACTTATACTGAAAGAAGAGCCAAACCACATTTAACTTCTCAAAAAGAAAATACAAAGATATAAATGTACCTCCACATACAGTTAAGTATTGGACAGTAAAAGGCTCTATCTCCTCAAAAAAAAACAACCTCCTCCAGAACAAGGACCAACATCCAGAACTTGAAAGTGAAGAAATTCAAACAAAAAGGTATACATTTTAATGTTTGACTGAATAGTAAGGAAATGACAGATTATTCCTGCATTGAAATATCAAGACAAGTTGGAACAGGACAATATATACGCTATTTAAACACAAGTTTATAGGCTTAATACAGAATTAACTAGGCTAATTTTAGTGGCATGTGTTATACAGGATGTCACATTGGATGATTTAACACTCCCCTCTGGCCTTAAAATCTATAATCGATGAAATAATCCATTAGTTGCACTTTACAGAGTTTCTTACATGTTCTTGTGAAGTATCTGGGGTAGCCCACTGCCAAAGACAAGATAGCAGACTGCTGTTTCTTCATTTGATGTAGCAGAGAACTGAAATACTTGCACTCTGATTATCACTGAATTAACGTATTAGGTTGCTGAGTTGAACTATAGTAATTTTATGACCAAATATGCATGTTAGCAATGTTGCTGCATGCTACTAAGAAACCTGAAAAGTCAAGTTATTATAGGCCATCTGACCAGGATAAGCCAATCATTTTCCACATTTTATCTTCAGCTGCTAATTATTGGTTTAAGCTTAATAAAAAAAAAAAGGGGAAAAAAAATCAGATGCCTCATGCAAGAGTTTTAACAATTACCAGTGACTAGTTAGATCTGAAAAAAACTTCTACTTTAATAAACATGATTGTTTACACTTGTAGTAACTACATGTAGTTCTTTTCAGTATCCTAGTATTTTATTCTTCATATAAAACATGTAATTATTACACACCAGAGAAACTGTGCCATTATCTCATTATATCCATTAAACTAATGGAAATTATTTACTCTTTTTTTTTTTCCAGAGAATTAATGCACTTGGTACACATGATGAATTATTTTTAACTAGTCTCAAGACTTCAGAGTTTACAATCAGTTTACAGCTTTCTTGCCAATGAATTGGACTTAATGAATTGCAGTTATTTTAAGGGGGAAAAGAGCCTTTCTCTATTAGCATTAATCATTACACTAAATGAAGTTATGTGGAATATCCTCCACTTATTTTGAAGTTATTAAAGCTGCAGTCAACGTCCTTTTAAAGGAAACTCTCAAAACTTTAACTAATCTGTAACTCAGTAGCACTATTCTGAAAAAAATAAACTGTTTTACTTTTGTCCGTTGCACTGTGTTGCAAAAGGGTCATGTGTGAGAAGAGTGTTTAACGGGACAGTAGTAAGAACTTGTAAGATTTGCTTTATTTTACTTACAGAGCTGCTTGGACAGTAACAAGGAGTCAACTGGCAAATCCAAACTCCAAATTTTATTCTTTACTTACGTGTTTCCAAAGGACAGATGACAGCGGCTTCATAAAAAATTTCTCCAGTGCTGTCCAATCCTTTAGCCGCCATTAACACCATAGTGCTTGAGACTGCTGAGTGTGTTTTTAGAAATACTATAGGATAACTTGCAGTACCAAAATTTCTGCTTTTGAGAGTCTCATCTAAAGTAACTGAGAGAAGCAACACTGATGCCTAGACAAGGGAAAGTCATAAATTTGCTATATGATCAACATTTCTTTGATTCAGGGTAAAGTAGGATGTTAACCTATTACACTGATATGGTACATGTAACTAAGTGCAACCTTCAGAAAATGTTATTTCCAGATACAAAGATGAAGTGATTTATTTTGAAGGCGAGCAACAGAGCCTTACCCCCAGCCCTCCCCTATACACAGTCTCTTTGCCTTTCATCTTAGACTTGCGTTCCACTGTAGGAAAGCCACAAGCCAACAGCTTACTGTTGGTCTTTCAGCTGACAGACAGTATTAGTATCTTCTTTAACTTTTGTTTAAATGTGGGAATATTCAAAAGAGTTTCCTGAGCATCTTGACAAACGTTAGGGTTTCAAACATCCTCCCCTCTTTCAGAGAGCTGCTTTGTTTTTTCACTGGCCTCCAGCTTTGTCTTCACTGGACACTCATTTCCCAAATACTGCTGCTTTGCGTTCTTCCTCTCTACTGAGTTCTTTTTACTCTTCACGTTTTTGTTTCTTGTTCCACATTTGTTTCTCTCGCCCGGTCAAATAACTGTACTATGCAACAAAACTTGGTGATGGCAAATTGAACCACCTTACATTCTTTGCTTCTCCTATCGGTGGCCATTTTATTATGTGTTCATTTTGAGAAGTTGGCCATCAACAAAATTTGCTACAAAACAAAGATAACTAGGTGGCATTTGAAGAATCGGTGGTTTAGAAGTTTCTGCCTTTAGGAGGACAAACTAAAGCTGAACAACAAGTAATATGCAGAACGTGGAATTAACGGTTACCAGGAAGCAGGTCTCTGAACAGCCAAAACATTTATTTACTTTCCCTCGTTCGCTATTCCTTCTCTCTGCATGTGCTACAAATATAACAAAGGATCTACTTTTTCGCATTTCCGAAGTTTATATGCTCCTGAACTGCGGAAGGGAGATGCCAGAGATAAAAGAATGGCTGTGAGGAGAAGACAATTGCTATGAGATAACCTCACCCTTCTCCAGTAACTCTCCATGCCTACTCACCACTGTTCACAAATGCCTTATCAAGGGCAATTTGCGAATGTAAGCTTCTCTTACAGACATTTACAAACACATTGCATTTATTTATAAAAGAACATTTCCTAATATAATCAACAAATCAACATATTATAAATATTATGGTTGCAAATATTTAGAAGTGATCCTAAATTCACACATAAGTGAAACACAAAAGGCAGGTGCCTGAAAACAACCTCCAACACTGTGTGACTCTTTAGTGTGTCTCAACACCTCCACATTCACTGAGAGCAGAGAACAAGTCTGGGTACTACATAAAAGGATTCATATTTGAAAATATGTTGTTTGTTCTATCTGAATTATTTCACCTCTCACCCATTAAATTATTAATGTAGTATCGATGTTCTATTTTTAAGAGCAAGTCCATTCTAGAGCAACAAATAGAAAATTAACCACAGCAGGTAACAATAAGAAAATTATTAAATAAAACCCTATATACACTAACCTAAATTTATATTCATCTTCAGTAATAATTATGATTACATACACCACAAGACTTAGCAGTACTGTCTCTAGAAATGTGTTTCCAAACTATTTTTTTTTATTATTTTTGAAGCTTGGAAATTGGGTGGGGGGAAATGAGGCTTAGGCAAGAAAGGCTATTTTCCACTAAATATCAGATAGGAGATTTCCAACACTGCATTATGGTGAAAAAACAGTGACAGCACAGAAGTACTGCGGAGATGGAAAAGACAGAAAATGTGCAAAGATATAAAGAACAGAAAGAGAAAGATATGATAGTTATCTTTACACAGTTACTCCATTTCTGGGATACTAATTAAGATCACAAGTATCTTGTTTTGGCTCAGCAGCAGCAGTTTTGCGTCAAAAGCGAAGGGGGGAGCAGAATGATCAGATCTTGTTTAGCGTAAAACTGTCAGAACAGTAACATACTGGGTGGAGTAGGGCAGGTTGCATTAACAGGTAAAAATGCACAAAATTCCATTTCCGATACAGAAACTTATGCATGACTGTAACAGAGTCCCTTTTTTCTCTCTTCTCACCTGTCCCAATCACACAATTATTTCACCTTGTAAGACAGAGGGGATAGCCTACTCTGTTGAATCGGCAAATTATTTTATTAACACACAGTAACCAATACAATTCCACTGAAATGGCTCAGAACATGATGTGATTACTACTTGGAAAACATTAGAAGAACAAGAGTCTACGATCAGGTTAGGAGAACCAAGGCCATTCCAGACTAGTGTTACAAGAGGAAGCCCACTTTTCCTTAGAACATGCTGTTTAGGAACTATAACCAACTTCCCAACAGAAGGAGGTTTCAGGACCTACTGCACGGCACCAAATTCTTCCACTGCATTGAGGACGGCGTTAGAAAACTGTTGCGGTTCCAATAAACCATGTGTACATGTATAGACAACCAAAGATAACGGAAAGTTACATATATTTGCTATGTACAGGCACGTTTTTTTCAGCTGCTACATTTAATACCTGTGTGAAATGGCCGTGTTTGTGCATGGTTGCTTCTGTTATGAATGTGTATGCATTCCTACTGCGATGGTGCAGCCATGCATGATGCATGTGATGTGCAAACTGGATTTATGCACGTTGAAATATTTCAGTATTTGATTCTTCTTCTTGACAGAGAGCAGGGCTTCCACTGAAAGCTCATTTAATAAAAATAATGCAATGCAAATGAACCTGAATCAGAAAAATTAGATTGATGGAAGTAGCTCGGTCGCTGTAATTACACAAGGTGTATTATTTCCTAAATTCTCTTTGCATTAAATATATACCATACATTTATCAAACATAATTAGCAGTTTAGGTGACAAGGATTTGATTTTCCTCCTGCAATAAAAATCCCTCTACACTGGTATGTACATCTCAAATGTAATATGAACATTTTCTTACTATCATTGTTTACTCCTCTAAGAAAAATTTCAGAAGATGAAAGAATTAGAGGGGGAATAGCATTTGGGACTTACAAAGTAGAAGATGAGGAAGATGGCTAGGTCAGCCTTCTGTGGATTTCATAAGCATAAAATAAAATTAAATCAGTCAAAGCTTTTAGGGTTGTTAGTCAAATAAATCGTATTTGAAAGCAAAATAATTGATGATACCCTAGTACAGCTTTATTTCCCTTATAATCAGCATTTCATTTTTTCAAATACAGAAATAAATTGATGAACAAACAGCAATAGAAGCAGAAGTTACAGAAGAAGCTGTGACAAAGTTGAACATGGTCAATAGGCATTCTACTCTAAGAAACAGGTTTTCAAAAAAAAGACAAAGTGTTTTCAGCAAAAATATTATTTCTATATAGCACTACCTTTCTTTGCTTTTCTTTGCCTTTTGCTAATTTCCCTCTGTCTAAACCTAATTTAAAGAATAGCCTGGAGAATCTATTTTAAATCACAAAAAAATTAAGGTGATACTACACTGAGCTGAGGCAGAAGACTAATATTAATGTGCTATTCTCAGATCTCTACTGATACTCTTCAGGCTGATTTTCTGATTGACAGTCTGTCTTAAATTTGAGTTTCTTGTCTTCAATTTCCATTTCAACTTAGTATTACTGCAACATGTTTTCTCTGTGATCCTTGTGTTTTATAATAGAGGCTGCTCCCTTTTTTGTTCAAGATTGTAACAGTCAATACTGTGGGGTACATCTTAAAAAATTTTCCAAAGACGAGTTAAACGTCTGAGGCTTCTTATAAAAGCGGTGTTTGTTTTCAAATCTAGTGAACATTAAGATCAACGTTGTGATGAGTGAAAATGTCCTGTTTATTGTATAATGTGCAAAAGCAGTACCTTAGGAAAGTCCTTTGGAAAAGAGGCAAAATATTTGAAATGGGATGCATGTTTATGTACGTCTATAAATAATATTTACAATAACATTAAATTACTGAACGAAGTACACTTTTCAGGACTAATTAAAATATCTAATTGTAGCATCTCTCACACCTTCTGTGGAACCTGTGCAGCAAGCAGCAGCCAATAAACCCCATTTTTTTCAGTACACACAGTTCTTCCCGCTGTAACACTGTCAATTCCTTTCTGCTTCTTTTCCCACTGGCTGTTTTCAGCAGACTCAAGCTGCAAGCGCACCACTGCAAAAACAACTGTTCCACCTTTAAACAAAACCTACCCATTTCTCTATTAGTGCTTTGCTCTCATTTCATCTCTGCTGTATGCCACAGGACACATTCAGTGTTTCTGTTTTATACATTCAAATCTTGATGTTCAAACTTACTTCACTTACTGAAAATAAACTCAGCTAGAAATGTA
Source organism: Elanus axillaris (assembly GCA_026212715.1). Lineage (NCBI taxonomy): Eukaryota > Metazoa > Chordata > Aves > Accipitriformes > Accipitridae > Elanus > Elanus axillaris. Next base: position 43,063,972 of record JANZLQ010000092.1, on the reverse strand, counting down.
TTTGTTTTCTTGAAGACATTTCAAAAAGCAAAACGTATTAACAAAATATTAGCCAGCTGTAAACTCTGTGCCTGCAAGAAGGTTGAAAGTTTGTTAAGTCATTTGTTCCAGGACAGTCTGCATCATATCCCATTTGATTGAGAAGGGGAGAAAGAAAAGACTGCTTGCTGATTATACATCTAACATATATATATATATTTACTATGTATGCCTCACTGTAGATCATTCTTACAAAAATGCACTTTGCTTCCCACAAATGCCATCAACCAACAGGACAAGGGCCAGTTTTGTTTATGCTCAATTTTCATCTATGTTTCATGAACACACAAGTGCTATTTTTCACAGAGCTTTATAGAGCAAAACACTGAATACATGAACTACAAAAGCTGCCGGGTTCCACTGGAATGTAACTGTCCAGATCCTCTGCCTTCAGTAAGATTTAAGGGTGTTTCTAGTCTCATAGCAACTAGCCCCACATAGCTAATGTTTACAGGTTGTGATGCAATTTACTAAACACAGGGACATTAAAAGCTGTCAGACATGTTTAAGAAATTTCATTAGCACATACCGACAATTAGGAAACTGAAATTCACACTGAAACCAAATGCAATGACATCAGCTTCACTGACCTTCTCGCAAGGAAATGAGAACATTTCCAACACAACTTAAGATAATGAAGTTTTTTCTTCTCACTCTCAATAGCTGAATGTTTCTTTGGGATTTTGGACACACACATGGGGTTTTTGTTTAGGCTTTGGGTGGTGTGGGGTTTTTTTAAAATAGTTTCACAGAAAATAACTATATCAAAATAATGGCAGAAAGCACTTTCAGTTTTTCTCTTAAAATCCCCTAGGATCATATGGGGACCTCAAGTCAAAAACCTTCACTTTAGAACAATAAATAAATAAACCCGCTAAAGCCTTCCCAAGGCTGGCCAACTGTAGCATAAGTAATGCAAGAGGCTGAGAGATGCCAGATAAATTTGATTACTATAAAAGATGGGAATATGTTTCTTTCCTCAGAGAATTCACAAAAAGGGGTCAAAAACAAAGCAGCACTGAAAGTGAACAACTTCATTTCGCCAGCAACTCAAGGCGAAAATACAATACAATTTCGCGGGAACATTTTATCACATTGGTGCAGACACCTCCTAATCTTCTATTTCTGAAAAAAGGAAAATAGGAAAGATAGAGTCCAAGCAAAATGAGACTCTTCTTTTCTGGAAAAGTCATTCTGATTAGTATATCAATTCAGTAAAGAGTTCAAGAACTGTTTTCTTCTTCCACCTGCTACCAGTGTCATAGTATCTCTAACATGTTTCATTAGAAAAAAAATAAAACTAATCTTACACTTCATGTTATTCTTCCTATTTGTCAGATTATCAAATCATTTATATCGAACACATTCAGAGAGCATCATTAGGAGAAATGACCTACTGTACTTTCCTTGTTAAAGAAAAACAAAGTCTTGACTCAATGTTAATTGTTACAGCCCTGAGTAATGATTAGATATAGAGATCCCCTGTGCACTATTCTCCAACTGAAAGATAGTCCTGATTTCACATTGCTACGTTTTTCCTCTGTAAATAGATGAGCTCTTGCCAGTTGCTATTACAACGGCACTAGTATTTTGCTAACCTCTCTGGAATTACTTTTTCCTTCATGTGTCCTAGGGTTGCACTTGGCTTTTTCACTAACACATCATGTCGGTGGCACAGTCATACAGTTGTCAGCTAACACCCCCTCATCCCTAGCAAATGCTACGCTTTCAGCTAACTGCAAAAGCTATTCTTACTAGAATCTATTAGATTTCACTTTATTTTCATCAATTCTTCAAAGTCATCCAGTTCTTTGTACTTAATATTCCAAACTTTCACTCCATTAATAGCATCTCTCAGCACTGGGTCTTCAGCCCAATTTCAGTAACCCATGTGTGGTTTTCATAGAAGAGTTACAAATTAGAAGCATTAAAAAGGTTGATCTTTGAGAAACAAGTAACTTCCATCCAGCCTGATAAATTAATTTTCAGCACACAAAAATTCTTTTATTTGCACTACACTGCTTACAAACAATCTTCTACTTTTGCAAAAAATATTTCCCATGGTGTCATTGCATCAGTTGCTCTACAAGACTCAAGAAAGGATAGGCCTGCAGCACTTATTAGTAATAATATTTTTTAGTATTAGAGGAAGAAACTAAATGTTTCTGGAACAGTCAAGCTTTGGCATGTTCATTTTATTCCTTTTTCCCTGAAGTTTCCTGTCTTTAATTCTTTCCTTCACGTTGCCACAGTATTCTTTCTTATATGAAGGAAAATCAGTCCCTAATACAGAACATACAGCTCTATGTGGCACTCCTTTCAAAATTTTTGGATGGACACTACCATCTCCCTAACTGAAAGCACATTAACCCTTTTAGTACTGGAGAAGTTTCGAAAAAGCCTGAGCTATCCTTAAGCCCATCTTAACACTCTGCTAGTTCTTCTCTTTTCGGTTATGAAACTACAGAACCTTTACTATTTTTCTTTGCTAACAATTATTTTGTTCCACTTGATTACTACAATTTGTAACTTGTCTGTGCTGCCAAGTTTCCCATTACGTATTAACTTCCCATTACTCTGTCTTGGGGGGAGCGAGGGGGGTAGAACAGTGTGCAATGTAGGGGGTATTGTGGAGACAGCTTCTTTTGCAAGTAGGTTGACAGCCCATTCCTGCAAGTTCTTTCCTTCTGCTTAGAATGCAATTTCCAGATAGCATTTCTACCTCTGACTTGCAACACACTTCCTAACTTTCTAACACTCAAGCTCTTGAATTCATCACTCCAGATGGTTTCGCCAATAAATATTTCTAATTTTGAAAATTTTGCCATTTTTAAATAAAGCAGAAATTAAGTAGCAGACTATGCTTATTCTTCCATTTCATTTAAAACAAATGTAAGGATTGGGGGTTTGCCATAAGCAGCTCTTAAGCTCAGCTAAACGACCATAAGATGAAGCAATCTATTGGCTATCACAGAGAATAAAAACTTTTTCCTTTATAAGCATTATTTTTTTTCATGCTAGAAATTTAAGTCACAATTCCTAATGCTATTTTTATCGGGTTTCCAGAGACTAATATCCACACCCATTTTTGGTCAAAACTATTGATTCAGTATTAAATGCTTCGCAGTAACCAAGCAGACCTTTTCTTGTGTCAAAGAATTTTAGTTAAAAAAATGGTTGATTATCTGTTTTATTCATGCTATTGTTCCTTATTTTATCACAGTCTACTACTATATAATTGCCCTGCAACTATCACTCCACCCCCTACTTCTTTTTTCTGCAGTATATGCATTCTAAAATCACACATTTCCAGTAAAGCAAAGTCTAATTAATATTTGTAATAAGACATAAAAATGTTTTCTACACTAAATCAACATAAAGGCAACACCTTCATTTTCAACTTTCAAGGCCAAAAGACAATTACCTGGAATGAAGAACAGTTTCCTCATAAGAACAAACCACATTTTAGTATGCTAACAAATACTTGAAACAATAATCAATACTTTAAAAAAAAGAATAATTGTCCTCTACAGATTTCAAAATAAGGAGTAAGACCAAGATACAAAGAAATTCAATAATTTGACCCAAGACAACTTGAAGAAAAGAGAACAAGAGGAGAACAAAAATGTTCTCTGTCTGACGCTCTTTTTTCCCCCCACTCTATAATCATGGCCAGGTTTACTCAGAAGCTGAAAGTTTACTACTGCAGCTTACAACCACCCAACTTGGCTGCTCACTGAAGGCGCTACCTACAGGGCCTCTGGGTTCAAGAACTTACTGAGGTGATGACAGAAGGAGTTTGGGAAAAGGCAGGTGTGAGGAGAAGAGCATTATAAGAATCAAAGTTGTAAACTACTGCAACAGAGGAAGAAGTGGAAGAGCTGGAGACACTGAAGATACCAGGAACACTGAGCAGACCAGCCCTTGCTCCCCCTGATACTAAGCTGTGTGCAGTGGCCACTCCTCTGTGCTTACTCTGAGAGAAGCAGACACTGCGAAGAAGTACGCACCAAGAATCGGGTGTCAGAAACTGGCTGCTATGCCCCAGCCAAACGGCAGGTATGTGACCACAACTGAGTGTACAGTAACTGCAGTGTGTAAAAGCTGATTCCTGGTAAACGGGCACCCCGACCAGCCACGGCGGCAGTATTCGCCAGGAAGCAGGTGGTCGGCTGCCAGCTCTCTGAACGACGCAGCGACAACAGGCTACCTAACAGCAGCGGGTTGTTCCACAGTGCCTACAGAAGTTTCTGGACCTGATCCTCAGCAAAGAAGCCGATCTGAACAACACAGATTGCTGGAGAGCAAGAGCAGAGGCTCGCACGTGCAGGAACTGCAGCAGGGAGTTCAGCTGTGTGAGATGGAAAAGAATGAAATACCAGACGCGCAAACTGGTATCCTGGTTTCAGAGACCTGGAGAAAGGAGGGCATAAAAACTGTCGGTGATATGAAAGTACAATCCAACATCAGTGAATCTAGGTTTTTGTTCATCACTTCATTGAGTTTTGCACTCCTGCTCTGACAGGATAGCACAGAAGATGGGAAATTCAACTAGGTGGATCAGTCAGGCAATTCTAAAGTCCTGGATATTGAATGAAGGAAACACTATTGGGAAACTAAGAAAAGGGCAATACTGACTATCATGAAAACACACAAATTAGATGCTGGCTTTAAAAGCCATCTATATGCTGTCCCCCTTCTTATAATCCTTTTTCTTTCTAACCACTTAAAAGGTTGCTTGCATGAGCATAACAGAACAGCAAAGCTGTAAGAAAGTACACAGTTTTAGAGAACAGAAACACAATATGAAAATGCTAAAAAAAAAAAATTAAAATAAAAAATGAGGCAAGATTTATGGAAGTGCTTTCAATTTCTTCAGACACTATTTTCTCCTAAGAAACCCGATAGCACAATATAAAAATTATTTTCCTTCCAGTGTTAATTGTTTTCAATATTAACATAAAAAATCCTGACCACTAGCAATTTAAAAACACAAGAAAATTATGTAAGAGGCTTGGATACATACATATGCAAAGACTCTATGCAGAAAGGGTACTGTAACTTGCTTCCTGTGCTTTAGAGATCACTTCTGCTACATCTATAAAACTAAGATGCAAAAATCTTCTAGACTTATTAACCTTTGTACTTCAGTGGCATAATTAGTTGACTTTTTTTACACCAAGGAGTTATTGAAAAAACAGTTGAAACCTGCAGAAGGATGCTCCTGCATAGAACAGTGACTGATGGGCAGCTCTTTGACTGACTAAATGAACAAAGGGCTCCTGTGGATTTTAATAACACTGATCCACTTATGAATCATAAATGATACAGACACCTTTTTGCATCTTTGAGACTTTCAAGATTTGGGGGGGGGGGGGGGGTGTTTTCATCCAGCAAAATGTTATT
>JANZLQ010000092.1:43034467-43048167 GCA_026212715.1 Elanus axillaris | reverse complement strand
GGCCTGTCACAGGGCCCTCGGCCTCTCAGAGCCCTCGGCCTGTCAGAGCCCTCGGCCTGTCACAGGGCCCTCGGCCTGTCACAGGGCCCTCGGCCTCTCAGAGCCCTCGGCCTGTCACAGGGCCCTCGGCCTGTCACAGGGCCCTCGGCCTCTCAGAGCCCTCGGCCTGCGGCAGGGCCCGCGGCCGCCCCTTAGCGAGGGGGCAAAGCTGGGCCAGCCGGCGGCCACGGCCTCGCCCAGGGCCTTGACCATGCGGGAAGTGGCCCGCCGCTGAATGGAAGACGCATCCGCGCTTCCTGACACGTTCTCCTGGGGGGTTGTTACATCCCTCGCTACTTCTAATTATCAAAGAGACTTTCTTTCTAAACAAAGGCTGCTGCTTCTTCATCCAGGAACGATGTTAAGATGCTAAATGAGGTACATGATCACAGCGCCTTGCCAAACAAAAGGATAAGTCAAACACAGGCACTTGTGATTTCTCCGCTGGATCAAGGAGAGGGAAAGGAGTTACAGAGAAGAAAGCCTAGATTTCAAACAAATGTTTCCAAAATCAACACCTACTGCAAGCAAGGTTCAGAAAATTACAGGAAAAAAAAAAAATTCTGTCAATACCCCATGTTGTCTTCTTTGTTTAAGATGAAATATCTCTGTTTTCAACTATCAGTCTTAACCTTTTCTTTTTCAGGTTAGCTTGGAAAAAGGAAAAGAAAAAGCTGTCCTGGATTTTATTTTTTTTTTTAATTTGACACAATAAACTATTTCCTATGAAAACGCTAGAGCCTGTGATGTAACTTCTTTAACTAGATAAATTCAAAAGTACCTGTTATTTACACAGAAGCCAGAGAATAATTTGTGCTGTTAAGGAAAGATTATTTTTTTTCCCCAAGATGTACATTATTTGTTAACATTCCTAAATATTCATTATGTGAACACAGAGTCTTTAAAAAGCTTATTGTTTTCTCATTAAATGTGGATATTTTGGGAAGAATCTGTGGGCTATGTTAAATAAATAGATATTTGGATCATTTTCAAGTTAACGTTTAAAATACAAATAGTATCAATCTTTAGAAAAGTAGTTACTTCCTATCTCCAGCACTGCTTTCTATTCAATCCTCTCAGCTTTTCTGTTTCCACCAAACTAATATAGCTTTTCCACTGCATAGTCCATTCTAATACATATAGTGAGTTTCTGAATCCTCAGCAACCCTGTCAGAGAGAAGACAAGAGAATTTTGCTAATTCAGTACCTTTCTATTCTTCTCTCTAATTTCCAAGGCAATGTTTGCCATGCATCATAGTATTTTTCTTTCTGTCTTTATATGCCCTGCTCTCTGTGACATAACACTTCTTTGGAAGTCATTTGGGTACAAAAAACCTCTGATGTTTAATGATTATAACTTCAGTTTACAAATTAGCATCTGCAGTACAGGAAGCTTAAGCCATGCTAGTTGAACATGGCTAAAACTGAATGATTTCAGCTGGATAACATGCAAATATATTATTTGTCCTTTTAATTTACTGTTGTTTTCCCTTCCAATGGAAGAGGGTTACCTTTATTAATTCCTCTTCTCCTTTTATATGGTGATGTTGGACAAAGTCACCATGTATTTTTAAGTTCTATACAGTGTATTTTTAAGTTGCATACTCCTTCACATCTCTCTGTGATTTCACTTAGACACAATTTCAGTAGTTTTATTTATTTCAGAGGGTGCTTAAGTACATTTATTTTAATCAGGTTCTTATTTGCATTCAAAGTTACTGCAAAAAAATTTAAGTATCAGAAGGCTTAATACAGTGCCTTAATCTGAGTGTAGTAAAATCCAGGTGGTCGTCTTCAAAGCCACACACTAAACTTGCCTATTGACTTTCTATAACCATACAAAATTCAAGTAATTACAGAAAAAAAAATATTTTATTATGACTTGGGCCAGTGAATAAGCAATTCATAGGAACAGCTGCTGAATTTGCACAGGCAAGTCGTGTTTAAAAGGCAATGTCTGAACCTACACCCTTTCTTAAAGTAATTTTTAATGAAAATTAGTTCTTCCTAACCTGAAAGGTGGCTCTAAACCACCTATGAGCTGTTACCCATCTGTATAAACTAGTTCAACAGAGTTTTACTGCCAGAGGATATCAGGTCAGAGATGGCTTCTATTGTCAGATCAGTCACTGACTACCTCAATTGCCTTTGGCAAGTCATTTAACCTTTCTGTATTAATGTTTTCCTGCCGGTAGAATAGTTCTTCATCACGGTAGGGAGGAGTTTAGCCCTTTAATTAATAAAAATATCTATAAAAATGCTCCTTCTTCAATTCCAATGACTGTCTGCTCTACAGAATAACACTAAGAAACTCAAAACCACTCTGCACATTAGATAGAAGTGAATTGTTTCTGTATAGCCGGGTGCTATTTCAGAGCAGATTTCTACCACACATACTTTAATGACTTCACAAATTACGAAGAACAAGGCTTACAGCTCTCTTGCAACTCGTGAGCAGTAACAACAAAAAGAGAAGCAGCAGTCTTTGTCTTGAACTGACAACTTGTATGTTTTAGAATACTTCCTTACGTTTTAATGAGCTAAATGATTTAAAAATATATTATTATGAAAATTCTCTTGATCTGAAACCTTACATGCCATGTTTCAGCCTAAAACAAACTTTTACTGCCTAGATATAAAGCCCTAGAAAACGGAGTTTATAAGGGAAATACTGACAGAACATTAGCTACACTGTAGCATGCTAACGGGTGCTGCTATAATACAGTCTATTCCAGAATCATTTTTCTTTTTATTATTTCATTAAGTTGTATCTCACTAAAGTTCCTCCTAGGATCTCTCTACAGCACCAAATTTTTCATTGAGAAAACTATAAATCATAGGCCTAAATTACAATTTAATTATAAACGCCTTCCCTTCTAATGCTGCCTGGGACCTTTTACCCTCCTACATAATTCTAAAAAATGACCCCTGTCATAATTTCCTTCACTAGAATAATATGCAGAGATCTAATCCTGAATCCTGCTGTCTTATAATTTAATATAAGAGGTAATTATTATTCAAAAGATAATGTTGCAGATATTGAAAATATTCTGAAGTTTAAGTCTAAAAAAACCTTGAATTGGTATATAAAAGCCTCTTATTTGACTCTTGCAGAAAAGGAAATAAATAAAAAGGTTTTAAGACTTCATGTAAAATGCTAGAAGTATTATTTGTAGCTGGAATTTGTCTACTATAATTTCTATAACCTTTGAACTACAGATAAAACAGACTCACACAAAGAGCAAAACCAGGAAGACACCAGATCATCTATTATTGATTTCTGCTTTTTGCCATAGGTTAGACAGAAAGTTCTAGATTGCTACTATCTAGCTGAAAAATGTTTTAGGTGGCTCCACATGTCTGAATGCAAGGAAATATACATAAGCCAAAGTTAAAATAAAAAGAAACAAAACAAAACAAAACAAACCCCACCTTCATAAAACCTTCTTCTTGCACCTTAAATTTTATTTTCAATTTATCACACCAAAGACACTGTTACATTTATCCAAAACATTCCTGTAAAGAAGTTAAATAATATTAAAACTTTAAGGAATTAGTACATTTTTTTTCCTTAGTCAGAAAAGCAAGGAATAACACCATTATGTCAATTCATCTTCCACATGAGACAGTGAATTTAATCTCATACCAAGAACACAGCTATTATTGCCTGTCTCTATTCGCTTTACAAAGAAAGACTTTGACCTTAAAGCCTTTTTTTTCTAAAACTGGGATTTCATCAATTAAAACCTGTTTTCTTTTAGTTAACTCTTACTGTATGCAAGAGTATCTGCCAAAAAAAGTGAACTGATGGTACAGGTGAAGCGAAAGAAGGTTAGGGTGAACATAAGGAGAGAGAATTAATAGAAAGAATTTCTGAAGTACAGTAGAATAAAATTCACAGAGCAACTGGAATGTTCTTTCTGTTTCAAATTCAGGGAGCATGCCCCATTTTTTCAAGTAAATGAGATATCAAATGAGCTTCATTGCTTCTAACCATATACAGCTCCATCAGTAAGAACAAATAAAATACCATAACTGACAGATTCAACATCCTGAAGAGGCAGAGGCCAGTGAGGTTATCAGAAAATGGGGTTCACAAGAGGTAATTATAGCCCATGCTCACCCTTCTTAGGTGAGGCAGAACATCACTATACAGCTCAATAAAAATCAAACTATATAGTGCAGAGGCACCAGTTTACTACCCTCTTTGTTTTTGCTTTGGGAGCAGTTCATTTAAGATGTAATAAATTGAAGTTTTTTTCCTGTCCTTCCATAAATCTAGGGACAGTGCAAATGAGGTGTTCCTCATTATGAACAAAAGAAAAGGGGCTCCCTAGATAGTGGCATGAACCGGTAGCATTAAAGCACTCATTAAAAGGAGCCCTGTTCTTTTTTGTAATAAGGGATATTACTTAATAACACTTGAAGCATGGTTCACTTCATATTGCTGAAGTGAGCTTTTGGGGGGCAGTGAAGAGGAAAAAAAGGGAAGTCCATAGTACCACAAACATAATAAAAAAGAGAGATGGAATTTTGCCTGTAACAAATTAATAATAAGTAGGAAAGTGTCATTGCCTGCCTCTGTCTAACCGAATTGCTTCAATGCGACGGAAAGATTTAAGGATCTCGGGGGATTCACGGAAGATGTTAGACTATACTTCTAAATGAACAAACGCAAACCAGACCAGATCGGGACAGGTAGACTGAAAGAGATCGCCAGTAGATGATTTCCTAACTTAAGGATCCAATAAAACACAAAGCTTACACAATTTTGAAGGATTCCTACTATTAGCAAATCAGAATGTGTTACTGTGATGGGGAATGTACAGCACGAAAAAGGACAGAGCAGAGCGATAATTTTCCATTTCCAACAAAAATCTCTGCACCACATTGCACATTTAGACAATCTGAATTTCATCTCTTTGGGGATCGTTCAGAAGGGAAAACGCATTTGTAGAATAGAATACCTCTGAGTATGCTTGTTATTTTCCGTGCACGACGGGAAATTATGCACACCAAGAAAGTTCGTTAGGAGCACTACAGGTAAGATGGAAAGTAAACCAAGAACGAGCAATGGCTCTGCCCTGCCGGTATCCTGTCTCACACGGGTCCAGCCCAGCCGCTTCTGAAGATGACAAGGAATGTTTTCGTGGTTATCTATCTTGCATCTTCATCCCGCTCTGTCATCAAATGCCATTCCGCTCCAGAACCTGCAAGACTGTGCCTGAAAGTAATCACGCCGGGCTTCTTGGAGCCAGCGCTCAGCAGGAAGATTTTGCAGGGCTTTGTGGTTGGAACCACATCGGACCCCCCCGACTGACCTCAGGATTCGGCAGCGAGCAAACCCCTGAGGAGGAGCTGACGGCCAGAAATGTGAATATGCAAAAGCAACAACCGGACATCTCTAACAAACAAGCTTTTTTACTTCCTTTTGCAGCGCAAGTGAAACCAGACACTCATGCCCCTTCTCAGAAAGGAGAACAAGGAGGGTCAATCGAACAGGTATTAAAGCTGTTGAGAGTGCTTCTGTCACAAGTCAATCGCATAGTCAAAACCTCGATTAACCTGAGTAAGAGTTATTCAGGCCTGAGTCGGAAGCGAAAAAACGAGTTTACATGAGTACTACGTTTACATTACAGTTATATTATGTTTACTTTAGAAATTGTATTTTTAAAGAGCTATTGAAATAAGTAGAAAAAACACAGATAGTGTTTCTGACAAAACTTCTCTTTTTGCTGTTTCTGCTTGACACAGTTGGCCATCAGCGTGTGCATAATGTCCAGGCTGGGGTACCACAATACAGTTAGTATTTAGCAATGACTTCTGAAACTCTTTTGTTTTGCTTTGCTTTGCTTCTGTTGTTAGCATGTCTGTACAGTAGAGACAATGTTAGTAAAACTCTGCAAGGTATCTAGACATGAGTTCTTTACAAGGCAAACTGACTTCGTGCAAATAAATGTTCTTATTTATGCTTTTGGCAATTTTTTCCTTCTTTTTCACCAAATCCACTTCATTATTAATTTGTAGTTTTAAACACTTTAAAATAATTTCAGTTCTCAAAGCAGAAGGATGACATAGGGCTTAAAGCCACCATTAGGGCAGTTGGCCAAAAATCTACTAATAGTTAACACATTACATTTTTTGTGGACGTCACAAACTTTCCGTAAGAAGATCTTGTAGCTGTCCCTACAGCATTTCACTGAGGTTTTGCCATGCTATCACCCCCACCTGTCAGATTACTTTGAATTGTACTCCTACCATTGAAGGTACTCAACATCTCAAGTTTTCCATTGTCTGAAAGCTCAGTAAATGTATTTCCTACTTTGTGATTCAACTCATTAAAGCAAGCACTGCAACGACCCAGGGTCAGGGCAGACCCCTGCCAAACCTCATTTTATACCTCCTTCCATTTTGACATTGATAAGTATGCCCTAAATATGATTCTTTAGCCAGTTGTACACCTACGCTCATCTAAACCACATTTCCTTAGCTTGCTTATAAATAAAGAAGTCATGTGAGGCAGTGTCAAAAGCCGCCCTAAATTCAAGATATACGACATCTATTACTGCTTCCACGTCCACACCTGTTACTCTATTGTAGAAGTTGTTGTGTTGGAGAGACAATATTTTTTCTGACAAATCTGTGTTTGTTATTCATTTCCTTGTCATCTTCAAAGTGCTTGCAAATAGTTTGATTATTTTTTCCAGAATTTTTGCAGAAACTGAAGTTTAGCTGACTGGTCTATAACTCCTGTTTAAACTGAGGGCACTATGCTGTCTTCCAATATTTCACCTTCCCTGCACAAGTTTTCAAAACCAGACGCTGTAAGTTCTGAGTTTATTTTGGCTGTACATGTTCTTTTAACAAGTTTTGAAAACCACGGTTTTCTGACAGTAGCTATCTTAAACACTTCAACCTCTATTCAGGACTGAGATCTTATCCATTTGGCAACGGCATCAATTATGATAGCTGCTGTCCTATAGACGACCTTTAACAGAGAAGGATACAAAAACATTTGGCTGTCTCAAAACTATCTTTTGCTCTCCACTGAATGGTGATGCTACACTTTTCTTCATTTTCCTATTCCCACTGTTGTCTTAGTATTGTTATTTTTGCTATTTCGATACATCTTGCCAGCTGCTTCTTATTTCATGATTTGGCCTCTGATTTTATCACAACATGCTTCTGCTATATTTTTATACTCATTCTCAGCAGTCTGCAAAGGTGGTTTCTTATACCTTGCATCCATCCTCTGCGCTAGGCTAGTTTGTACTTTATAAAAAGATTCCATTTATGTAATTATTAAGAATTCAGGTCTGAATAATTCCCAATAACTGTCACATTAGGTGTCTGAGAGATTCACTGTCACTGATTATTCTTAGCTTTTAATTGCACACTGAACTCAAAATCTTGCTACCCTTTTGCCTGGGATGTCCCAAGTAGCTATGTCTTCGCCTTCTGCATTCCTTTTACGTACTCATTCTACAAACACAGTAGCATATATTACAGCAAGAATTGAGGTTTTTTTACGCTATTAGTACATGGGGGACTAACGGTATTTTTGTTTTTTCTCCTCTCTATACCTGGAGGCCACCATGAAAAAGAGGGCAGAAAAATCAAGTAAAAGTTTGTATTCTTTGCTGATGGCAGTACTCCTTTATTCATGGGTCCAAGAGCATCCAGCCTTCCAACTTTGCAAAAATACTTTTGCAGAGGGAACCCAACCCCAGCACGTTTTCTCTAACATTTAATAGGCCACTTTAAGAGCACGTTTACTTAGTCCTCATCAAACAAGGATAATTGACAGCTTTCCACCCCTAGCATCCCCACTCTGAAAAGGCAGTTTCCCCAGGAGCCGCCTTGTACAGGCTCAAACACTTTATTACTGGTCAATTTGGGTTTCCTGCCCACTGTAAGTGGCAGTGCTGAGGGTCTCTAACTCTCTCTTGTCTCGCTAATCAATATAAGCAGTCACTTCCACAGCATTTCCCTGCTACTCAGCAAGAAAGACGATAGAGAGTGCCATTGGTTGTAAATAACTGTATAGCTTTAGTGTTCCATCAGAAAGTAAGTTAAGCTTCAGAAATAGGAGGAGGCTTCTGGTTTGGACTTTCGGGCTTCTTTTGAGATTTTCTGTATTCTAATTCTTTCCAGGGAGAGCAAAGACATGCAGTCGGTCTGACGCCGTTCTTGACAACTGCCTCCTCGGCAGAGAGGCCATCCTGTCCCCCGTGCGTGGGGACTGGCAAACGTCCCCCTCGGCAGCGCACGTGGCACTGCGCTCGCTGAAGAGAGCAACAGAAAAATTCTATAAAGTGCCAACCACAGCTTTACAGTCACTGTATTATGGGTATGAGAAAGTCGGGATTAAACAATTATTGCCTCAAACTCACGCAGTAAAATTTGTTTATGAGGTAAATTTTAACAAGAAACAAACAGTTAGTGTTGTTTATAAGCAAACTCAAGCTGTAAAAACCAGGGAATGCTTTGTAAATACCAGTCCATGGGCCAGATGAGGTCCTGGAGGGAAGCTCCCTGCTGTTTGCAGCTGGCTCTCACACGCACGCAGAATGTGACCAGCTCCAGCAGCCAGGTGAAATCAAAGCCAGTGGTTTTGCCCAAGGATGGCACAGTGGCAAAATCTTCATTCATTCGTAAAGATGTATCTTCCTACGGGTCTTCCCTTCCACTGCATGGAATGACCCCCTTGTAACATCCAATCGAAAAATGGCCACAAGGACTACTAAAAAGATAAATCTATTATCTAACAGCAAATAATGTCAAAAAAGACTATGCTAAACGCAATAATGCTGTCCAACAGAGTATTTTGATCTAAACGATCCCCACGTTCAATTCAGATTGGTTTCCCGCTGCCATCTTGTTTAACAGAAAAGACCCATATTCTTACTCAGCATTGCAACATACTCTCTCTTTTAATTAAACTAATAATTCATTAGGTAGAGCCCCAGGAAGGTCCAAGAGTCTGCGGTCTCCCTACAGAGCAGCACGGTCGCACCATTAAGAGGAATGCCAGCGCAACAACGGGGAGCAGCAACCCAAAGACAGTTTCCACCGGCAGGGTCACGCGAGATGCGAGTATTTACCCATCTGGACTCTCAGGACGGGGTAATCCAGGGACGCCACAGGTGTCGAATGGGCTCCACTGCCTGAACTGTGTGGACACTAAAGACCGACCCCCGAAAATCCACAGTCAAAGGCTGATGTGTATTAGAGGGCCCATGCGGGAACGTCAGGGATGCGGGCGCAGGGTGAAACGAGTCCACGCCTGGCACAGCATCTGCTGCCCCTGCGGCTGGCTCTTGGCAGGACAGCCGTCCTTTCGCCTTTACCATCGCCAGAGTGTGCACACGAGTTGAGGAGTATCGATGAACGCTATTACTTTCGATAAAATCCTACATACTATCACTTGGCATACTGTGAGGAAGGAAATACACCTTAGCTGATCCAGCTTTACTGATCCATAACAACAAAGAAATAAAAAACCCGGGGACAAAAACCGTAACATTATTCTTTTTACTGCACACACACACAAAACACCTTTAAAAGTGAATATATGCCTACTGCAAAGTAGTGAGGTGAAAAGGGAGGTCTTATCATCCCTGTTCCCCCAGGATCTCTTAGAGTGTGTGTGTTTCTGTGGTGGTTGGCTTGCGGTTTCGTTGTTCACTACAGTTTCCCAGAGCCCTATATTTTACTGAAACATAAGTACAGGCCCACCAATTTGCTGACAAGCTGATCTATTGGCTCTAGGACACTGAGGGGAATTATGCTCCTGCCGCCCTGATGCTCTCCTTTGTTTAGAAAAAGAAGAGAGAAAGAGAGAGAGTGAAAAAAAAATCCTCAATCGTTTAGTACAAGTCATTTTACATGCTGGGATAATGAAGTATAAAAATGCCTTCAAAGGACTGATTTCCTACTTTTAACTCACTACCAGCCGAGCTCTTTGTGAGGCCCTCTGGAACATGCATTCCCAGCCCCACTCAAACAAAAGAGCTGCGAATTCATTAAACTATTTAATTATGCCTTTTTATTTTTCTCCATTAGCAAGCCCTGCCAGTACAAAGTAAATAAAGCCACCATGGTCTTTCCCCAGCAGACACACTGACTGTTTTTATTCTTTATTCAGTTTACAATATAAAGGGCTATTTTTTCCCCCTCCTCCTATTCTTGGCTAGTTTCCTAATACAAGCCCTACAAACAGAAGCATCCAACTGTACATGCAATGCATGGAAGTAGGGAGCAGCAGCAGCACTCAGCATTGCGAGCACATACCCTAGACAGCTTTCAAAGTACCAGCAGCCAACGGCAGCCAAACAGCACTTTACAGCCAGGCGCGGAAAAGATATTAGCTTTTTTTTTTTTATACTCTAGTAAATTTGCTTTTTACATCTATTTCTTTTCAGAAGGGCTTGTTATTGAGCTTACTGTCCACAAATTCCATTGATCTCAGGCTGTGACTCAATCCATATGCTCACGCTTTGACACCAGCACAGCAAGCAAGCGATACAAATCCTGTTCAGGCTACAAACTTATTGATTTTATAGATTTCCCCCAAAGTTGTGATAATGATATATCATTGTTAAATTTGGTAGAACAAACTGCTTTCCCAATCTGTCAATGCGAGCATGAAAACCAATTCACAGCCTTGTTTAGAAGGCTTTCCCTTCAGAAGAATAACTACTGCTAGCGGAAGCAGATCACCAATACCCAGCCGCTGGCACAGGTTTGATGGATGTTACCTTTCCAGTTGCCCTTTCTTGACCTGTAGCATGCTGGGTTCCCAGACTTGCCTCCTGGTTATGAGAACCACCCTTATTTTTCAGAAGCCTTTTTCAAATTCATTATTTAAAACTTGCAGTATATGTAAACCATAATAATAGCTTTTAAACACATTTCCTTTAAATATTTCAGATGCATTAGGACAACATGAAAATTATTGATTTTAGCAAATCATTTTTGCTTGTTCTATTCCTGTGCTCACATAAATGGCAGAGCTATGCTTTTCCCTTCCATGAGAGGGAGACAGAATACTGGTTTAAAGAGGAGTGTCCTCACTTCCCGCTCCATCAGGGCTTCTCAACCCAACAACAGCGGGAACAACGCGACACGCCACTTCCTAACCACTGGCTTCCACTGTGAAACACACTTGGGCATTTTCCTTATGGCTTCTTACTGCCAAAGTAGAAACCTGATCCAGCGCTCATCTCCTAACCAGCAAAAGAGGGTTCCATTCCAGAGGTATTAGAAGGAAGAAACTCAAGCTGTTTCTCAGGTTATGTGACCATGACATAAGAAGTCCATCAGACCTTGTACGCTTATCATAGGACAAAAAGGCACCCATCAAAAAATGTCTGCGTGGTGCAGAAAATGTGCAAAAACTGTAAACAGCTGTTGTGTTTTTAACAAACCATGAAATAGCTCTAACAAAATGGTTTGCTGGAATTACAATGTATGCTTTCATTTACACGTTCTCCTCAAACGCTGAAGCAGTTATTAGCACTCCAAAAAGAGACTTAGAATTCATGAACAAAAAACTTGCCAAAGCAACTGAAACCAATCAAGAGGCAAGAATTGCAATGTTAGAAAACAAAATTTAGGAAATCCTTGTGAATAAATAACACCTCTCTTGAACACCTCCTCTTTTCCATCATGGCCTTTCTTTCTGTTATTTACCCATCTTCGCTCAATATGCATCTCCTTTAGCACTGGAAAAGCAGCCTAACTCATCCGACATTGCACCACTAGTTCAACATACACTACACAGCGAGAGCTCTACTATGTTCTCCCAAGTCTTGCTATTGATACCTCCCCACAGCTGGCACTACGTCCCTAAACATTTAACTGCATTCGTGGGACAACAGCTCTGAGACAGGTCTTGAAGGGCTGAATGTCTCCCACCAGTGCCTCTCCCTTCAGTTTTGATTTAATTCGAGGTGATAGATGCTGAACTCTTTTACCTAGCGTGACTTTTTTTGAACTTGCTCAATGCCCTTTCCAAATATGTCTCTCTGAAAAGTCTTTCTGAACTTCAGGGCACTTCAAATTTTAGTACCTGCCTGCAGTATCTCTTGTCTATCTTCCAACTATGATAAGGAACAACAACTTTAAGATACTCCTCATTCATCTATGGTATTTTCACTGTTTTTCTCTCTGAAACAGAAATGCCAGGCCAAGAGAAAAGGTGACAGAACAGCCCATTGTCAAATTTTTCATTGTCACATTGCTGAGGAGCTGCGCTTCATGGTTCTCTTTCCGTACACAGGCAGAAAGGGGTCTCACAACATGTCTTCACAAAAACAAGTTGTCTGTTTGCTGAACAGAGGAAGTACTATCAATAACATACTAAGCACTCAACTATTTTTTGTTTGAAGAGACCGAAGACCTTAAAGACAAGTATTAGCACTAATCTCCCTTCTGTGACGGGAGAGCCGAGACTCGGCGAAGTTGTAGGACTTGCCAAAGACCTCAGATGAAACCAGTGGTAGGGTAATGCCCAGTAACGAAGATCCTCATTCCCAATGTGTATCTATTCTGGATAACGTCAGCTTGTATCTTCTTTAAGAAAAGACATTCACAAAGGGAACGTCTGTGTAATGAAAGGCAAATGCGCTGCAGGACCTATTACTGGTCATCTGACGTATTCCAGAGGAAGTGCAAGCACTTAAAAGCAAACCAGCTTACTCAGTTATGCTCTTGCTTCCTCTCCATCCCTTCTGTTCAAGCTCTGCACCTTTGCCGGGTGTCTGTGACTCTCATATTCCCTGTTTACTAGACAAATAATGACTCTACCCCAGTCAGTCTAAACAGTAGTAAAGGTGTCACAGGCTCCTCTACTCAGTTTCTGATTACCTTTCATACCATTTGATATATGAGTCCACAACAGGAAAAATCTGAGTTTTGCGTTCTGTGGAATTCCCACTCAGGGTAACAGTGTGAGGATTAACAGAACCTCGTGGTTCTAGATGATTAGAAAAGAGAACTGCTGTCCGTCAGAAAAAATTAAATACTCAAGTTTGAATGCATAACCGGAATGTAAAAACATCCAAAGAATACGAGTACTTCCGAAAATTATCTTAATTCCTTCCTTGCCCCCCAAAAGCAATATACTCGGACAATTCACAGAATCTTAGCTTTCAATTAACATTTCTTGAAAAATAGTCTTTTCTTTCTTGCATCCCACTCTTTCTCACTTTCCTTTTCCCCCCTCCAAAAAAAAAAAGAGAGAGAGAAAAGAAAAGGGAAAAAAAGCCCTTCCTGATAATTGCACTGGTCCAAATGTGCAGGGGCTTTCATACAGAATGATGGCTTCCCTTGTCTCCTGCATTTGTTCATCTCCTTTGGGAGGAGCAATTTACAGAAAGCATTATCGATTTTTGCCATAATAGGTACAGAGATGCCTCACTGTCCCTGCTCAGCCAGCTCACTCTCTGCATCACAACTGTCAGGCCAGTTTGTGAAGCCCGTCATTATTTTTTTTCAAGTAAATCCATCACGGGAGTGGGGGAAAAGTGATGAAAATAAAATTATTTTCACCTTGCCATAAAAAAGAATGGCCATGTTCCCTAACAGAAATAAGTGCAAATGCTGTCAACTAAGAGAGCGGAAGGGAAATTCAAAGCAAATAAAAGCGGGCTGGGGGG
>JANZLQ010000092.1:43020902-43034367 GCA_026212715.1 Elanus axillaris | reverse complement strand
GGGGGGGGGAGGAAGGAAAGGGAGGAGGGAGAGCGAGGAGGCATGGCAGTAGCTAATTTACTTTGAAGACATTCTGGAATTTTCCTGTTAAAGCCGCTATTTACAACTCTTCCAGTTGTTCTCCATGTTCTCATTTTTCTGGAAGTGTTGAAATCTATACTTTATACAGGTATT
Source organism: Elanus axillaris (assembly GCA_026212715.1). Taxonomy (NCBI): domain Eukaryota; kingdom Metazoa; phylum Chordata; class Aves; order Accipitriformes; family Accipitridae; genus Elanus; species Elanus axillaris. Next base: position 43,034,193 of record JANZLQ010000092.1, on the reverse strand, counting down.
TTCTTTGGCTTTTAGGGTGTTGAGGAGATTGTGGGTTTTGTGATGCAATTATTAAATATTATTGGTCTGCGGGATGAAATGTGCCTTTAAACCTCCCTCTGAATACAGACCACCCACCCACCGCCGAGATTACCAATTGCACTCCGCTCCTTTGTGCGCAGAACGGTTTGGGGTTTTTCTCCCACTCCCTGTTCGCCAGGGGCAGGCTGAGGCCACTAAACTCATTCTGTCCCTGATCAGCATGTGAATGTTGAGGGATACTTACTTCAAATATTTCTGAAGCTAAAAAAGCCTTTTAGAAATGACATCTAAAAACAAACAATTCCCCCCTGCCCCTCAATTGCATTACTGACTCTCAGACAAGTCCTTTGGTATTCACCCCTCCTCCTTGATTAGTTTTTGCTGTACCCTTCATGTTGGTCACTTATCTCACATCTTGAAGGTCACAGTCTGTAGTACCCTATTCCAGCAGCCCGGCGTTGTTTTTTATTCCTGAAGACAGCCTTGTTTTGGGCTGAGAAGGTTTAATCCAAGAATTGGCTCTGGATCTAATTCCCAGATCCTCAGTTCATTAGCCATGAAAAGTGATAGCTGCTTAAGATTTTTATGAGACATTGTTCCAAAAGCGGACCACAGAAACTGCACAATTACCCAGCACATTGTACAAAGCCCTGGCTGCCTTTGGCACTGACACAAGGAGCTTGATAGCAATCAAACAGCTTAATGAAAAGCAGCAAGTTTGCTTTTGGTAAGGAGCGAGGAATCGGTGAAGTTTGTTTCCAAGTGGTGCTTTCTGTAAGGACACTTGTTAGGATAAAATTTAAATCATCGTAGCCCTACTTCAGGAGCGTTGGCACTAAAGGGGACACAACTTGTCTTTTTGACCCTTTCACACAAGCCCTTGCAAACATCCAGCATTTAAAGCCCATCTGGCTTGTCCCTCTGGACTCTCAGGCGGATCTAGATATTAACGTTGAAGCTGGCCATTCACTGCAATTAGGCCAGGCAAATAGTGAGAAAACCAGCAAGGCGGCGGTACAGAAATATCAGAGGATTTCTTGCAGTCGGGGTGTGTGAAACCACAATAACCAGTCCCATGTCCAAGTAATTACAAGGATGTGATGCAGGCCAGCGAAACGTTAAGAGGTTTAGAAGTAAAGTGGATACTCTACTGAGTGGTGGATTAAGACTAAACGTAGCCAGATCCAGTCCAGCTGAAGTGCTTCCAATAACTCCCGGGCTCCTCCAACTGCCACCCAGCCGATGGAAATACCACCCGCCCTCCCCGGAGCGCTCCCTCCTCCTGCCAACACCACCCCGGAATGGACCGGGATGACGGACTCCCTCCGAGATCAGGTCCCGGGTCTTTAAATCCTGCCTTAAACCACTTCTCGGTCCATCCCGTAGCCGGCTGCGTTGTGTCTAAGCGCGGCAGCACGTCCTGGAACTGAAGGATGTCCGCGCGCCGTGAGCTCAGTGCCGACGCGCAGCGCCTGGATCTCCTGCCCCAGCTGCCCAAGGACCTTCCCAGGGCGTTGAGCAGATCCCCGAGAGACTGTCCTGTCCGCACAGAGAACTAGCGCAGAGCTAGCTAAAGTTCTCACCTCAAATTACTCTGCGGCAATTTCCCCATGCAAGTTTTTCGGCAGTCCCCACACTTGGGAGCGATCGAGCGGACAGCCGCAGCGGCTGCGCACGGTGTTGCTGGTTTGTGTCTTTGGACCCGCAGTCGCTGCACCCGTTGCTTTGTGTTCTGCAAATATTTCTGATTTGTTCTTCAGATGTATTTATATAAAAAGCTGTATATTAAAAAGAAAATTATACATAAAGCAAGTAGCCAGGTCTTTCTAGGTATGCATATATTAACGTGAGATAACACTGCTTACGATAAACGGCGCCTTTCCTGAGAATGTTCTCAAAGGGAAGAAAATCAGAGCTCAGAGACAGGGAAGGGGAAGCAGCAGGCACGGCACAGGCTCGGCACAGGCTCGGCACAGGCTCGGAGGTGCCGCGCTCTCGTCCCTCAGTCCTCCACCGCCTCGACATCCCTGCCGCTGACTGACACCCAGCCCACTTCAGATGGTACGCGAGCTTTTTGTAAGCCTGAAACAGCTATAGGAAATCAAAGACACCCTTGGTTTCTCACTAGAAAGCAAAAAATAAACTTTGTCATATAGATCAAGCATGTCAAGAAATTTTAGCTAGTTTATTAAATGTAGAGAACGGCTATTACTGCTGTTCATCTAACACGCTCTGCTGTGCAACCAACAGGCCCAATTTCAATAGCAGGGTAATTCTGTCAATGAATTGCCATCCTAAGGGAAAAATTAGTTTAAATTAGTTTAGTTTGTTCTTTTGCTTTAACAAGTACATTCTAGATCGTAATTGTTTTTAAATCTCCTCTCTTCGGTACGTACGCACTAAGCGTTGTGTCAGAGCAGGTGGCTACCTTATGTCTCTCTCATTTAGCCAATATTGCACTCCACTTAATTCATACATGTGTTCAGACACATGCATACACACCCAGAACAGATGTACGCGCAAAAACACACAAACGCATATGTGGCTGCTGTTTAATAGAACAAGTACAGTAAAAACATTAGGACTGGGAAAATTTGGAAAACAGCCTGCAGAAAAAAGAGCTTTCATTTGACTTTTAAGTTTTAAACTCTATTAAATTAACCATGATCACAAGAGGAGTATGTGCTGAAACCAGACAAGTTCAAGTGTTTGATGCCCCAGTGTTTACATTTTGGCATGAATAGGTTTTCATTTCATATGTGTTATACATGCAGACCGCCCCTCTTCCTTCGAGTCTGAAAAAACGCTGATAACATTGTGTGGCTCCATTCTGAAAAACCACTACAGAAATGGCAACTTCTTACTCAAAGATTCTCTCCCCATGTGTAAACAGGGTCAAGTATGTTGACTTTAGTGACAAAACAGCTCTTTACCCGTTTTTAGCGATTCCACGTCAATACAGATAATAGTAAGTGTGCAGTGTTGTGTTACTTCACATCTAATACTGAATAGTTTACTGAGCTCTCTCATCGGTTTTAACCAGTGTAAATGCACCAAAAATAGCATAGCGTCTGTGGAAATCAGTGAGTGCCTGATTAACCTTTACAAGGCTAAGAACGCTTGAACTGCAGGAAAACAGGAAAAAAGGAGGAAAGGGGGGGAAAAACAAAAGGAGGAAAACGGGGAAAAAACAAAAGGAGGAAAAGAAGTCCAACTCTATGGACACGCTTATGCGAGAGAATTGACATGGATCTCACTAGAGATGATCGACCTGCACCGACGCAAACTTTAGCTAGAGACAGACTGAAGCTGGTTTGAATCAGACAAACACAGTTACTGTACTCTGACAACGCTCACAGGAAAACCGGCTGAAGCAGTTTTTGTTAAGTTCTTGCAGTGATCTGCTTAGACTGATTCTTGTAGCCGCAGAAAGTTCTTCCAGCAGAGAGCTCGCGGAGCGTCCCGGCACCGTGCGCCCAGAGGTCCCGCGCCAGCCGCCCAGCGCAGCCCCGCGCCCTCGCAGGCAGCGCCTCGGACTTCGCTCTTCCCTTTCCTAAGGCTTAAACGTGCTTTGAGCAAAAGGTACGTATGTGCTGGGATCACCCACAGCCTCTTTTTTTTTTTTTTAGTTTCCAGCATGTCCTTCTGCACTCCCTGGGTTTGTCGGAAATGTGAATCCAAGTGTTGGTCAAACCTGTATTTTAACTGCTTCGTTTATTTTCATGTTTGTTAAAGTCTGACAACTTCTTGCCACAGCTCTCACCTACGTTTTAAGCACACCGTTAACATTAAACAAATATAATGAGAAATGAAGAGAACTGCTCATCTCAGAAGAATTAAATAGAACTGGCAGTGTAATGCAAATGGCTATTTAAATGTGCATATAGGGCGAGTGATGCACCCTCCTCTCAGATAAAAATCCATTTATTGAATTTCCTTGGGTTTGGTGGCCCACAGAGTAAAAGCTGGAGAAAAGAAACATCTCTATTTTTGGGTGGAATTAAAATAGGAAGGGAGTATATAAGAAAGTGGGTTATTTGTGGAAAAACACACTCTGGCTTGAACGCTAGGGTAGAAATGAAGTCTGCTGTGCTTTCTTTGTGTTCAGCCTCTGGCTGTCCAGCTGGTAACCAGATCATGTGGAACGCAGGCCTCCGAAAGGTGGAAAAAGATCTGAAATATGAAGCACTGCTGTTTTACTGCTAATTCAATAGGAAAAAAACCCTATAAAATATTAAAGAAAGTATTTAAAAATATATTAAACACAATTTGTACCATAATAGCTTAACCTGACATCAAAATGCAGCTTACAGCTTGTTTGTCCCGAGTTTCATAGTGTGGATAACAGAATAACAGGCAGAATGTTCCATACAGCCTCCAGCGTTTGACAAAATAGGATTTGGGCTTCGTTAAAACAAATTCCAGGTGGAAAATTGGGCATGCTGATAAAAGCAGTGCAGGAAAGAGTGTTAGCTCTGATAGGGTAGGATGGGTATTGAATTCACTCTTAACATTACAAGACTTAATTAAAGAGGGTGACCTGAGGACCCCAAACAGTGACAAGCTAAGACAGCCATTCCTGGTACAACGTGGTGTTACTAAAGTTAATTTTTTTTTTTTATATGACTCAAACTGGAAGATATATGGAATATCCTAATTTAGGGGAGAAGCATGGAGTGCATACTGCATCGTGGCTTACAAAGTAAAACAAAGAACATACATATGCAGATAGTGCATAAACATTAGTGTATTTGAATACTGACGAGTTATCCCATCCAACGAAGACTAATTTTTGTTTACGAATCAGAATGTTCTATGTAATTTCCTACAGTCATAAATAGCATCGTCTCTCTGATGTCCCTTCTTGATCAGAAGACACAACCAAAAGGACAGCGTAAGGGCTTAGGAACACCCTTAGTCCTTGAATCTGCGTGCATGGTGTAGATTAGTAGATATTTTAAAGACAAATTCTCCTCCAGTTCATTTTTTGGCCTGAATTTCAGTCACACACACACACTGATGCCCGTGTTCGAAGTCAGTACCCGCTATTGCCTATCACACCTTTCACGCAAACTAACAAGAAGCCGCACAAAGAAAGTCAACCCTACGCTAAAGACGGAACGTTCCTTAAGTAAGATTTACGGAGAGGAAGTTTATGCACCCTTCCCTTTCCAGGTAGGCAGAGAGTAGAAAGGTAACCCAGCACTGCAGCCGGGTACAACTGAGTGCTGCAGTTCGGGACACGGGCGAAGGGGCCCAGGAAAGTGTCCGGGACAATTCCCGAGAGCAATCGAGGGAGCGCCGTGCCCTGGGAGCTGTTATGCCAGCGGGGCACACTGTGCTCGTGTTCGGTTCCCACAGGTCGGGGACACGCTGCACCTCTGCTGAGGTGTGAAGATGAACGTCATCCTCAGAACAAACTGCGGCGTGTCCCCTTGTCCTTGCCCCTGCCTTCTATATCTCTTACTTAAATATCTCCACGATGGAGTTGCTCGTGCCTCAGGAAATTTTTGTTTCACCAAAATAAAGCCAAAATATGCTGAAAACTTTGGAAATCATAGAACTCATAACATCTGCAAAAGTTAAGGTGTAAAAAAAAAAAAAATTAAAAAAATCCCCCCTTTGATAGCTTCCTCATTCACGAAAACAGGCTCCAGTCAAAATCTACAAAAAGATTTTTTGAACAAAACCACAGTAAGCCTAAAAAACATCTGGCCAATCAAATTTACAACAATAGAAAAAGTGTAATAAAAGTTTACTTCTTTTGAAGAATAAAGATGTATTTTTAAAAGCCTTGAAGAAAACACTGACATTAAGGTACGACTCTAAACTAAACCTCACTTCAGCTGCAAGACTGAACGGAGACAAGCAGCAAATGAAAATCAGCTTCTTAACTGTGTGCTGCCCTCCTTGTTAAAAAGATCCCCTGACGACCCTCGAAAAGACCAAAATGAGTAATTCTATAGGTGAATTCAACACAATTCCTGATGTGACCACCCGTACCGCTGCCCTGAAAGCACCCTGAATTGCCAGCTTCACCCTGATGGGACGCCTTAAAACCCGCGGGTTTGGGGTAGAGCGTAAGAGTAGGGCACCATCGTACAGGCTTAACAGCGCGACCCCATCTCTCCTGCCATCGTTCCGCTCTAGAAGACAAATACTACTGACGCTGTATTTCTCTGCTCTCTCTAAATTACCGTAGCAAATAAGAAGGGAACATACAAATGGCTGTGCTGGGTCTGACCAAATGTCCACTTAGTCCCGCGTTCTGCATCCAACAGCCGTCAAAAGCAGGTACCCAGGGAGGAGTGTGAAGACGGAGCGGGCACATAGCGATACTTCCCTCAAACACTCTCCCAGGCTCCGGCAGCTCGTTGCTCGGGGACCTCCCGAGCAGAAGGGGTACGTTTGCGTTTAATATCTCTTGATGGATTTCTCTTCCCATGTACTTGTCCAGTCTCCCTGTGCACCTATGTAAACTTAGAGTATCCATCATATTTGAGGGGCGCAGAGGAAACTTTCACCATACTTTCTCTACTTCCCCCTTCATTTGCAGCATGATTGAACAAGTCGTTGCTTTAAAAGGACAGAGCACGTCTTATTGATGGTGACTAATCAATGCTGTACCTCTAAGCGCTGACGAATCTTAAACCCAGACTCACATTTTCAATTCAGTGAGAATCACTCATTTGCGGTACCCTTTGTCATTCCTGAAGTGACTGTCTTTTGTGCTCTCACTTTCCAAGGGCTCGTTCCCTCTTTAGTGAATTTTGTGCATAGTTTAACACTTTATGAGTTTTCCAGTGCCTTTCTTCAGGAAGCCTCTGTGATGTCAGCCAGAATTCCTATTTAACCCTACAATTCCCCTGTTTTTTGCTAGTAGAGAAATTATTGGAAGCTTGTTTTTTGAAAAAGCTAGATAAATAGCAAGGAAGCAAGTGCTGTCAGTGCCTTCACATGGGAAAGAAGTAATTCCCAGAAAAAAGAAAAATAAATGCAATCTAGTATCAGTTGTGCCCTTGGATATGGGTTGGGCTCTCCCTGATACAGGTTTTGCTATTACCATCACTTACGATGTATGCTGCTTCTTTACAGAACTTAAGAAATGCAGTATCTTTCTTCCCTTTTTTCACTTTCTCTGCCTAAGCACTGTGTGCTTACGCTTATTTACTGTATTTTAAAACTGTGTTTTCTTGTTATATTTTTTAAAAATTTATTTTATGTAGCTACCTCAGAGACCCCTTCCCTTCAGCACATGTGCCAGGTAAGACGCCCTGCTTCATTTGCTCCCATTATGTGAGATCCCCTGACAGACACTGCTTCATCACGCTTTAAAAGTGAAATGCTCTTCAGCTCTTATGGTTTTTTGCCTGAAGAGTCCATAGCAATTCATGTATTTGCCTTGCCTAATAATGAATAGAACAAAAGATCTGACTGAGTAATCAGAATCCAACTAAGAACAGTCTAAAAAAAAGAAAACAAGCCTTGCAATCTGTATCAGTTGACCTCAGTTGGAAAGGGATAGAAGCATTTTTCAGAACTACAGAGTGACTTCTGTTCCATCTTGAATACTTACTACCCGAGCTTATCGTGTTTGATACTGCAGGCTTGTTATTATTGCATACTTATATTGTGGCATCATCTTCAAGTTCTGTACCAATAGAAGAAATGACAGCAACTGCCTTAAAGAACTAACAAGTTAAATGTCAAGCTGTAGAGTGGATAAAATTAGTAAGTGGGGCTGGATAGGTGACAGGGGAGAGCACGTACGAACCACAACTGGATATGAACAACTCACAGCTCACTCTTCGCTCTGCCATTACCAGGCTGCAGCCTTTAGTAGGCAGAGATGGGTTTTTAGATGTGAAAAAAGGGAGGGCAGTGGCTTTGGGGACTTTGAGTGCTTTTCTCACTCTTTAGCGACAGTATGGGAGAAAGTGCAAAAATACTCATCAGAAAAGCAAGTAATGGGAGAGGATGAGAACGAGGGCAGGCATCCAAACAAAACTATGATGGAGAAGTAAGCTTTGGCAAAACTCTAGGGGGATTAAAATAAAGACAGAGATTTTGTTGGATGCAGCGGAGCCAACAAAGCGCCTTAAACAGAGCTGTGACGTAGTCAGAGCGGTAAAATCATCTCGGTGAACATATCTGCAGCAGATCCGAGAGGAGCAAGGCTGCTGGAGCGAAGGCTGCGGGAGCAGGGGCAGGGTGATCATTGCAGAGTCGCAGCCGGGGCTCCAGGAGCAGACAGCAGATCCTGGGTGAGACTAAAGTTTACAGCCTTGACACAAATCAAAGGAGGCTGGCATATCAAAGTTAGAGCCAGGCTTACGAGAGAGAGCCCGTGGGTGTCTTGAGAGCAGAAACAAGAAAGTAACAGCGCATGAAGCTCAATTTGGTATAAAATTACTACCTCTGCTTTATCAAGGGCGTATCACCACCTCCCCATCTCTTGTGCACTGATCACCTGCCGGTTGCCATTTGACCCCGAGTCTAAACGTATACGAATTTTCTGCCCATATGGAGTCCTTTCCTATCTGTAGAAACATAGCTATTAACCACACACTTCAACTAAGGTATCAGATCATGTATTTTCCTTATAGACTTGGGTCTCCTTTCATGGCTTGGATGCGTACGTGTCAGTTTGGGTGCCAAGATTACTCAAAAATTTTCACTAGCAGCTTAATTTTGAGATGCAACTCCCACTAGAAAAGATCTTACATTTTGTACCTTCGGTTCCATTAGATTTGCAGGAGGTTCAACACCATAAATTCTATAATCCATAGGTTTGGTCTTCTGTTTCTTCTGTCAGTCCTTTCTTCTGCTACTGTCTTGCTGCCCGTCCAGGATTTTCTAAATAATTCAGCTGATAGTCTGATAATCCTTCTCTAAAACCTCTGTGAAAGCACTGACAGACCCCAAATTTCTCTGTGGAACATGCATGATACAGTATATCAGTCCACTTCTTGTAAAAGTCTGAACTGTCTGCCTTAGGGCATTATAAATTCTCCAAATCTCATCTGAGACAAGTACAAAATATACATCTGGCTTTTCCCTCTTTTAAATTAACCGACTGATGCAAAGAGAAGGATTCACAGCGTTGGTCCAACCATCGTAACTGCCGTTTCATCTCCTGCTAGGTTTCACTCCTGCTTTTCAAACAGAGGGGATGAGGTTAAGATCGGGCTATTTCCTGCGGCTTGTGTATCTGATGTTCAAAGCCCTGACGTCAGAGGGTATAAACTCCTATTTAATGCTACTTTGAAACCGACTCTTTTTCCAGAAATAACAAATATTTTCTGAGACCATGCAGGCAGAGTTACTGGCTGCATTGTGTAACAGAAAGATCACGGGTATGTCCGAGTTTCCACTTGTGGCTGCCCCAGTGCTCCTCCTCCTCTTGCTCCTGGATGGGCTGCATCAGCCATAATAAAGGAGCTTCCAAACTCCACAGCTTCCACGGCAGCAGGACACAGCTATCCTCACTGTGATATGGCTATCTCAGTCAAGAGAACCATACAAAGCATGACCTGCTGCCTTCAGCTGCTGTTCCTTTATATTTAAATCTTTTCCTTCTCATCCAGCGTCAATGACAGTGCATACCTCATTGCTATCCATGGACAAACGGCTGATGTTTTGTGCCACGTAGACTTCCCTCTATGTGCTCTGCCACAGAACAACTACAAATGCACAGCGAAGTGTGTAAAAACGCCCAGCTTATTCTTCCACAAAAATAACGGAGTAAGAGGACTCTTCCACGAGGTATTTAACTGTTCTGATGGGAAATGCTGGGGACAGCCATGCGATAAAGAGCAGTGAACGCTGCTGTTACACCAGAGCCACCAACCTCTGCAGCAGCAAAGCATGGGGAACGGGCAGGCAAACGTACTCGGAAAGTAACTAGGAAAGATAAAAATAATAAAAAAATGGCGCAATGTGGCCTTTTCAGCCTTTGGGGCTTTGGTACAACAAGCCAGGAAGAACTTCAAGTTCTCAGAAAAGCCTTGCAGCAGGTCGGGGTGCCGCAGGGATCACGACCCAACTTCACGCTGCAAGCCAACCCAAAGAGAGGGCAAGCCTGCCGTCAGCACCACCAGATCTTCTGTCTCCTCCAAAAGAAAAGCAAGCCAAACCCAAAGCAAAACGCCCCAAGTCAGTCCCCAGGGAAGAGGAAGAGCAGGTCTCGCACCCGTGAGCCAACCTACCCCTCCGCCGCCCGAGCCGAGGCAAAATCCACCTCTCGCTAGAGGTGTCGCTGTGGACCTACCAGAGCACCTGGGACGCCGCACGTCTGGGCGCGAGAGGGAGCGAGGGAAGCAGAATGAATACTCGAAAATTAATGATGTCAGCCTGTCTTCATATATCAAGCTAATTTGAAAGGGCTTTAATTTTCTTAAAGGATAAAAAAAGGTTTCTTTGCTAGATTAAACTTGCAATTGTCATTCATATATTGTTTATAAGGTACTCATCTCCTCACTCTGTATTTTTTTGTTTTTGATTTTGTATACTAGTTAGCAGTGAAGACTTGTCTGCGTGTATCAGAAGGAATAAAGAGAGAAATGTCCTTAACTGTCAGTTTTAATAAGAGGAGTCAACATGCCTCTATTCAGGTTAAATATTGCCCTGTCACATTTCAATAGAGTCAACAGATTTTTTTAAAGAAAAGTCAAAAGCACTGTGTTTGCAAAAAATAATAATAAAAAACCCTACCCCCCACCTCCTTGTCATAGAGTGTCAAAGCCCTTCTTTATTTGGGGGGGGGGCGTGGAGGCAGGACAGAAAATTCTTTTGTAAAATGTGAAAAATTACTACTCATAATTGGCACTGACATGAAAAAGGTTGGGTTTTTTTGTTAGAAAAACAAAGAAAATCTCTAATTTAATAATCACCTGCAAAGTGTTATTGTGATGGGAACAAAAAACACACAATCAAAGTCATCTCTTTTAAGTAACTATAGTGTTTTTAAGCAATCACTGCACTTTACTGCAGCTCATACACATAAACTGATGATGTGCAAAGTATAACAAGACACTCCAAATTCCTGAAGTAAAGTTTCTCAAATAACAAGTGACAAGCTACAGAGAAGAAGAGCAAGAAAGAATCTATCAGGTAAAAAGCAATCACCGAAATGAAGTAAAAGCAGGCGATTCCACAGATTGACACCATGCGAAAATTTGCAAAATCTGACTTAATCTACTGGGCAGCCGGAGACCTTCCTGACCTTCCCACGCAAACTCACGTAGGGTTCATCCTGCCTAGATGAGACCAGTCTAGTTCCATGGAGAAAGGTGAGATACAAAGCAGATGTCTTTGAGAATAAAACACAATTTAAGAGTTCCTAATTTACTTCCAGTGGCAGCGTGCAAAGTCCAAGATCACTGCTTGGAATTACTTGCACTTTACCTTCTTTGTTGAGGAGAAACACTGTTTAGGAGATGGTCCTTGGTCCATACTGCCTCGATTCGCAATCACAATGTAATAAGATTTAATAACCAAGACGGGAATACAGACCTCGGGAACTCAAACACAGCTCTAGACCTGGACAAGAGGAGGACGAAAACAGAGCCGCTTCTCAGGAGAGTAGCGCGAACCAATTCATAACCCAGCAATCGCATCTGTCCTCGAGGTCATCCTCAGCCCAGGGGATGCTGAGGGATGGCCGCTGCCATTTCCAGCCGCCCCTCTGGAGACCCACTCCACGCCTCCCCTCGGAGCCCCCGCTGCAAACGCTGTCCCAAAGAGGACAGCTGTGTGGACGCAGTACGAGAGCCTCATAAATCCTCAAGCTGGATGTGAGCCGCCTTCTTCACGGGGCAGTCACCAGGGCTGACACCACGTCCTGCATTTGGGGAACATGCGGTATTTCACAGAAATCCCAACATCTGTAAAACTGGTTTCATGCAAAGTTTCCAAAGCAAAGCTCACACACAGGTCAGCGATGCCAAAAAAGCTCCTCTCACTTCAGGTAACTCCGATCCCTCAAGTCCAGGTGGTTCCCAAGATTTTGTTTTACAAGCCATCTGCCAGATGCTTACATTTCATTTCACAGACGGTCTAATTTTCATGAAATGGCCCTAAGATTTATTCGGTGAAACCGAATCCTGCTGCGTGTAAAGCCGGGAGAGGCTGAGCGGAAAAGCAGAGCAAAGGCACACGGGCTGGTAGGACGTGCTCAGGATGGTTTTTCCATCCGGCTCGGAGTGTGCTTCCGCCAGTGCCTGCTCCGTTGTTTACAAATTCAATAACCAGCGCGCTGCCCTCCGACTCGCGGCTGCTGCCGAGAGAAACCCCCGCAGGAATCCGGCTGCTCCCGCAGCTGGCACTGGGGACAAAAGGCTCATCCCTTCCGTTGGCATTCCAGCCCCGGCCCCGCGCGGCTTCGGCACTCGGCGGGAATGGTCCCACGCCACGCTGCGCCTCGGGAGCGCAGGGAAATACCCATCCCAGCCACCAAGATCCAAATGCAAGGGGGCAAAATGGATTTGTAAGACTTTTGCAGGAAAAAAAGGGATACTAGTAAAAAGAAGTCTTCCATTTAAAAAAAAAAAAAAAAAAAAATCAATGTATGAGTAAGCAGGTACTTTGGTAGGGAAAGCAGCAACTCCAGGTAAGAGCAGTTCTCAGCTTCTCCGAAGGCGGCACCAACCTTACCTGACTTCTCACTTTAAAAGCGGAAATTGATAAATCCGTGTCATGCATGAAGATCATCAATCAAATGTTCTGCCAGATTGTTTAACAACAGAATTGTTTTCGCCTGAAAATGCCTTTTCTGAACTGTCCCTAAACTTACAGAAACACGCACTGAAAAAGGGGAACTGTAATTTTCTGTGAAACAGTAGTTCACCTGAAAATGGTGCACAGTTCAAATAAAAGCCGCCTTCACGCCAGCAGATCTACCTCCATATGGACGTCACGTTAAGTTGGTGCTCCCAATATTCAGAACGAGTACTTTATTAGAATATGAAATGAAATTACATTTTCTTGCTTTACCGGATGCAATTTGTGAAGAAATCAAAACCAAGAGTGACTTTCTCTTGAAACGGGGAGTTCTTTGCTCCTGCTACTTTCTTGGTAAATATTTATCTTTCCAAACAGCTCGTGGGCTTTAATGACTGCAACACTGTCTACTAAAACAGGAGATGAAGCAAACCCTGGAAGGCCCATACTAGAACACACCAAGACATGCTGGAGGTCTGGATCTCTGTTTGGGAATTCAGTAATTGATATTTTCTAGCGTCTTGAAATTTCTTTTTCTCTTGCCTTCCCC
>JANZLQ010000092.1:42993719-43020802 GCA_026212715.1 Elanus axillaris | reverse complement strand
TGCCTTCCCCCCCCCCCCCCCCCTTTTACAGAGGTTTGTATGATAACACCATCCTCTTTGCCCAAGCAGCCAGGGCCTCGGTACGGTCCCTCTCTGTGGCAGGGTAAACGCTCATTAGGTCAACACTGTCTTCAACCTAATCCTGTTTATTTACCATGAATTCTACTCGCCATCAAGCTCTTCCGGTAAGATGCTTTCAGCTTTGTGTTTTCTGTAAATGAAGTAAATTTGGTAGAAATGGAAACGGTTTCATCCCTCCCACTCATTATCTAACATCTCACAGCAGTGGAGGATGTTTCACATCTGAACGTTTCCCATTCCTGCAGGACGCACTGTCATTACTGAAATTATGACCTGATGTCACAGGAGGTTAATTTTCCTTGACGTTTCACTTTTAAATTTAGCCTTCCATATGCACACTTTTCTGAAGCAGACGTTGCTAGTGTGACTTCATATAAACAGACAACAAATACTTCATAAATTAATCTTTGTAAGACAGGGTTCATTAATCTGTAAAAGACTCTAGTTGTATGTTAACCCAAAGGGCATAACACTGAAATTCTGTGATGTCTTCTGACGTACAAAAGTAGTTCCAAATTTGCAGTCATTATCCAAATAAGCCTCTTGATAAGTCAAAAGCAATCATACACTTGGTTTGTGGGGAAAAAAAAATGCAAAGAAATTTAACAAAATCCTTAACTTCACAGGTAGTACAGATTTAATTGTACAGCTTCATGTAAGGTGGTATTTATTCACAGTTTTAGGTATTTTTTGCTCAGTGTATGTAGGTATTATAATTTATCAAGGAAAGCCCACAACCACAACTACAGCACCTAAAAAATATTAGCACTTTGTTCTGAAAATCTTCCAAAACTGCTTCTTTGTCAATTGAAAGAACACATTGTGCTCACCACTCACAAAGGCTATCTCCGGAGTCCTTCCGCATTGTATCATGCTTGTTTTGGGGGTGGGGGGTGGTATTTTCTATTTGGTTTGGGTATTGTTTGGTGGGGTTTAGGTTTTGGGTTTTATTTTAAACTTATGCAATTTGTACAAGGAACTTTCTGGTGTTTGCAGACATGAGTTGTTGGGGCTTGGGAGTATTTTTTCAGTACTAAAATGGAAAATGGCAGAAAACACTCCAGAATTTATCTTAATATTTATTAAAACACTTTTTTGTAGAAGTACGCGTTTGAGCATGCCCACAGACTATGTTTACAAGCAAAGGTACGTGCATAAGCAATTTCCTAACTTGCATCTGCAGCCGTAACATTTTGGCAGGCAGGCAAGTACTTCCATCCTCTCTCTAGGTGCCTTTATGAAAGTCCCATGGAAATCTGGACCTGCGTATTATAGAAACTTCACTGTCTAGCAGAGCTTGGAGCCATTTTTCTTCCCATGCCAGCATTGTTTTCATTAAGCATAACCATTTTTCTTTTTTTCTTTTCTTGTCTCCGCATATGTAATATTTTCAACTTTAGAACAGTGTATTTGACTCTAGCAGGAATCTAAAATGCTTTACCAGGAACAAAACTCTTAAGAGATTACTGCCCAGCACACCCTGGATTAAATCTCACAATTAGGAACTCAATTTGCATTCTCAAAGTGAAATTCATTGTTGTAACTGCAACTGTAGTTGACACAGTAGAATAAGCTATTGTTGAAGTAATTCCTGCAAAAGGTCATATACCTAAAGCCTTCAATTTTTCTTGACAACCTCTCAGAAGTGAACAGCACAGTTGCTCTGTGTCCAAATAAGCCGTACTGACCACTCTGCTGGCTTCAGTGTGGGCTATTACCACCCACCACAGACCCTCCTCGCTGTAAAACACGCTCTGGGAGACTTGCGAGACCTCAGCATTCGCGGTCCTGAGAAGATCTCATTCTTGCGGTCCTGCCCGCGCGCCACGGGGGCTGCGACGGGGGGATGCAGAGGGTGGCAATGCCTCCGGGGGTGCGGAGGGTGCAGGAGGGGCCGCGGGCGAAGCCGACCGCCGGCCCACGCGCACCGCAGAGCTCCCGTCCCTGTGCTACGGCATCGTCACGGTGGGACTCGAGGATCTTAAAAGGTCCTTTCCAACCTCAGCGATGCTAGGATCTTCTGGGTGGAAAAAGAAAAGGTCGCTCGCCCAACGCAGGAACGTCGCCAGGCGGAGTGGATGTTATGACCTACGTCTTTTCCTATGAGGGTTGACCACCTGAGGAGTGTTCCTTGCACACATCCCTGTATCCCGCCTCTGGAAGGGGTGAGCCATCTGCAGCGAGGATTCCCGACATTGTCATGTCATGGATTCGTAGTAAGATATCCTACCTGCAAAGCGACTATGTGTGTCATTTCATTATACCAACCCTGCTCTTGTTGTTACACACTAATAAACTTTAGGAGTGTAGAGTTACTCAACTGAACATTATGTTAGTCTTAACATTATCCAGGGGTAGGACTGTCAGATTCATAAATTATTCTCTCATTGAACAGTGAAAGAGAGGGGAACCTCCTAGTTATGATTTTACTATATATATATATATATCCCTCTAGGAGAGAAGATGCAGGCTCAACAGAATTCAGCTTTTAAATTGCTCCTAAGAATTACCTATAATTCTTCCCCCCGCCCTTTTTAATCATACTAAATATGGCCATGTACGAGAGGGAAGTGTGTCGCCCATCCAGCGCACGCAATAATTCCTGCCTATTCTGTTGGGCTTTGTGTCACGCAGAAGGCATAATGTCTTATTGATGAGCTGATATTAAGCTATTTTTACAGTGTCAGAACACAGGAACTCCTTTTCAGAGACTTTTCTATGCAATTTTGTCCAAGAAAAAAATCTCTGAGGGAGGAAACCGGCTGTGTAACACGATGTCGCTGCAAGTACGTTAGTACTACACAACAGGTTAGCTTTGCACAGAGCATTCAGACTCTGTTTGAATTCCTTCAAAAACAAGAAAGCATTGTACGTGCTGGACACTTGTCCTAAATCCTAGGCAGAACTTCTGTCTCGGTAAAAGGCTTATTTTTTTAACATTTGTGAAGTGATATATATACTGCATTTTACACGCAATTTAAACCTACTATCTGAAGATTGTGTGTTTGGTTTTTGCTGATAGGTTAATATAAAATTCACTTTGGTGGCAAACGTGTGATATATTTATGGATATTGTGATTGATACAACTAACCTTTTTATTTAGTGTAGTTGCTGAGTATCTTTAGCACTGTTACCATACGAGTAAATAATCACCTCAGTACCTTTTGGCCCTGGAACGTAAAAGTACTTTTGTATAATGAATATTCCCTGCCCCACTCCCCCCAAAAAAGTCCGTCTAACCTTATGAATATGTCATTAGACGAAGATACATTCAGTTGATTGCTCTTCACAGGCAAGACGATATCCTCCAGCACCCTGGATGTCTCACACGGCACAAAACGACACAACTACTCAGCACCTGCCCTGCCGCGGCCTCCGGAACAGCCCCGCGTCTCGCCCGCAGCAGGTAGAAGGCGGCACTAAAGATGGGTACGTCACAGGTCCGAGACAGTCACCTGCTCTAACCTGAGTCTCTGCTGAGACCAGACTTCTCATTAGTGATCCTGCTGGTTTAGAAGTGACTTCCCAGTATCTCACTGGGGAACAAAAAGGGGAATTTGGTTGCGGTCTATGGACTGCTCTGAACCCCTCCTGCCGTCTGCCCAGAAGTCCAAACAAAACCCAAGAGCACAGGACAGCACGCTGCTATTTCTCCTGCATTGCCCTCAACTTGTGTGTCTGTCGCTCACCTACCTGCACCGTGGGTTGGCTTTGCTATTGAACTGGGAATCGGAAGGATTTATACTCACACTCAGGTCTAAGACGACACAACCACCGTCACACGCTCACGTGCAAATCAGAAACTAGAGAAAAGGCTTAAGAACAAAAGAAAGTCAGACCTCGCTGGTATGAGCCAGTTCATAATATAGTCAAATTCGGGGATGGGGTGGTAGCAAGAGACAGAAAAGTCCCTAATGACTTCAGAAAACTATAATCCACCCAGGTAATCCAGTTTTAATTATATCAATAAGCAGATAGGGGACCAGACTATTTTTCAGGATAGAATATGATGTATGAATAATTTTTCATGCTATTTCTATTCTGCTTTTAAAGAACATCTACAAATTATCAGCATGAGCAAATCTGAGAGGAAAAATTTTAATAATGTAGCATCATCATATAATAAGATTTAATGTTTCTGTTCCCCCAGCAAGAACAGTGGCCAAACGTTGGGTGTTGCTCCATGCAGCAGCACCAAACCACTCAGCCCAGTAAAAAACTAAAGGTGTTTTTCTCCTTAGTTCCTTGCTTGAAAGTAAAAACATCCCAAATTGCAAAGTATTTCCCATGAGAGAGAATGAAAACAGTGAAGGAAGAAGAAAGTGCTCCCCATAGGTATAAGCGCATCCGAGAGGTAAGAAAGGATTTGCAGCACGGGAGAGCACGGCCGGGCCCTGCCCCACGAGGGAACCCATCAGGCTAAAACGTGGCGGACGACGCCAAAGTTTGCGACTGCACAGCAATACAAGGAGCCTACGCTACGTGTAATTAAAGAAGCAAGACAGCAGTAGTCACAGTTCTTAAAGACACCTGTAAAGCCAAATTTTCCTTTTAACAAAATATTAACAGGATAACGGAGAGACATTCAAATCAAACCCAGCAATGTCCACAAGTCCTCCGCTAACTTTATCAACCATTTTACATCTTGTTGTATCCTATTTGTCATTCTTTGCACCTCTATATTATCTTCAAGTCTAAACTACCTGATAGAGAGAAATTGCTTTCATGCAGACCGATGAAGCAGTCATTTCTCTGTTGCAATTATGTAATAAACGTGACCAATACAAAGGCTGGAAAATAATTTCTTGAGACAAAATAAAAGCAGAGAGTGATCTGTAGCGGTTGTTGACCTCTGGGTCCCTTATATACTCCATGAAGCGATAGGAAATACCGTTCATTTAGTTCTGCACATCTCCCAGAAACTCCAAATACTTTCACACGCGCTGGTTCCTTGCAATACAATATACGTAAAACCCACAGACATCACTGCAGAAGGTACCATTAACCAGCATAAAATAAATCTCGATTCATTCTTGTATAACTCAAACTACGTAGTGCAGAAGCTTCTTTCACCATCCAAATAACACCCCCGGAACTGATTAACGAGCCATTCCGTATCCCGTCTCCTAACGCACCAGACGCAGGTCTCCCAGCATCGCCGCCTCGCAGACCCGGCCAGCCGGAGGCTGCTGTTGCGGGCGCAGATTTCAGCAGCTTTTGCTGCTCGTCCCGGCGCTCTGGGCGACTCCTCTGCCTTGGGATTTAACGGAAAGGGACAGAGGGAGAAGCCCCAACACCTTCGTGGCATCGCCCAGCCTGCCCATCCGGAGACGATGGTCAAGATTATACCAAGCTAGACTAGGACTTAGAGGCTAAATCCCTCCTGTGCGTAATTAAACCACTTAACGCACAACAATTTCCACTGACACCCAGCGCACCCACCGGCAGCACAGTCCCCAGCGTTTCGGGTCTCCGAAGCTTCTCCCCTCTCTGGGCACGTTATTTACGAAATAGAGCAAATGACATCGCGGGCACAGATTACATTTAGTAACGTTGGGCGCGTTTGAATCCCAAAGGCGGCCGTCGCACGCCGGCTGCGAGCGCAGGAGGTGGAGCTGCCGCGCAACCTCTTCAGCTGCGCGTCGCGAAGACGAGGAGCTTGGTGCCGTGTTGAGAAAAACCACGGGAGATGGAGCCGTCGTCGCCGAATGCAGCCGGGGAGGAGCGCGGCGAGCTCAGCTGCGTCCCCCAGCCGGAGCAGGCAGCCTGCACAGAAACCCGCGGCGGCACAACCCCAATGCTGGCGGTTTTCTGACAATTCTTCCCTGTTCTAACTCTTGGAAAGGGTTCACATCCCTTCCAAACCAGTTTTAAGCCCATTTTCCCAAGTTAGAAATAAAGCACTTTCTAGAAACAACGAAACGACTTTCCCATAGAAGGCTGCGGATCAGTGGAAATTAAAACGCTTTGCAAATTTTGAAGATTTCACCTAAGATTCATTTGTAAGTCACAGTTTGAAAATAAATGTTTTAATAACACTGAACTACTGTACTATTCTGCATTTTCTTCTGGTATCGAGGTTTTGTTGCCATTTGGAACAAATTCATATTTTGAAACATAAAAATTCTTAGAAACTATGTCTATACAATCCCTTGTATAACTTTACCATTTGCACATGCAAAAAAATAAAAATAAAAAAAGAGAGAGAGAGATGGCAATCTGGAAATAAATTCCTATCTTTTCTTTTTTTCAGGATTTTTCTTATATCTTAAGTTCTATCCCAGGGCTTTAGTCTGTAAGTGTCTAAAGAACAGAGCACTTGATTCTTCAAAACGTAATTTCCCAGTTGCAAATCCCCATTTGGATTTAACATGTGTTTCCAGGTATAAACTTCACAGAAGGCTGAAATTAAACGCTATCGTATTTTTTTAAAATCTGAAGAAATTCGCAAAATGAAAGCAATTAAAAAACAGATAGTGTAACTAATAGGTTCGAGTTAGGTGTGTAATTATAAATACACTCTAATTAATTTCCTACCGCATCTTGGTTATTACCCATGTTTCACATGAACCCATTTATGTTCATTTGCAAATGAGTAAGGTAAAATAGATGATGCTCTATAAAGTATATTTGTTTTATTGTCTCGTTAACTCTGCCTTACGAAGCAAACGCAGCCCCCTCTCACCAGGCTGCCGCTCCACCCGCTCCCGTAAGCGCCGAGACATCTGCCAGGGACCCGCGCCAATGGAGCAGAGGTGCTGATATTCACTACCAAAATTCACCTTCTCTGCCAAAAAGAAAAAAAAAAACAAAACAAAACAAAAACCACAAACAAAGGACAGCCCAGCTCCCTTTGCCATAGATGTTCCCCTTGTTCTTGCTCCGAGTCTTCCTAAAAATTCAAAGCAAACTTCCCTGGGTGATTCTGCCCCATGTGTCTTTCATTTTAAGAACAATTAGCTATATAAATATCTCCGCCTCGGAGACTTAAAGCAACTAAAACTCTGCTGAACCCTCGGATACGACACGCACTAAGTCGCAACGGAAACTTTGCTGCTTCTCCACAGACCGGAGGAAGCCGCCGGCTGCTCCGCAGACTGCGCAGACGGCAGCGCCAGGCGAGGTACCGACACCTCGACTGGACTTAATTCTTCACACTCCTAAGAAAAACACAGACGCAAATCCTCCTGCCTGTGATCTGCCAAGGGAAAATTAGAAGCAGAATTACTAACTTATTACAGGAGTAAACGTGCCATCAATCTGTGGCTACTGGGGGAAAAAAAAAAAAAACAAAACACCAACAAACCAAAACCAAACAGGCAGAAGGGACATCAAGAAGTCTGGAGAGTTTTGGAAGCTGCCGGCAGGGTCCCTGCCCCGACTCCCGCAGCTCGGCCGGCAGCTTGGCAGGAACCCCGGGAATGGACACGGGGCAGCTACAGTACGACTGACCGACCTTGTGGCCTCTCCAACTTTTAGCAATTATCTCACTTTTATTTCTCATCCAGGAAATGTAGATTTTTTTTTTAAATTTTTTTTTTTTAAAGCTTCTGTGGATGAGCACACCTATCTTTCCAGGCGACCAAAAAGTATCAGAAGTTATTCATACACTGCACATGGTGAATGTCTCTTCTAGTGGATTAAACGAATCCCTAAAATTTATTCACCATTTCTTCACTGCCACACATTCCAGAGAGTTGAGGCAAAGCGCGCGTCACCACCAGCACGGCAGAGGCACGACGGCAACCTGCAGGGAAGGGCAGGAAAACCGCCCCAGAGCGGGATACGGGCACGGCCGGGCGGGAGCCAGCCCTCCGGCCCCGAGCATCCGCTGCTGCGGCCGTACGTCGGCACAGCGAGCCGGCTCCTCGCGGGTCCTGATCCAAGGCAAGGGCAAATGGGAACAAAAGCCTTCCACGCTGCTACCGGACACAGGGATTTATTTCTTCATCACGTCTTCCACGGACGATTTTGTAGCAAGGCACCTTTACACGCCAACCCCGAGTCGCGCAGGTGTGTGCACGGAGACCCGGCTACACGCAGTCATGGAGACAGTGCAGTTGATAAAAAATGGCCGAATAAATAAGCCTTCAGGTTTTTTTTAGTTTTTGCTATCACTACTGCATGAAAACCATTGACAGTTTTATAAAAATCACTGCTAATAATCAGAAGGAAAAGTTGGTTTTCTCATCGGTTGCTCAAAAAGGCCGCCTTTTTCCCTCTCCCCAAGAAAAGCTCAGCGCTTCCCAGCACCCTCACACGGGGAGGAATCTCTCATGCACCGTCTCGTACTTCGGAATTTCTCCACATCCCCTCTGAAACGCGTCAGGCAGAAACACAGCATTCTAGACATGGGTGCACAAGCAGAGTGGAACATACTGTCAAACCTCCTAACTTTAAATATAATCCCACTGCATACTCGCATATGAAAAAAAATTGGCATTTTTATTGCAATGTGATGTTTTGATTGAAATCCATGACAGATCCTTTTCTGACTCAGTCTCTTTAAACCTTGACTTCAGATCTGTGCTACTTTTCCAGCTGTCTGGGTGCAAGGCTACATTCCTTTGGGCTAAGTATCATTTTGATACCTGAAGTACATATTTCTAATTTCTCCAGGTTCCAAAAGTTGGCTTCCATCCCAAGGGCATTTGCTACTTCTGATTTTGAGGTTAACCTCAATTAGTCACATGTGATTTTGTACCTTTTCCTAGACCCTTAATGAGAATTCTAAATCATTAATTATGTGTCTCATACTGATTTTTATAGACTAATTCACTTGGAAGGGACCTACAACGATCACCTAGTCCAACTATAGACAATATGTAATATTGGTATCCTACAGTCTTAATGATAATCATTATCCATTCTCTATCAAATAAAAACATAAAGTATGTTTATTCTGTTTTATTAGCATTGACTTAGTACCCACCACAAAACAGTATCTTTACCAGCTAATAAGGACTTTCTTTATAGAGCGCATATAATCCTTTCTTTTTACGTACACCTATTTTAAGTACACATAAGCACGCAGCACCCCACCGTATCTCCACGGGTTAGTAAAGGAAGGGAACGTTCAGTGACATCGCTGAAATGCGCTCGTTCACAAGGGGTACCGAGATTAAGATGGGGGGATGCCCCACGGGCCGCGCTGCGGGGCTGCCGCGGGGAGCGCGGCAGCTCGCGGACGTCGCGGTGCCAGTGACGCTGCGTAACCTCGTGGTGTCCGGCCACAGGGCACGTCCTTCCCTCCCTGGCAGCTGTCAGAAGCCGGAGCGCAGCACGCTCAGCATGACTTTAAATTACAGAACCGCGAAGTCCGGTGCCTCTGCCCCGATCCCCCGGTGCCCAGGGTCCGGCGGCTCAAGCCCCGTAACCCCAAAGGCGGAGCGCGAGCTTCCCTTTCGCCGTTCAGCGTGTGGTCCCTTTATTTTTACTTTGTCTTATTCTCATGGACTTTTAAAAATGTACCTGGCTGCTGCGAGGAAAACTGCTGCCGAAATTGTTCTTTACCTTATAGATCAAAACCTGAGCCAGCTACTTGACGATCTGTGAACTCATTTATTCTCAGCCCTGACACCCAGAACAGGAAAACAAATAAAAATCAGCACTGAACAATTTGTCTAGAATATTAACAATAAAATGAAAGTTTATCATCTATTTACATGTTAGCTTATTCCATTTCCATTACACAACAGGAAACACCGAACGCGGTTATTTCAAAACAATGCTCAGTCCTGCTCTATGTACAGCATCTCTACTGCTGCTCCCTTTCCCTTTCCCTGGAAGCAGGGTAGATTTACCTCAGGATTTATAAACTGATCCCATTTCTCAGCTCAGGAAAATCAGCTGCTCTGCCTCCAAACAAAATAAATAATGGCACTGCAGGCAGCACTACCATTCCTGTGTAACCAGGAGTTTTAAAATGAGAGCACTCAGCTTAAAAAGAAAAAAGGAAAAAAGAAAAAAGAGGTGGGGGGAGAGAACAAAAAGGAAAATTAAGAAAGTAAGCTTTCTTACCGAGGACACCCTTACCCAGTTCTGGATCTTCAGGGGGGAAAAAATAAAAATCTATAAGTACAACTGAGGTTTCTTTATTGCTGTCAAGAGCCAGGAAGGAGGCTTTCTGGACTGGAATATCATCAAGATAAAGAGCACCTTAGAACAAAAGCTTTCTGCAGCAAAGGGCAGTGTTTACTTTTCCAGTTTGAGAGCATGTTGTTTGAGGCAATCTCGCCTTTCACATTAACACTTGTTTGCACCACAGAAAGGTGTTTTTAAGGACACTGAAACCGGGCTGCCTTTTTCTCCACGTTATTAGACAGTTGGGTACCGCGGGGATAGGCGCCTCGCCAACAACCCGTGAGACAGGGTGAGCTGAGACCCAGAATAAATCACTGTGCTCCACTCCTGCAGCCCGGCGCTGCCCACGCTCTGCGCCCGCCCGGTTTCACGCCACGCCCCGTCTTCGTCTTTTTTACCAAAATACGAGAACCGCTCTGCAGCGGCCCCAGCTCCACGTGCCACCAGGACGAGGTGCAGCTGGGGCCATTCCTACCCGTCCCCTCCTTCGGGACGCTGCAATCCGGACTCACCGGAGACGGTGCCACTGCCTCTGCTACCTGGGTTGACTCCGTGCTGAGCCCCTATTGTGTTCAGGCAGCAGAGGAGAAAAATAGGGATATTAGCCTCCAACACTGATGAAAGTAATAGCCACAATAAAACAGGGATGAAAACCACGGTGGCAGTAATTATTCTGCTCTAGTTTACCCAGGGGTAAGCAGAGCCCGTAGGAATTTCGAAGCCCCTTTGGCCGGCGCGTTGTCCTCCCACGGGGGCCGCCGTGCTGGAGCCGCGGGATAGACCCCGCTCCACCGGGCTAACGGCGCCGGCACGGGCACCCGCTCCTCTGATCTGCCTGGCGAGAGCCTACTGTGGAAAACAGACCGGGCTATATGTCAAATAACCTAAACCAACTGGCCAAGCGCACTAAATTCTTGCTTTTGTGTCTGGCTCTTAAATTCCTACAGACCTGGCTTAACAGACAAGAGAGGGCCATAAAATCGAACCTGTGAAACAAAAATAGACCTCGAGGGATTTCTCGTACGCACGCAGCAGGGATACCAAAACTACTTTCATTTGTTCATGCCATATTCCTTGGTGTGCATATATGCGGGCACGTACGGTGTATCTGCATCTAGCTGATGTATAAGTGCATATGACCAAACATCAAGGCTAAATCGTGCAAGTGCAAGGATGGGTGTCAGTATATGGGCTTTTTGTGTGGAAGAGCAATGATCATTGCTATTTAAAAAGCAACTGTTTCTTCTCCCCACACACACTTTTTTTTTTAGATTCTCCATGTCTGTAATTAATTTTTGACATATATAGCACAATTCCCTTCCATGAGTTATCTTAGTTCTTCTCAGGTTTAAATGTCACTCTTCTTTGAAATGTTCTCATTCAAAAATCAAGTTGGATCTAATAAAAAATTCAAAGGTGCATCTAATAATAATGAAATAATAGCAGCAAAAAACATAGACCTGCATTTATGCCAAAGAACAAGGGATATGAGAGACAAAAATGTAGGGAAAAAAAGGAATTAGAGGGAAAATCATGATATTGCTGAAGTGCTGCTCTCACACTAAGACCAGGGGGATTGGGATAAGGCTAAAGTTAATTGCATTTCCAGATGACAAACCTCTCACCTCTGAACTGAATGGCTCTTTATAAAAGCTATCAGTAATAAACTGTAAATCTCAGCTATGATTGCAAATAAAGGTCATCCCTTTCATGCTGCCACTTTCCCGGGCCTTATTATATTCCTGTCTGAACCTTTCTTACTTCTTAAGGTGTGCTAGCTGCCCATATAAGCAATCAGTAAGGCTTTTTGATTTTATTTTGAAAGACACAAGGCAATCGGATTTACATTCTGGCACCGCACTGATCCAAAATGGAAAATCACTGAATTCTGACAAGACGACAGAATCCTGCTAGCAGAATTAATCTTCATCTTATATTAATGCAAAGAAAGGCAATCCCTTCCCTCTCCTTCCCTCCACTCCTGAAAATTATATTTTCTTCTTCACCAGTACAAATGGGCATCTCCAATTTTCTTTTATCCAAATGTAAAGACATTATTGTGATAATACTCGCGGGGGGGACTGCAGCTGGGTAAGTGACCAGGCACGCTGTCCCCGTAAGGTCCTCTGCAAATCACTCAGCCTCACCGCGACAATGTGCTGCGACAGCAGACGCTGCTCGGATACCCTGAGCTCACTGCGGGCAGGAGAAGGTACGTGTCCTCCAAAGCCTTTACCCAAATACTGGTGACCGCTCTTACCGACCACCTGGATTAAGACAGACCTGCCCAGGTGCCCAGGCAGCGCTTGAGACTCCCTGTACAAAACAAATTGCTGGGAGTCGGACAGAGCGCAGCAGGAAAGCAAAGCCTGAACCCACCGCCCCATCCAGCCTTCCTAAGGCCGGTTCGGTGCTCGGGGGTATGGGCTGCTGGAGCAGGACCAACTGCCAGCACAGCTTCTTGCCTGCTAACAAAAGGCCCCGAACAAGACCCAGCCAGGACCAGACGTGCCGGTTTGATAGGAAGCAGCAGCCAGCATTAGGGCGGGTGGTCTCTCCTCTGCCTCTCGCCCTCCCCTCGCATCCACTGATCGGGAGACCGGCTGTAACTCGGCGCAGCCAGATGTTCTCAGGGTTATCTTACCAGCCCCTGTAGGGGACGTGTGGGATGCCAGGACCTGGCTATTCAGAAAGAAAATTCTCCATCAGAGAAAAAATTTGCATCGGCTCAAATGCTTAGGAGCGATTGTTTCTCTACAGAATATTTCATAGTTGTGATTGTCAAGATTTTTGACACAAAGAATCCGCCCCTCCAACCCGACACTGTGAGAAAACAGACTGTTCATTACGAAGGCTTTAACCTGGGTAGTAAAAAGCTTAATGCATTTTGGGGAAATACATTTTCATTGCTGTACCATCAAGTCACCAGGCGACAGTTTACTTTTGAGGAAGTCCTTTGCAATGGCTTGGTGCTGAGACAAGTCCAAATGCGGGGAAGTGGCAGAAAAGAGGGAGGGCAGCACGTGGAATGGTAGAGAGTGACTGTTTTCACAGTGCCATCAAGCACGCCAGAATCGGAATTTAGGGCCCAGTCTAAACACCGTGATTTCAGTCCCCCCAGACGCACGTGCTGGGTGCGCGGGTGCTGTGGGTGGCACAGCACAACACCAACACACGTGGGGACAGTCCGGTGGCCCGAAGAGAGAGAGTGAAGCCCGCGCTGTTCTCGGCATGCCCGTCCTTCTCAACACGAGCTAGAACAGAACCAAAACTAAACAGCATCTGTCCGATGAAGTCCCTAAGGTGCGACCACACTGAAGAGACATCTGCCCTGTCTGTCGAGCGAGAAGGGAGGTGGGAGATGGCCGGGGTCACAGCCCAGCGCAGCAGGTTTACTGGCTGCCCACCGGCTCGCTGGGACGCGGAATGCCTCTGAACTGCTGCCGCCTTCTCTGGTGTGGGGCTCAGGGTCTTCTACGCTTACACCGATCGCCAGGGACCAGGCCTGCTGCAACATCTGCAAAAGTTGCAGAAGATTTGTCTTCATCGGATGGGGTGAATTCTCCTTAAAGGCTGCGACGGGCGTGACAGGCTTGTTAATTTAAGAGGCATAATGAAACATGTAATCTGCAGATTTACAAGGCGATGTGGGACTAGGGGAATCCAGACAAACTGAACTTTACAAAATGTTTACAATTGCAGCATATGCAAACAGGAAACTCAAGGAGAGCAGCAGCCTGATAAGTCTGCTGCAGCCTTTAAATGAGGAGAAGGGATAGACTCAAATTGCACAGCCATGGAAGCGACGGGTGTAAGGAACAAACAGACTTGTCTATGGGATGGAATAATTATCTTCCACATCTTCAGGCTCTTGGAAAAAATGTCACAATGGCATATCTGAATGAGGCTTCTGACAAGTCCCAGATGCAGCCAGGTTTCTTTTAGTTTAGCTTTTAATTTAAACTGCTCATTTTGAAAGTGATATACTGATAGCTCTAGTTAGAGGCAGGAAGCAAGCACCTTCATACAGGGCTTGAACAATGTCCCTCACTCACAAATTACATTAGCCCCAATACATCATTCCTCCAGCCCTGCGTGATCCTGCCAACACACCACACTCCTCATCTACTCCGTCCCTGAACTCCAGCCTTGGGAAGACTGTGAGGAGAGACTCGTGGTCAAAGGAGCGCTGCAGTGTACACCAATTTTCTAAGTGCTTTGTTTCCTTAGCCGTTTTACTTGCACTTACACATAAACTTAGCAGATACTTCTACCAGTCTCTGCGAACACCTGTGGAAATGAGATGACAACGCTGCCGCAGTAATAACACTTCACATGTACAGGCTTCCTTTATCTAGGCTTTTAAAGCGGTTTTACAAAGCTGAGTAAACACCATCATTGTGCCATCCAGGAATGACAAATTGGCCAATGATGAAATTAAATCCCCCTTTCCAAAATAACAACTGATTTCAGACATCTCACTCAGAACCCAAGACACGGCAGATCTGAAGACTATCGGAGTACTTCTCGGGTACTTTCTCTAGAGAGAAGCAGCACGCTCAAGGACTCCTCCCTGGCTGCGCTCCCGCCGAGCCCACCAGGCCGATGCCCGGCCGAGAACGCCGAGCGAGTCGCCCCGAGACGCGGCCGTGTCCTGCCTCCGGCGCCATGCCAGCTCAGCGGGTCGCCGTCCCCCTCCTCGCTGCCACCCAGCCGGCTCTCCCCGACAGCTCTGCCTGCTCCGAGTAAGGCTTGTGGGGCTGCAGGGCTCTGAGCGTGCGCCGGCACGGCCCCCCGTGCCCCAGACGAACATCTGGCCACAGCTGCAGCCGGGGGGAGACACACGTCGCCGTCCCACGGCCAGGCAAGCAGGGCTGGCTGTTGGTGTGTGAGCCGGAGGAGACAAACCCGTGATGCTGCTGGGGGACTCGGTGCTGTTTATCATTTTCACTTTTTCTTTGATCTGGAAGACAAAGCCCTTGATTTTAATAGAGGATGGTAAGTGAAGAAACCTGAAGTCTTACTGTGTGATACAGAGGGCCTCATGAGCTGGAAGCAAATGCCTTCCCTTATCTCTGCAGACCCAGAGTGCGTTCATCCGCATTTCACCTCCTGTGTCTTCTCACAGCTGGGAAGTCACATCTTGTTCCACACTTCCCCCTCAGCCTTCTGTTTAGATGCCGAGAAAAATCAAGCAAGCCTGGTGAAAATAATTCCAGGCATTAACTGTCTGTAGCACATAACAATTAACAGCTTTCCTCATGTCGGAACATCCCTATTTTGGGTATGCTAAGCAGATGTAACCTTGAAAAAGTAATCTGTGTTGTATGGAATGCATTCATTAGTTGTGCTTTCTGTAATGTGTCTGTGTTTGCAGTAGATCTCATTTAGCACTTGTGCAGGTATTTGTTCATCCCCGGGAAACAAGGAATATGTTTTAGGTACTTCCACACTGGTAAGTATGAAGGACTGTAGTTTCATGGAGTTTTCAGGGGGAACTGGACTGACAGAGGAGGGATCTACTCCGCGCTCATCTTCTGGAGACATCTTTGCACATGCCAATCGACCCTGCCACGTACTCCTGTTTCCTTTTTCACTTTAACACGGCACGCACTCTGTACCAAGGGTTGCCTACTGGAAGCGTCCGTGGGCAGAGGGTCAGGCAGCGATAGCCGAGATCAGGCCTCCAGGCTCCGGGGAGCGCTCAGCGCAGGCGTGCAAGGGTTTATTTCTGGTTTGCACTGTACAGACAGAGTTGCCTGAGGTTCTTCTACCGAGGACAACTGAATGAGCACCTGGGCAAACAGGCTTTGAAACCTGACTTTGCAATGAAATGTGACTGTCTCTGTTGTCTCTAAGGCCAAACGCTCTTGACACGGAGGAGAATTAATTTGAGGTCTTACTGTAAGAGCCACAGCCTGAGAGGCTTCTCCCGACAATCCCTGTCTTTCTGTGGCTTTTCATCTCGGGGATTAGCATGGCTCCCAGTTAACACATTAGCTGCAGGACAAAGAACAAAGTCTTCTCAGTGCTGGGCTGGTACGGTTTTGTGATCACCACATAGCGCAAAGAGCCCGGGCACAACGCAGTTTAGTTGTCACAGTCACGTCCACAAGTCTCTTAATGAGAAGAACGTAACGTTTTACCCCGGACTGCATCAAAGGTTGCCATACATACGTCAAAGAAAAATTGCTGCACGGGACGGGATTGGGTTTGACTCCAGCTGGACCCTCGGAGAAGGGTCCCGCCTGCCAGGTCCCCCTCCCTCCCTCTCCGCAGGAGAGCCTCACCTGGACGTGGTCCACGGCAGCGGGAGAAGGTCCAGCGGGAGCCGCACGCCCGGCCCCGCGCTTCCCGCGGTGCCGGCCAACAAGCCGTGAGCCCGACGGCTAGAACAGCCTCGCTGGGCGGAGGGGACCGGTGGGCCATGCGGCTCTGCGCAGCGGGCAGCCCCTGAGGATGCTCTCCGAGCAGGAGCAGAGCAGATGTTCCTGCCCGCAGGAACAGGGGTCCGCCGGGGACAGCCTCGGGAACCACCAGGAGCCGGGGAGACGTAGCCTGTCGCCTCGCGTCAGTCACCAACGACCAAGGGGCAGCTCTGGTAAGACGTGCTAGCTGGACACGTGCATCACACACACACGCTCGCAACTGGATTTACGGCAGCGAACGGATTCACCTTTAAAAGTAACTATAGACAGTACACACCAGGCTTGTCAAATTAAACTAATTGCTTGAAATAAAATTAAAATTATACTGTACGCGTAACATACAAGAGTTACTGAACCTTTTCGATTCATAGGCTCACAAAGAATTATTTTTAAAGATCTGCTATAATAAGTATCTTTCAAGGCAGCAGCATCCAACTAAAATGCTGAAACGTAATCAGTCAACAGAATATTTTTTTTTAAGCTTAAAAATACTTCCTTGCTTGAAAATGGACACTAAAGCCCTAGGCAACATAGCCACTGAGGTTTTATTATAAAATACATTTCAAAATAATGGCTGAAAGTCTTAGGAGCACAGAAGATGAAAAAGAAGAAGTAAACAAGCCTTTTTCTACCACTAAATGATAAATTAAAAGCAGTATTTTGCTGCTCTGGCTCATTTTTTAATCACACCACAGTCACACTACTATGGCTATGGTTGTGTAGGTATTCCCATTAAAAAGCACCTATTATTACTAAAGGTTTACAATTTTGAAGGAGCCATCACCTGTGCCAGCCAAAACATAGCCAGGTAAAAATCTCATTCCAAATCAAAATTTTCATTAAATTTTGAAAAAAAAAATCACTACCTGCCTGACATTACAGGAATAGCTGCAAAGAGACATGCCCCTCACACATGCCCTTTAAAAAAATGAGTGATTTCAGAACGTAGTCTTTTGAGATTTTAATAATAGTGAAGATACAGTATGTGCTGTTGTTGCCATCAGATAAAGAGCCAAATCTTAATCCTGCTACACTATCTTGCCTCAGTGCAGATTACGCCTCAACAGATCTGTGTAAAAATGCTAGAACAAATAACATACAGATACTTGCCTGTGAAAAGGGAGATTTACAGACTGTGAAAGGAAATGGTATCAGTTTTATAGTCTCTTGCTCAATTTTTTTACTAATTAATATGCAATTTGGGTTTGTTCCTACTGTCAAACCTGTAACACAGAAGTATCAATGAAAAAAACATCTGCAGCTGTTAATCCATTCCTAACTTTTTCTGAACAGACACAGTTTTCAGTCTGAGTTTTCTCAGTTTGCCTCCTAAATGTGTTTTCAAATGTGGTTCAGATAACATATGTAGTATATGATTCCCAGGCTCTGAAGCCAACGGACTGGCTTGCAGAGTTTTTACATGCTTGCTGTATTAGAGAATACATTTTAAAAGCCAAAAAAATCCTATTTGCTCACCTCCAGCAGGGCTGTGCTATGGACCTGTAGTGAGTATGGCGGCTGGCAAGTTAATCGAGGCCAGCTGGTACCTGTGCTCAAACCGCTCTCTCAAAGCAAGGCTCACCAGCACTGAAAACGGGAGCGGGGCAGCACCAGGGACAGCCGTTTCCAGCCGTCTGCCGGACGAGAGGACCCGATTTTCCTGCCCATCCCAGCCCACCATGTGGCTCCCAGTGAAAACAGTTCTCTGTGGTTCATCCCGCTTCCTTCTGGAAACAGTCACACACACGTTCTGGCAGCACCCGCCAGCTACACTGGTAGTGCCACAGTTAGAATGTAATTAAATTAGAGGACATTCTTGTTAGCAAAATGCATGGAATGGTGCAATAAAACACACTCGGATCATCACAAGTCTGCCTGGACTAATGTGTTCAAATACTGTTTGAAGCCAACTAACCATAATGAAGATTTCTGATGCGTTAACTAATGTTTTAAAACAACATCTCTATACTGTATTTTGTGTAATCGATGCATAGGGAGTATTTTTTTCTTTTTCACGATACTTGTTCACATAAGAAATGGCACCTTTAGCCAGGGGCCAAATTCACCCCAACCTTACCACGATCACAGAACGCCCTTTGCCTTACCTCCCCCCAAAGAAACCAGCAATATTAAATCAACAGAATAACGCAAGTTGGAAAAGGAAAAGACAACTGTGGACAAAATAAAAGGGAAAGTTTTATTAATGCTAAATACACTTTCCCTTTTTTGGTTTACACTACTGTTCCCGTAACTGTTTCCAGATGGTTCAGCCACCATCCGAGCAGCTAGCTGGGAACGAAACAGCAACTTGCTGCCTCTTTTACACCGAGGGGGCAAAATCCAGCGCATACACGTGATTTATGGGTTTGATGAGCTAAAAACAAAGGTAAAGACACATGGAGAAGAGCAGGAAGTGAAATTAAAACTGAATTTAAGAAAAAAAAGCTGGCAGCTGAAGAGTTAACCGCAACCTTCTTCCTTTTAACACAGCCTTCTGTAGTAGCTAATGAAGGTAATGAAATATGACATGTAGTTTGGCCCTTGACCACAGAGTGCACCTCCCTCCCCTCTGCCTTGCGAACAAAGCCAAAACAGATGTAGCTGCTTCGGTAGGGTTTGGGGTTGACGGCTGCTACACAGAGCAGGTCAGCGGGCGCGTTCCCAGGGCACAGGCTTCTGGCACACCGCAGCGCCGGGGAAGGTCCCGGCTCCGCTCCGGAGGAGACAGGAGTGGACAAGCCAGTGCACGCGCAAACGGAGCCAAAGCCACCCTCCCCATCAGCGGCACCGAGAACTACACCAATTTCCAGCCTCTTCTACAGACCTAATTCCATAAAACGCCATTCCTTCCATTTAGGTAAACATCAATATAGGTTTTACGTACCTGACTAGTTTACCTACTGTTAATCTAAATACAATTTAAGAAAAAATCTTACAAAAAGAAAAGAGAAGACAGGGCATTGCTTGGGCAGGGGAGAGGCTTCAGATTGAGAATTACTGTCCTTACAGCTCAGTGAAGCGACCCACTGCGAACATGCCAGTCCAGAGATGGAAAAAGCTTTCTTAAAATACACTCTTAAAAAAAAAAGGCTTTCAAATTGACAAAATACTACAGAATTACAGAATTTATTAACATTTTAAGTTCTTTCAAAAGTTCCCCATACATCCCTTGCTATTAGGGCAACGGACTCGACTTTGCTGCACCCTGGTCTGACGTGAGGCTGATAACCCAGAGTAGGTACCATGTGAAAACACGTGCCAAGAGGTACCAGACACTTCATAATACTTGATTCATCATCTCAACACAGCAAAGCTCCATCGTAGCGGCTGGTTAGTACTGAATATGTGGGTAACGATCCCCGTTGGTGCGGCGGCATCAGCTCCATCCTCCTCTTGGTTAAGGAGCAGCAGCGTCGGGGGACGTCTCGTTTCTTCGGGTAGAGGTCACCCCTCCATCTCCCCCAAAGACCCGGTTGGGTTTGTGTGGACAGAGGGGTGCAGGCAGCCCCGGGCAGCAGAGGAGCTCGAGGGTGGGATTTGTTTCCCCCGCTGGGACATCCAACTCGTTGGCAAGTCTGA
Source organism: Elanus axillaris (assembly GCA_026212715.1). NCBI lineage: Eukaryota > Metazoa > Chordata > Aves > Accipitriformes > Accipitridae > Elanus > Elanus axillaris. The sequence continues at coordinate 43,000,630 of JANZLQ010000092.1, read as the reverse complement.
TCTAATCAGCTCACACTCCCTTCGCTGTCGCTGGAGAGAGAACGACGTGGCAGAGGGCAGCCGAGGCAGGCCAGACAAATAGCTCTCCGGAGAGGAGCAGGCAGCTCCCCGCCCTGTCCGAGCAGGTCTCCGAAAGGGTTTATCGGTCTCCGCTGGCTCTGCAGAGCCGTGATGTCTCGCTCAAGTGTCTGCGCCCACCTCTAAGGGCACGCGGACGCCAGCCCCGGCGACATCTCCTCCTGCCACGGCCCTCCCTCGCAGGAAGGACCACTGACCCCCCCGTTGCTCAAATTGCCAAAGATGCGAGATAATAAACCTCAAAATTTGGAGTAAGGCTGGAAAACAAAGGCGGCCTCTGGAAACAAACCTATAGATGCAGGAAACGAGCAAAGAGTGTCCTCCAGTCTCACGGCGGCTGGAAGCCATTTGGCCAAGCCGGTCGAGTGAACCGCCCTCCCGGGGTCCACACGTGCTCCACGGAACCCACTGGCTTTCGTGGCTCCCCTCTGAGGAGCACGTGTGGTTTTTATGAAAAAAAGTTATGTATAAATTGCTAAAGTTGCAAAAAGCTAGAAAATACTATCATTAAATTTACCTATTCAACCTTAATTTGTCCCTCTGTTGCATATGCATTGTTACACATGCTTGAATTATATGCTAATTTGCTCTCATTCTGCAAGAGCCTGACCTCATTTAGTGAGCACAGCAGAGCATGCTACGGGTTGGTGCTGAATAACGAAATTATCTGTTGGTTATAGATGCACAGCCTCATTTAAATCAAATTTGGATGTATAACTTACCTACACGACCTTAACTATAGCAACTTTGTTGCCTGTGTATAAAAAGGGGTTAACACTGATTTATTTTGGCTTTGAGCCACATGAACAACAAGGTATTTCACAAGGAAGTTTTGAGGGCGTTTTCCCAACTTTTTACTAAGCACCAGTGCCTCCTCAGGATGAACTGAGGAAGAAAGGACGAACTCTGCAGTCAGTGCACTTTCCGGCTGCTGTACAGTAAAAGCACAGAGCCAGGAACGGGGAAGGTCAGAGGGAACTTGGGGGGTGACCTGTGCCGTGAGCACCGCTGTCCCCCATACTCACATCAACCACGAGTCCTCCAAAACGAGGACTATGAGCCAACGGGACGTAAGGCCGGATCAGGCACATTCACCCAGGGAGGGCCAGTAGGGTTTGACATGCAGTTTGACACTTCCAAAATTCTTCGGTTTGTTGCTCGATTTTGCAACCTTAACGACCCACGTGCGTACAGAGCTTCAACCACTTCAACGTATAAAACGAGGTCTCTCGGTGACTTTGCTGGGTTGAGGGCAGTGACATTTACAGGCTTCCCTCGCCCAGTGACCCTGCGGATGCCGCGAGAGCCCCCGCCGGGGTCCAAGGGGCCGGAGCGCAAGTCAGCGCTGCCGAAATCGCCGCGAGCCCTCGCCCACCGCAGAGCGGCAGCACGGACGGTATCTGCTCCCCTCCCCAGGATCAGGCCATCGGCAAAGTTCGGCACAACAGAAAAGGGGGGGCAGGGCCCCTGGAAATTGATAGCCTGTTTCAAGCGTTATTTATCATTCCCAGCACAGACACTGACATGTGCCTTTTGAAAGGGGATACTGTACCTTTAACCTTGACTCTGAGCACATTGGTAATTTGGGATGCGAGGCGAGGTTCAAGCGGGGTGACCTTTCGGGGGGAGGGGCGGGACGGCATTTATTTATGAGGCAGTTGGAAATTTTTGACATCACATGCTAGTCCCATTATTCACATGTTACATGACACAAGATTGGCCCTTTTAATGCAACAACATCACATCAAAAAATTTGATTTTCTGCTCTGACAGCAGGCTTGTCCTCTGTAGTTCCCCAAAATGTAATCTGTTCAGGTTAAAGGCCGCAGGAAAGCGATTTAAAAAGCACGTGGCTTTCACCAAACACGGGAAAACAGGTCCTGGACCAGGAGCGAGAGCACAGATGCTTCGGGGCTAGAAAGAAATGGTCTTTTAAGTGCAAAATCACAGCTGTATTCCCAGTGAGGGGAATCCCTCTGCCTGAGCCCGTGGGTCCCCACCGCCCAGCCCCAGCAGATCCAGCATCACTCCAACCCGCCCGGGTTTGCCTGCCCTGCAGCTGGGCAGAGGCTGCGGGGATGGATCCCACCTTTCCACACTCCGCCCTCGCACTCCTGAAGTTTAGGATGTGAAACGTGCTTCCCCCGACGCACACGCACGTAACACGCGCAGCTTCCTCAACAGCAATAAAAGCTTTTCTGAGCCTTTGCTGCACAGTAACCCAGCGTACGTGCCTACATTTAGCATAAAATGGGTTTTTCCTAGGTAAAAAAAAAATACAACGCACAGAAATTATCTATCAGGTTTACCCTGCTAATTCTATCTGGAAACAGTAGTGTTTTCTATGCACAAAGTTAAAAACTTCTGTTCCGGGGCTGTGCCATGCACACAGCACCAGAGTAAGGTACGTCGTTGGCCTGTAGAGCCCCAGCGGCAGTAGATGCATTAGCTCAGTAACTACGTGCCCACACCGTGCAGAAAGCTGGTTCACAGAACCACACTCTCGCGTTCTCATACAACTTAAATTATCAGCTAATGCACTTAAAGATAATGAAATATATTTCACAATAACGCACCACAAAGCATAAATTACTCATCAGCTAATTCCAGAGAGAGAAGAAAATAGTTTATATATGTTTAACTTTTCTAAATATCCTTGGTTGAGGGCAGGCAAAAGAGGTATTTTAAGGACCTTGATTTATTTCTGGAAAAGCATTTCTAAGGTGGCTACAGTTTCTTTACAGAAGTATCACGTGAGGTTGATACTAAAACAACATTACAAGTTAAAAAAAACCAGGCCAATCTCATCAATATTTTTATCCGTTTAAACACAGTGTTTTCTAAATATATTGCCAAGAGTTCATGTAATGAGAGAAACAAAACCCAGCATATTAGGAACAAGTAACTTTCTCTCACAGGTCCAAAGGATGTTTATTCTATTCTTACAGCAGAATTTTAGGTGTGCTCTTTACTCCAAGGGAATCAAATCTATAAAAGCATTTCTATATTCACCGGTTTAATACAAAAATACTAAAATCAAATACAGAGAAATAATCTGCGCTCTGCCAGCCCTGTTTCCTCTCCACTTGGGTTTTCTCTCCAGTGGGCACCGCAGGACCCGGGCCCTTGCCCAGCCTGCACGAGGCTGGCGGCGGGCGATGATGCCCCCGCGGGCGATGATGCCCCCGCGGGCGATGATGCCCCCGCGGGCGATGATGCCCCCGCGGGCGATGGCTGGGAAGCTGTAACTGCAGCTGCCCTCCAAGCTGCGAGACACATCACCAGGCCACGGGGAATGCCCAGGTGGGCTGGGGAAGCCCAGCCAGGTAGATGCAGGCAGCCAAGACCCCCGGGCTGGGCTTCCCCAGCCTGCACGGCCTTTTTTGGGGGATGGAGGGCATAAATCCAACAAAGTTGCCGTTGTGGCAGGAGAAGGACGAGGGAAATGGCAGCATGTCCGATAGTCATGCCCCCATTTCACGTCTCACCCCAAATCTCTTTCCCCGTCCATCAGCTGTGTCTGACATCACACTAACACTTTGCTTTCGGAGCACCACGAGATCCTTGCTGACAAGCGACACTCCCTTGGCATTATTTATATTTCAGTATCATTACTATTACATTAGAAAGTTATAAACATTTGCGCTTCTCTCCCTTCACCGGCTATTTATCAAAGAGCTTGCCCTGCCTTCTTTGCAAAGCCACCCCCCTTCAGGCACCCACCACCCTGCCCAGCCGCAGGCTGCGGCGGGACGATGGGCAATCACTGGCCGAATTCGCAGGAGCGTCAGGGGAAGGCGAAGGCGGGTTAGAGCAGCCAGGTTTATAAGCCAAAGCTGAGAGACAAACATCTTCAGGAAAAGCCTCCTCCAGCAGCAGGAGGAAGAAGATCCTAAGGCAGTATTACATTTTTACAGATTTATATGGGTTTTGAAGCCAAGTCCCAAGACTGGCAGAACACAGAGGGGGAATTATTTTCTTCTTATTAAAAGAATGAAAAGACCCAACATTGATTTTGTCCTTCATCACCACACAAAAAAACTCCCAACTACTGAGAGGATGACGGTATGGATTATCACAACACCGTAAATCAAAGTGAATGTATTTATTAGGGTGACTCTGTTGTACATGTGTGTGCTGTTTGTTGGCCCATACTGTTATTATTTTAATTTATGGTTTGCTTTTTCAACTCTTTCCTCCCCCTCACAAGACTGGAGCCTGTCCACAAGTTTTACTCACGCCAGTTAAAATCAGCATAATGAAATGTCATGGCCAGATCCCATCGCTCCGCAAGGACATCAGGGCAGCGCCGTCTCCGGGACATGTCCGCAGAGTCCTGCAAAACTTCGCTCCAACAGGCGGCACTGCTGGGGGGGCTTCACAAACAGCGGCGGGTGGGACGGGGCAACAGGGAGCCTGATGAAGCCAGCAGCGCATGGGAAGGGAGCCTTTCTTAGCTGCTTAACAGGTCTAGCTATAATTAAGTGCAATAATTTTAAGCAATTTGCAAATCCCACCTCATCTCTCATTCTGTTATAATCACGATCTCATTATTAATAAAGCGTATTTCTGTAGAGTTGGTGTTACGCCAGGCTGCTGCGATGCGGGAAGTGGGGAGCGAGGGGCTGCACAGAGGAGTTCAGCTCAACTCTCCATCTGCCCCAGCGTAATTTAAACCAGACTTGACAACCTCATCTGTGGCAGCTAGTGACAGCACCCACTCCCAGGAATTGCCAGGCACAGACATCCAGTTCTAGGCATGCAAATTCACAACTTGGGTGCGCAGAAAGCATGACATTTCCCCCCAGAATGCCCACTTTGGGGCTCTCTATTTGCTCTCTGGTTTTCTTAACTTTTGGGGTTATTTGTTCTAATCATCTCTTTGGAGCCATGAAGTTTTGGGTGGTTTTTTTCTCTTTTAAAGTGTCACTGTAGACTCGCAGGAGTGGACACAGCAGAGACTGAGCCAGTTTCTAGCTCTATGAGCCATGGCAGCACAGCAGAAGGGCTGGATGGGAAGAAAGACCCCGTCCCTCCCCATTTATGTGATGTAAAGACTCTGCAACTGTAATATATCAGGCAATTCAGCAATACAAGTCTCATTTAACCATCCAGCTGTGCAGCACATTGTATTAAATACAAACAAAATATTTTATGTAACACCTGTATTTTAGAAGTGCAGTACTACCCTAAACTGAAAGAATAACTTGTTGGGGTTGAGCCTGGTGGCCAAGCCGTGACCATTTACAACTCCGAGAACCACCATGCACAAGAGACACAGCAGCAGCGTGCCTCGGTACCAGCCTGGCCTTCCACAGGAGAGGAAGGCAAGTGGCACTCTAAGATCATTTATGGTCCTCCGACGATACTGACGTCAGGGGAGCCAAACACAAGGAAGGTGAACTGTGGGGACCGTCACCAGTGACTGAAACGCACCCCAACTTCTTAAATTCTTATTTTCTGAAGTTCTGCGTTGTGCATCAGCTGTGAACTGAACACAGCCTCTGCAACACCCCACCAGAACACCAAGTACTAGGAGCAGCGTTGGTTACCTTTGCCCTGAAGTAACACCCTGTTGTTTTGCTGTCCTCTGCTCTTTTGAGAGAAGAGAAGGCAATGAACTAGAGAACAGGAGTTGGCAACCCTGATGTAAGCTCATTTAATCTGAAAAACCGAATACTTCTCTGATGAGGGAGAGCCCTTGACACGTGGCTAAAACCAAAGGAATGATTCAGCACCTACTTTGGGAGCAGGGAAACACAGTAGTAAAGAAGTGACATTGGAAAAAGAGTAATTTTTAAGCTAACGTTTGATGTTCTGTGGATGAGCAAGCCATTGTGCTCCCACGGCCACGGCAGCATGGATCAGCACATTTTCTGGTTGCACATTTTAGAAAACGTGTCTGAGCAGCCGCAAGGCAGACGCGTGGAGGGCTCCCGTTCCCCACGGAGGAGCACGGGACACCAGCGCCAGACCCAGCCTCTCGCCTCTCTGCGCACTGCAGCCCCGCGATGCTTTCCCGGGTGTGAGTCAAGTCGGGCTTCTAGGGAGCGCTGGGTCACTTCGTGATGAGCATCTTTCTCCAAAACCGAACTGAACAGCACCTGCATCTGCTCCTTCCTCCCCACCACTTCTCGAACCTCACTCCTCTGTTTCCCCCCCAACACACTCCTGCGTGTCTGACCTCCGCACCCACCGGCTCCAGCTCTGCCTCCTCTGCTATTACTGTCCAGCTCCACTCCTGCCTCCCTCTGCCCATTTAAATACCGTTTTCCTTCCCTTCTCCCTCAGACCAATCTGGCATCCAAGCTGGGAACAGTAAGATCACAGGGAAGTGTCCAAGCTCTCCGTGCCGATGCCCAGATGAACCGCTGCTCCGGCCGCTCCGAGGCAATTACAAGACAGCTTCACTCGGCCGCTGCCAGCCAGAACAAACCCTTCGAAGGTGGAGGCGGCGGAGGCTCAGCCGGGCTTTAAAATCCAATTGAGCTTGAGACAATTTTCTACAAGATGGCAGGAGACATGACCTGACACCAGACGGGAGAGCCCAGCTACGGGGCAGCACAGCTGGGGAGGATCTGAGGACTGGCAAGATGTGACGTGCATGGGAGATGCACTTTCTATCAGCTTTGGACGGGCACGATGCAACGCAGCACTACTGTTCAGGAAATGAACTAAGGAATCCTGAGTGAGACGGCACAATCAGAAACATCTGCTCAGCACATAGTCCTGCTACAAATGTCAACAAAATAGTTGATTCTACCAAAGCTGTTACTAAATGTATTGGGAATATCCTTAAAGAAGCCAGTATAACAGCCCCCCCCCCCCCCCGG
>JANZLQ010000092.1:42978857-42993619 GCA_026212715.1 Elanus axillaris | reverse complement strand
CCCCCCCCCCCCCCTTTTTTTAAATAGTTGCCTCAGTTTTGGCTGCTATGTGGAAAAGGATTTTGCAGCAAGAATCCACAGAAAAGCAATAAAAGTGTACAAAAATGACTAAAGAAAACTTTTGTGTAAGTGGGATTTAAAAGATTAAAAGTACACGTGTGGACACAATAAAAAGGGGGGGGGGGGCGGCAGGGAAATCAAGAGATCCTGTTCACCATCTTTTAATACCAATATAGAGGATACCTAAACAAACTGCTACGCAACAGTCTTAAAAAGGTAAGTGGAAATAACAGCACTGAGTAGGAAAATAATTTTTTGAAAACATACAAGATGTTGTTGTTCTATTTCAATGACAACATACTCTTTTAAATAGGCTTTTTATTATTCCTAAAAGCCATCCGCTGAATTAGGTGCTAAAGGATTATAATGGACACAAGCCGGCCCACTGGGGAGGAGGGTCCTGCAGAGACGGTGGACAGGCCACCGAGGCGCAGTGGGGGACGGGGCAGAAGTCAAAGCGAGCGGCGTTACACCCACACGACTCTTCCTGCAGAAGTGATGCTGGTTTGGGACATGCCCAGGGCAGAGTTTACATCCCGCTCCCTCGCATCACTTCACCAAACCCACCCCGCCAACAACAACGCCCATTGCCAGCCACTTGAGACCCCGTTTCCGTACCGTCATCTCTGACCAAGTCTCCTTGTCCACTCGGTCCTTCCCCAGGGAGTAGTAACCCACTCCCATTCCATCACACCAGTGTTCCCCCCACATTTCCATAATGCCACACAGGTACCAGCAATGCCAGTTAATGAGAATCCACAGTTCTCCTGGTGTGTTATTCACCTCCTAACACTCAGAGGCAATTAAAGGAACCTTCTGGTTTTTTGCTGCCTGGTGCCTCTCAATTCTGGCCTCAGCACCTTGGTGTTGTGCTAACGTACCACCGACCCATTTTTCCCTCTTCATCATATATGAAGCGGGTCAATGTCATTAGGAGAGGCCAGCTGAGGCACGTGGAAAGATGAAGCACGTTTTACAGGAGTACACAGGGAAATACACGTCCTTCTGAGAACTGAGTTCTGGAGCGCCTGGCTCTGCCCAGGTTTCAGTTAAACTTTTCTAATTTAGAAGCTGGAAATCACACCCATTTGACTTCAGTGTCTCGGTTCACCTGAGCTGAAAGATTTGCCCCATTCCCAAGCTCCACAGCTACACTGAATGCAAAAGTGAATAAAAAGGGACCTATGCATGAATACAAAAAAAAGCATCTCTCAGGAAGGGAGAATTTTCTCAAAATAGATTCAAAACAGAACTGAAAGAACAATGCAGAGACAAACATTGTGCAGCTTCGGTTTGTCTCTCATTGTTTCGTTGGGTTTTTTCTCCTAACTGAAGAGGAGGGATCAAAGGTTTGCATGTGTGGAGCTCTTCTGCCTGCCTGGTGGCAGCGCATGCCTCCACCCGCAGCAGGCTCTCTCCTGTAGCTGCTAATCCACTTGGATGCTCAACAGCAGAGCCTTGAGTTTTCACGGATTTATGCCCTACACTGCACACAGTTCCATCTGTTTCACGGTTATTGTTCTCACCGAGTCTACTTCATCATTTAAATTATTAACAGCAGAATTACACTGACTGAGATCTCCTAGAATAGGCGGCTTTAAAATACAAAGGCTTGTATGGTAAGATATTGATACACATTGACTGGAACAGATAAATTGGGAGAAATTTAAATTTAAGGGACATTGCTTCATTTCAGTGCTGGTTGGGGTTTTTTGGTATGAGACTAACAGAAGAAAAAGCTGGAAAAGCTCCTTTAAGATGGTCACCTGCAGATTGCCACTCATGTTCAAGTACCTTCATGTAATCAGTAGCCTGAAGCTGCCCGATTGATGTACAGACATCGGAGCAGGCAGCATCTTCATCACTTCTTGGACCCACCCCAACACCAGCTCCGTGCTCCGCAGCAGAGCAGGCGCCCAGGAGAGCCCGGAGCAGCGTAAGCTTCCCGCGAACTTCAGTGGGACGGAGCCTCTGCAGCCCAGACGCAGGTTCTTCCACCAAATATGACAAAGTTTGCGGAGTCCAGACCTGGTACAACCACATGCAACAAAGATGCTAATTACTCACTGATGTAAAGCAAACCCCTGCTGAGAAAAACACAGTGACTCCGGTGGGTGGAAGAGGCAAAGCAGGACAGGAGCATCAAGAAACTTCTGGGTTCTAGTTCATTCACTTCTTCTCTGTCATCTTCTCATTACAAAGGCGAAACAGTTTCCCACCAGCCCGTTACACCCCTATTGCTGTCATTAACTACTCAGAAAAGAGAAATCAAGTGTTGTAATTGCATGAAGTCTCAGTAAATCACAAAATCCCAAGCAAATTCATCTCTCTCCTTTGACTATATTTTTTTAAAACGTAGCACATGAGAAACGGTGATTGTGAAAAGCCACTTATGTTCAAAAAGACCCAAGAAACCCACCTGCTGTCTGCCACAACCCTTCAGTTACCTCCAGCAGTTTGTCCTGGCCACCAGATACTGCAGTCAGAGGCAACTCCAAACTGATCTCAGACCTAATATTCATTAATAACAGACTAGACCAGTGCCATGATCAGAATAGGCATATGGTTTGAATACAGGGAATTTGCTTTTCCCATGCACTGCGTTACATATTTATACCGAAATAAAAGCTTTTTTTTTTCCCCCTCCCCACTTCTAGGGTAATTGACAGATGGATCCGATTCAGAAAAAAGTAATCAATGCATTCAAACAGTTTCTGCCCATGCTGCTCTGCCTAGGCTTCAAATATTTTATTACACAAGTTTCTATGTACATTTTTTTTAAAATTAGTTGAAGTTCATGCAGCTTTTCATGTGAGATATTTTTTAAAAAAACCTCTACCCTTCTGAAGCAACAGTTTCTCTGCAATCAAGTCAAAAATCCAACATAGCTTTCACTGTACTAATAATGAAAGTCTTATGTGCAAAGACAAGGTCCTTTCAAGTAAAAATAATACTCTGTTGGTCACCCAGGCAGGAGCTGCCCGAGTTAAAAGTTGATTCAAGGCAGGTTTTCATAGCTACCAGGTGCGAGTGATATCTGAGCATACAAGTTTCATTTCGGAGAGTAATAGTGAAAACAATACTAGAAAAAATAAAATTCTTACTTGCATGGTGGGGAGGAGGAGACCAAATAGTAGTTTTAGGGGAACTTCACATCAGTATTTGCCAAGATACGCTCTTTCACTAGCACAAGGCGCAAGAAATCTCAAGTCACCGCTGCCACCAGCTCCATCACACAAATCCAGCAGAGGCTCCCGAAGACACTGACTGCTCCTAAAGCAACACCTCCAGCACCACAGACCATGGCTCCCAGAGACAGGCTGGCTAAGAACAGAAAACTTCAGCAAAACCTTTACTGCTGAAATTGCTTACACTGCACAAGGTCACTTCATTAGAGACACGTGGAATTAAAGTTATCCTTTGATTCCTACAACCGCAGAGAACCTTAACCAAGTAACCATAGACGGAAACTCAAACATACCTTGCTCCTGTAAGAGCAGCTCCTCCTCTCTGCCATACCGGTGCCATTGATACTAAGCAGTCCCAGCTGTTCCACCCTTACATATATACACTCCCTCCCACCCAGAAGGCATCTCTGATAATTGCCTGATGTCCTGCTCCTGTGGAGCTGTTGGTGATGCAGATCCCATCAACCAGTTGTGCTCCAACACCTGATGCCTGTGTGGTCAGCCAGCGGGCAGGCAGCAGACCTGGGGCTACGCCGCTCTCCTCACCGCTGAAGGACGCCTTTGGTATAGAATTCCTCCTAGAAGAAGCAGCAATAAGACTGGAAGAATCCCTACATCTCAGAAGTGTAAAATCCAAAATGAGCTCCTTTATGCATTGGGCTCAATCATCAGAAGTGCACCAGAGAAACTTAAAGGCATGGTTCTTCTTCACTTCCTGAAAAATAGCCAGTTATTCTTGTCTTTACCGCTTTTCTCTTTCCTCATCGTTCATAATTAGCCATCTTACATCAATGGCCAACCCTCAGCTCTCAGAAGATCAAGCAGAGAGTGGGCTGCTCGCTGCGTCACTTTGCTGCAGCTGCATAAAGCATTCTTCCTCCTCAAGTCTGTACGAGCCCTAATGACGCTTCCAGTTGGAAATAGCTAGATTTCCTCCTTGGAATAAATCAACCCACAGAAAACTTGCTGCAGAGGATTGATCACAGACCCGAGGTTGGAAGGCATGTCTGGAGATCATCTGGTCCAACCCCCCTGCTCAAGCAGTGTCACCTGGAGCGAGCAGGGGGTCCAGCACCAGCTCCGGCTGAAAATCTCCAAGGACGGAGACTCCACAGTCTCTCTGGGCAACCTGTCCCAGTGTGTGACCGCCCTCACAGTGGAAACGATTTTTCTTGTGCTTAAGTGGAATTTCCTGGATTTCAGGTTGTGCCCGTTGCCTCACATCCAAGGGCTCACCAAGAAGGCAGAAGGCACGTGCGTAAGCGGATCTTACGGCTTCCGTGGGGCGAGCTCTCCCTTACAGGCAGGCATGCTCCTGGGTTTGGTTATACTTCCTACTTATTGTGAAGACCTGAATTTGAACAATTCATTTATGCTAATGTTATCTGCTCAGGGGTACAGAAGCTGTTTTGTGCGTGCATTTTTTTATTATTCAAATGAGCATCACCACACAACTCTTCCCCAAACATGTGGTTATTGTATGGAAAAGGTTCTGGAGATGCTGGTAAGCAGTCATGCAAATGCTGACTGGGCGTCCTAGCAGCGCTGTCGTGAGGGCTACAATGAGCAACAAGAACTCACCGTGAGAAATATTTGGAGGCTTCTCCGTACATTGTTCTCTTTTCCATCAGTTTTTTTCCAACAATACCTATAGGGGTGATAATTAGTTCATACACTCTAATCCAGTTAATGGTCCCTACACTCCCCACGACTTTGCTGTAAGCTAGCAAGAAAAGCCACGCATGAGATGCGGAGGGGAAGCCACTCAAATGGACCGCCACGTCCACCTCCCTCCTGCCTTGCGGGGCTCCTCCAGCCGGGAGTAAGCACAGTATCACAACATAAAGCATTAGACATGCTCTGGAAACCCTTTGCCCAGCTGCTCATTAGTACTGCATTAGTCTGTAAACTCAAGCGCAAAACGCCTAGTTCAAGTTGCTCTTTCTTGATGTACTTGAAAGGTCCTGTGAATTTATGGCAGGATAATGCGGAGCACAGCACCTATTTATGAGTTGATCATTTGTACAAAACCCCCCTCAAAGCACCGAAGGTTACCATTCGACCAAGAGCTGCACTTAGCTGCTCAGAGGGCAAGAAAGCCAAGTATATGAAAGTTAAAAGCATTAATAAAAGTGTGACTTATAAATTACTTCATCTTTGTCACCCTTTTTGAAATGGGGTGAGAGAGGCCAGGGTAAATTTATTTTTTAAGTGCTTTCTGAGACCTGCAAGGGTCAGCCCTGAAATGCTGTACTCTATAAATCATTCCATGCGTATCTGATAGATGCGAGTGCATCATAACATTAACAAATATTGATTTGTTTATCATTTGCAACTGTTTATAGCTAAACAGCAGAATTTTTAACATTTTTAGGGAGAAAGAAACTTTAATCTGTGAGAATGCAGAAGAGAAGCTGCCTTGGCTGCAGGAGGAAAGAGCAACCAATGTTATTCTGTCACCCGACTGCCGGCTCAGTGTACGTGTTACGGTCATATTATGAAACCAGTTATTTCACAAAATGGCTAACATTTCCAGGCGTTTCACGAAACAACTTGTATCGCTGCTGCGAACCACAGCGAAACCTTGCATTACGGGTGCTCGGTTGAGTCATGGCCAGGAGAAGGCGAAAGCAGAGCCTGCAGCGGGTAACCGGCACAGGGATGTAAATGCTGCAGGACCAAACTTTGGTCGGAGAACCGAGGATGGCTGTTCTTCCCCTGTCCATCGCAGCCTCCCCATCCCGGTGCGGATCCAGTCTGCCGTGCCACCCGGAGCCCGGCACCGGGGACGGGCACCACCGCCCTTCCCGGACCGCCGTCAGGCAGGCACCACCCGGAGCCATCCTTCCCAAGCCTGCCCTCCGTGCCGGGCGGGTGTTAACGGGCATCGCAGGTCCACACCACCCACAGCTCTAGTGCCGAGGTAATTACTGGTCCCGTGACGTCCCTCTGTGACATCACACAACCTGGAATTAGACAGGAGGTGGCTGGCAGTTGTGCGTATACGTGTATACCCGCGTCTCTCTGCGCACATCTCGCTCAGTCAAGAGCGTCCAATAGCCACCTATAAGCACCGCGCATAACATTGCCCTACGGTTTCCACACCTTTTACAAAGTTACCAAAATCGGTCATTTCACAAAACGGCTGAAGGTAGAACTCGACCCGGGGAACATTTTATAGGAAAGTCCCTGGAGATGTAGCAAGGACGCGTATTTTGCAGTATCTCTGGCTGCCAACACTGATCGGGGTCACCAACACATCTGACCCCAGGTTTCTGGCCAAAATCAGTGAAAAGGGAGTAAGAATTAGCCCCCTGGAGCCCTCCGGGCTGTCCGGCGGGCACGGAGCATCGTTAGTGTCACTGGCCCACCGCCGATCGCCAGAGCCCAGGAACTGATCTGACATCATCGCACCCTGCAAGGTCATAGACCTGACAAAAACTAGCAACATCAACTGTTCCGTGTTTTCCTTCGTTTAATAGTACACAGCAGGTTGTAAACGCAGGGAAGACACCTGGAGCAACAGGAGCAGGTCTGAAAAAACTACAATAAAAATCTCATTAACCTAATGAGGGAGACAAACTATCTGGCAAATCTCTTCCTGATGCTTTAAATCATTAGATATCAGGGTAAAACTCAAACTTTTTCATTAAGCAACTACAATAAAAACTGGGTTGTTTTCTCTACCCACCTTCTTTTTTTAAATAGCACAACTCTCTGCTTTTATTTATTTTTGGAACTTAACAGGCTCTATAACCAATTTCTATGCAGAACCACCCACCATTTACACCTTAGAAAGCTAATGAAGTATAATAAAATTGCCCCAGGAGACATGTATATGGAGACATGCACGAACTTTTCAGGAGAATACTAACTGTGATTTCTTCAGGTGGGAAAGTAAAATGATGGAAGATAAATGAAAGCAAAATCAAATAAACACTACCCATCAGTAGTGAAACTCATTTTGCAAAGGACAGGCACCTTCTTTCCTGTGCAGCAGTCAGCATCAGCTTCTACTCTGGGTCAAAAAACACTTCTCAGCTTCCCGTACGGGAAAAAAGATGAAGAGTAACAATACCAGATTAAATGGTACTGTACCAAACAGTAACCAAGAGCCTGTAACAGCCATGGAAATAGAAATAACCATTCAGATAAGGGGCATGAATGCAACATCTCTTATCCCAAGGGTTCCCTGAGCGCTTTGCGGGGCTGCATTCCCACCGATACGGAGATTTTTCTCCTGGCTGAGGATCACACCATGACACTTTCCATCACAAAATGCTGAAGAGTGGGTCTCTCAAACAGAAGGGTTTGAGAACAATGTCATCCTCTCAGAACAACAAACTCTATTAATTCGAAACTCACGGAGATTTCAGCGTGCACACATCCTCACTCACCAAATAGGAATTCTTTAGGAAGCTCCAAATTAAGTATTAGGTTATTTCCGTGGGAGAAAGTTACGCTGTATTTGCAGTGGTGCCTATTTGCAAATAAACACTGGTAAACTTGCTAAAGCCAGGCGTTTTAGGAATCTACTCTTCAAGCTTAGTGGAACTGAGCCCTCAAAACCTAAACAATTCTTGTAGTAAAAGAGCTAAATCAAGACCTTCTGCAACCCAGAGCAAAATCTGGAAATGCAGAAACACCAACAACTCCCCTGTCCAGCTGGCATCTCTGGCAAGAGCATCCACGGGCTTCCAAGGAGCAGAATTAAAGCCTGGTTTACTTCTGAATAGCAAAGTTAGATCCTACTGTTTCTGGTAGTGGTGAAGTCCTACATCTCCTACGTAATGCCCTATCTGCTCCTGAAAAGACTTCCTTCTTCTTGGGGAAAACGGCAGCACAAGCCCCAAAATAACCACTGCCATTTCAGGCAACGGGAGTATGGCTGCACTGCCTTGCAACTGGCCGCGGGCATCCTCTGGATTCGCACAGGATGATTTACAGGCAGCACATTCAAAACCACGGGGTTCCGGGCTGGGAAGTGATAATGCTAGAATTGGCTTAATATCCCGGAATTACGGCACCATCGCTCGGCATGTGTTTGTTCAGAAAAGCTGCTCCTCACTTAAACCCCTTGCTTCCCAGGAACAATCTGTACCTGCTATAAATTCAGCACTTTGTCTTAGGCAGCTCCTGCTTGTTTTAAAGCTTCTCCTCCCCAACCCACACGAGACACAGTCGCCATGAAAACCCATTTACCGAATGGCCGCACGTGGAGCCGGCAGCACGAAGCGATGGCTCTGCGTCCGAGCTGAACCCCAGGCAAAGATGAGATTAGCTTTTTTCCTTGGAGGCAAAGGAATTATTAATGGTCCGGCATGTGCTGGTGGTGGAGGGGTCAGGAGCAGGCACCGGCTCCAGCCTGCGCCGGACCTGGGGTTGATGGAGCCATGCTCGGCCGGGCAGGGTTGAGCCCGGCAGCCGCAGCACCGCTGCCGGGCACGGAGCATCTCTCCAGCGCAGGAGAGAAAACTCAGCAAGACCCTCTCTTACCAATTACAGGTCGTCAATATTGACTATCTGAGGGATTTCCATGCTCAGGAAGCAAATTAGAAACTCAATACCTGAACTATTCCTAAATGCAGTTATCAACTTCAGAGTTTTATCTCATAAAACCAATTCAGCTTAGAGTTTAATTCTATTAAATTAGGGCTTAGAAATAAGATTTGCTCTGAGAATGAATGCATCATTAGTTTTAAAATGCAATATAGTGAAACCCAAAATGTACAGCATTACAGTTTGAAGAATAAATGAGCAGAGATGGCACCCAAATGTACTTCTCCCTAAATATATTTACCAGCCTCGGAAAAATCCGTCAGCTCATTAGGACAGCAAGTCTTTTGGTGTGTGGGACGTCCCCCTTCTTTAGGGAATGATAATCCTCTTGTGTCTCTCCTTGGCACAAGTTTTTCCTTTGTTCTTAAAACCTTCTTATTTCAGCAGCTGACAGAGAAAAAAGAATCAGCATCCTCTTTCTTAATAAAAATGCCACAATGAGATCCTGTCGGGCTTGTGCCAGGCATGTCAAAGGAGCAGGGACTAATACAGGAAACCTCAAGAACTCCCCGTTTTGTGCAAGTTACAGTATATGGAAGAGTCACGTAGGGCTGTTTTTTTTAAGTCACGCTTCCAATACATGAAAAGCACCCTTCCATGGGGTGCATGTAATCTCTGAATAGGGCCCTTAGTTTCCTGTGGTATTGTATTAAAACTGATGTTTGATACAATAATGCAGGGATAGAATATGCTCAGAAGAGGACAAGGTAGCCCAACGGCGTCTGTCCCCTTGCATTACAAACTGCTGTGTGCTCTTTCATGCTGCACTGGCCAAACCGATGCAAGTCCAAGGCATACCTGCAGTATTAGGATTATACGATTGAAAGTCAGGGGAAAACAGAAGGAAAAAGGCAAGTGCCGCACCAAAGACACTAGAAGTCTCAAACAGAAATAAGATATTCTGGTGGTAGATGCTTCACTGTCATTTTTTTTATTCCAGATGCGGTATTTCAGATGGTCCAATGAAAACAGCAGGCTCCTCTTCAGGCCTGGCCACATATTTTGCATGTTAAAAAAGCTCCTTTTTCAAAAGAAAACAATGCTGTCTCCAAACAGTATTGCAGAGTAAGTTAGCAAACTGTGTGGTGCTGCTATACCATCATAAAATAACTGGTAGTCCATTGTCTCTCGCTCCAAAGGACCAGGATAAAGCTTTTAAAGATGTATTATAATATCTGTTAATTTGCTATTTTTACTCAAGTAGACTACAACAGTTTTGTTCTTATTAGAAGTACAAAAATAAAACCAATTCAAATGATCTAATTATAATTTTTGGTAGCAGAAGAGTCATATAGAACAAGACAATTGACTCTACATAGCCTAAAATACTTACCAGTAGGTATTTTAATGTAACAATTTGTTTGAAAAGGCATGCAAAGCTGTAAAGGTAAAGAGAAAAGGATGAAATTATGTATGTCCATCTCATTAGTTACACAGCAGCTCTGTGGGGTGTTGCCCACACCATCACCCCCCTTCAATCAGGATCTGATTTTACAATACTAAGCAAAATCTCACGTTCAAAAATTAGGCAGAGAAGTACAACGTGGTCAGACGTTTGTGTTTCACCATATGATTTTCCTCTTCCTTAATTTTTAAATTATATTTAGATCAAAACAGTCCTTGTAATTGACATGAATAAAAGTCTCAGCCTTTCCCTTTTATATTCCATCCTCAAAAGCAGCAAGCAGTCGTCCTGTGTGCCTGGCAATGTACTACAAAACATTTTATAGTTTTGCTCCAATTCATGTTTGCTTTTCCTTGGTTTTCATTGAGTAGAATGACTTTATCTATTCCAAACGGTGAAACAGAGTAGTTCAGCTGAGATGCTACAGGGCTGCTGACATTTGGAATACTATTTTCAGCCCTGTTTTACATATGCTTTCAAAACTTATCTTATGAAAACCAAAAATCAGTTAGAAGATGGGCTTATTGGTGTCTCTGGCAATGCAGATGACCTACTTTCAGCCATAAAGAATGGGAAAATTGAACGGCTATTGGCAGCAAAGTTAAAGGAAGGAAGGAGTCAACACCAATACCTGTGCAAGCGCCCAGGGAAGAAAAATTCAACCCAGAATGGCGCATCGAAGAGAGAGGTCATGTCAACCCAACGCCGCTGCAGCACCGCGTCGCCGGCTGGACTGGGGTAATGGCCAAGCAACGTTGGGCTCGCCCTCTGTGGCAGACTCTCAGAAAGAATCCTGACTTAATCTTTTTTCCTGACTACTTGTAACATGCAGAAAAACAGCTGGGAAACAAAATGGTTTAGTAAGTGCAGCCTAAGAGTGAATACTACCTTACACAGCTTTTAACGACGCACTTTACAAAAATCCAGAATGAGGGAAAAGGAGAAGGGGGAACACAACCCCAAAATTTTTCAAAAAAGGAACCAATTCTTTGAAAAGTAAACTCATTAGAATGAATGAAGGCACTACCCAAGAGGAGAGATTAGAGGAAAAAGGAAAAAAAACAAAACCAAACTGTTAAGGTTATTAAAAATGACTATATTTGTGGATAAAGCAACAACTATAAACTTCTCACTGATACTTTATATTTCGTGTGGCTCTTTCTGCCTATAAACAAATTGTAAAAGATGGCAACAGCTAATTTAAAAAATAAAAAGCGAAGTGTTGCGGCAGAGTCTAAATTGAGTCTGACAGTCAAGGTCACATAACTTTTCACTTTTATTTAAAGACATTGCCTTGATTACTGAAAAATATTGCAAGATATACACACACAAATCTAGAGCCAGGACAGCCAGCCTTTGAGGACTGTATCGATGGCTTCTTGTCCGTTGCTTTAAAAGGAAAAACAGCAATAATTTTTTAAATTGCCAAATGTTGTGTAATTATCAAATTATGGAAAATTGTCAGAAATCATTGATATAATTTTTTGAATTATGTTTTCCGTGTAAGCAATATGTCCTAACCAGTCCTGTTATGCCTGAATAAATTTAAATTATTCCTGCAAATTTTTAAAAATGTTTGCTGCTTTTGTTCACATAAATGGAAAAGCTTCCATGATACCTTTGATTTATTTTAATTGTTTTTATACTCTTCTAGTCCTTTTACTGCAAACTTTGAGAAAAAATGTTAAATCTAGTTCTAAAATTCATTATCTGTAAAGAAAATGAGTTGAGCTTGCAATACATGTTTCTAGCACTGAAGGATCAGACGAAGCATACAAGATCTCATGTCTAACGCAACCGTTCTCATGGGCCCATTAGAGTCTTTATAGGTGGATCTCACTTATAGCTTTGTTTAAAAGAAAAAAACACAGATTCTGAAGAGAACTGGAGCCTATTTGATGTTCAGCCTCTATTGTCTCCCAGGCAGACCTGAATGAAAGCTTGGAATTAAACAGCCTTTGAATATAGTTTTCATGGTGATCACTGCAAGTGATATAAAATAAAACAACCTGGTTCACACTTCCAGGCTTTCAGAGCCAGCTGCCACATTCCCCCTCATTCATACGTTTTCAGAGTTTATAAAATTATGATACAATTTTGTCACAGAATTTTTATAAATTAAAGGCAATAATCAGCTATTTTCTCTTCCTTTGTAAAAATCCCTTTCCGGGACCTGCAGCTCTCCTGGTTTCTCCCTTGCTGCAGTGCACAAGCACCTTCAAATATCAACATTCGCCCTGGTCTTCGAGAAATTACTTCTGAGTCACTAATACGCACTTTAATTAGGAAGCAAATATAAGGTCACCAATATTTTGATCATGCGTAAACGATACCAGTGAAATAATGGCTGTTGAAAAGAGGGGGAGGTTTCCCACCGCTCCCGGGGAGCGGGCGGCATCTCCCCGGCCGCCGGCGGCACGAGCGGCGTTTCCCAGGATCACGCGCGCGGAGGCGGCCGGCGGCTCCCGCTCCCCTCGCCGCGGCCCGACGAGGACGGCTGCCCGAGGCGGGAGGGGGAACGGTTGGTTCCCCCACGCTACAAGCAAGAAACCCAAGGGTGAAGACACAAAGAAGCTTTTTCGAACTCGCAGGTAAGCTGAGGTGGCCTTAGACCGGACGGTGATTAAGAAAAGAGCGTTAATTCAGGCTCCCCCATCGGCACAGCCTCTGGGTCCTCGCCGCACTTCCTCACCATTGGCTTCATCCAAGGGCCCCGTCTGCCGAGTCGCAAGTCGCTTCGCCCCACTTAAAGGAGGGGGAAAATAGTCGGAATCCTAAAGGTAGGGGAGGGTTAGCCATGGAATGGATGAGAGCCCTGTGGGACAGATGCTGGAGAAGTACTCGGTGTCAGCAGCGTCAACATTATCAATCATCTGCTTCGTATCTCCCGTATGATCTGTCTCTGGAACCCACGTTTTATCCTTTCCCGTGATTTTTGCAATCCCCGACACACAACTTTCTTGAGATAAAATTTGTACCTCGCATAAATTAGGAACACGGTCTTACTTTTTAGAGTTACGCCAATATATTGATCCATAACAGAAGTAGTATTATTACCAATAATAATTGTTATCCTTATTACTACAAAGTAAGCGCCGTTTCGAAGGCACGGGAAGTAAATACCTCGCAGACACTGTAGTTGCACGTCTCCCTCTTTCCAACTGCCGCTGCATCATTTTTTGAAGTGGTATCCTTTGAGGAGGTGCATTTAGCATTTTTTGTAACTGTATTTAGGTAGTGCTTTCTGGCATTTGAAAAGATTATTTTAAAACAGGATCATGAAAAAAAACACTCAGGTAAAATAACATGTCATGCCAGGCTCATTATACTTAAATATACTGCACAGCCTTTAGTATTTTAACTCTGCTATTTTTTGTACCAAGGTACATCCACTCATTCCTACTCAGCGGCGTTTCCACGTTAAGCTAAAACTAATTGCAACAAGTTTCAGAAGGCAAATCGGTTGTAGATGGGGTAAGCGGCTCTGGAGCAGACGCGGGTGCAGGAGACGAAGACGTGGAAGCACGGAAGGAAGGGGAGGGAAGACGAGTCATCCCGGCTGGCTGCCCCAGCCCGTCCCGCTGTGCGGAGGGACCCCGGGAGGCAGAAGGGCTCTGGGTCGGAGCCACCGCTCGCTCGGTCGTCCCCATGCCTCCAGCCAGGCCCTGCTTTTCCAGGCTTTCGGGCAGGGCCGTGCCCCATCCCTCCCGGACAGCACCGCGATTCCCCGGCACCCTCTGCGAGCTCCGCACCGGCAGGGCACCAGCAGGCCACCGCCATGCACGCTCGCCTCCTCCGCCTCAGAGGGCACGGCAACAGTTTGCCCTATTCCCGCAGTTTACCTTTATTCCCCGTTAGGTCGGGGAATGCCCAAAATCCCGCGGAAATATTGCAAAAAGTGAGGTGAAGCCACTTCACCTGCTCCGGTGACCGACTTGTTGTTAAATGGCCACCGTTGCACCTCAAACACAAGCTTTTGTATGTACGGTCTGAAACGTGGCACGGGAGGTTACATCCCCAGGGAACGCAGAAAAAAACCGACTGCGGGAGCAGGCTGGAAATGCGGGAGGCTCCGGAGTGTCCCCCGGGCCGGTGGGCACCGAGCGAGTGACACGGTGGGGCTCGGGGAGCCGCCGCCAACAAAGCACTGCCTGCAGCCAGCCCGCGGAGCCATCAGAGCGGGCTGCTCGCCGCCTTGTTCGGATGAAGGCAAAGATGCATACAGAGGAATGAAAGAGGAAAGGAGTCGAGTTATAAAAAGAAAAGGAGAAATCGTAAATTAAAACAGAGAAGAGACAAAAAGCTTTGCGGAAAAATTTTTTTCCGTGCAAAGCAATAGTGGGAAAAGCATTAAGCGCTACTCTGTTTCTTCATCTAATGACACAGAAAAAAGTCTTTTCTGCAAATAATTCAAGTAAACAATCTCCAGAAAGCATGAACAACAATACCAAATTTCTTGAAATTAGCCAAGCTCACAGAATCAGCAGGCTATTATTGCTGCTTGGAGGCTGCGTCTCCAAAACCATGGATGAGGCAATTTGGGAAGGGGG
>JANZLQ010000092.1:42958816-42970869 GCA_026212715.1 Elanus axillaris | reverse complement strand
GTGGGCCAGAGGGGGCCTGAGGTGGGCCAGACGGGGCTGGAGGTGGGCTAGACAGCGCTGGAGGTGGGCTAGATGGGCCAGAGGTGGGCTAGATGGGGCTGGAGGTGGGCTAGACAGCGCTGGAGGTGGGCTCAGCTGGGCCAGAGGTGGGCCAGAGGGGGCCTGAGGTGGGCCAGACGGGGCTGGAGGTGGGCTAGACAGCGCTGGAGGTGGGCTAGATGGGACTGGAGGTGGCTAGATGGGACTGGAGGTGGGCTAGACAGACAGCACTGGAGGTGGGCTAGATGAGGCTGGAGGCGGGCTCCCGGGGCTGCCCCATCTCTGTCCACAGCACTGATGGTCCCCCGTTACCAGCACAGCCCAGCAGGTAAAAGCGAGTCAAGCGGCTGCCGAGAGGCTTTGCTTTGCAGGGCAGGGGCAGGTGGAAGGCAGCAAGTCAGAGATGGAACAGAACCTGGTTTCTGCTGTTATTATCCCACGCAGTATTCCGTGCATTGTCCCGGAGTCAGGATGTGGCCCCCATCGTACCCAGCGCATCCCATGCTCAACGATGGGCGTTTCTTGTGCGGCAAAACCTGCTTTCTCCTCAAAAACACAGGCAAACTTACTGAAAAGTGATGGCCTCTAAACAAAAATTGCTTCTGAAATAGTTTCAGCCTAGATCCACAATGCCAAACTTTCACTGCTTGTTACAGAGAATGCAGACGCCTGCTGGTTCCCATCCCAAACACAGGAACAGAAAGTTTGGGAATCTTCACTGTCCTGGATGAGCCCTGCTGACCTGTGACCCTACTGGGCTGGGATGGCAAAAGCCAAAGGCTCGAAGGTCAGGCAATACTGAGGGTGCGTTTCTGTCCCTATAGGTAAGTTCACTGGAGCCAGGTTTGTAACGAGAGTCCTGCTTTTTCAGTGCAAGTAGGATTGCTAACAGGATACATTTTCATCCTGGGTCTTTGTAGACAAAACATCTCCACTAGTATCAGTGATGGCTCCTAGGTTTGATTGCGTGTATTACTGCATTAAACTGCTTGGGGGGGAACATCAAAACAAGTTCTGTGTATACTTGCATGAAAAAACCCTTGTCTAAACAGCAGAATTACACTCAAAGTAAAAAATTGCCATTTTAAAATAAATGCAATCGCAAAAAAAGGCTCTGGGTGATAAGGGAACAATAAGGCAAATAAACCAAACCCAAAAGATACAACAAACCTCATTTTGAGATAAAAACCAGTATAAATAACTGGTTTGGACTGTTTAAAACTATAATTATAAATGACACTTTCATTACACATGAAAAATAGAGACTGTTTAAAATTGAAGCCGGCAGAAAAAAGTAAGTATTGCATCCCTGTAAAACTACTTAAAAATCTATATTAGGTATAACAAAGTAGGGTAAATTCGGTGAAATCCTGAAGACTAACAAAGAGGTTTGTCTTCCAACCACCACACCGGGAAATTTGTAAAATGACCATATGTAAATATACACTGAAATTGAATCTATTTTTATAGATACTTCAATAAAAATCCAAAGTGCTTTTGTTTGTTTGTTTTTTAATGTGGTCTACAGTATCCTTTTTACTGGACATGGAGGTGGAGATCACAGTAGATCGGTAATGTTAACTAATAATAAAAGACACTTAAAAATAACACACTTTATTCTTGTCCCCTTCTTCCTTTAAAAAAAAAAAGGATAATGAATTAAATTGTGATAAAATTTCCACTGTTAAGTGGAATTATTGTTTCTTCCTTAATATTTTAAATTGAAAGCCAGATGGTGCCTTTTTGATAAAACACAAAATGCAGCTTAGAATTCTGGAGAAACCGGAGTCGCCGCAATCTGTTATTTTTATGTGTACATAGATATACGTATGTACATCTGCACGTATGCGTTATAATGCAAACCACTGGTGACGTCTGGGCGCTGCTCAAGCAAACAGAAAGCCATCCTGCCCCAAAGAGCTGACACAGTGACTTAACCTGAGATAGAATGAAAGGTCAGAGGAAAAGTGGGAGATAATAAGGAAAAAATAAAAACATGCTTAGAAACATGTAATCGCATAAACTAACGGCACGCATAAAATGATGGTTTTGAATGGTTTTCGTATATATGCTTGAAGCAAATAAAAAGGCAAACCTCAACTGACCCATCACTGCCTTTCTGACACCTCAGCCCTGGTACCACACCACGGTATGTAGTCACGTACCTTTGTTTCAACATACACACACACCTTAAAATACAGGTTTTTTCTGTAATCGAGCCAGACCACGCATTCACTCATTAAGAATAAATTTATATGAACTACCTCCAGCATTTTTAAAGTAACGCTGCTTGTGGGGTCTACTGATATTTCAAAGAAACAAGAAACTATTTTCACATCTCATTCTCATAACGGGTGAGCTGCGGAGCAGGGGAACACTCTGGAAACTGTTCACTTTGTCACATGGAAATTCCCTGATACTTCCACATTAGCCTTTCAAAGCTGAGCTGTTTTGCCGGTCTACTTGTATACATTAGGGACCATGAGGGTCACAGACGGTCTTTTTGGTTTTTAATGGAAAAAAAGCATATGTAAATAATCCCTAATGATCAGGTCAGTGGTCTTAGTGTTGAAGCAGGGCTTCCCTTTGCATTTCTTTTTCGTAACCCTCTGCTTTGTAATTCTGCAATAGCATTTCAAACACAGAATTTCACAGGAGCCTGGTGGCACTCGGTGCCCGTCCTCACCGGAGCGGAGCCAGCGGCCGGCGAGGACCTTCCGTCAGAGCCATCTGGTTCTTTCTCTATTATCTGCAGGTGTCGTTAAACAATCTCTCCAGAAATGCCACGTTTTGGGGTCTAGTTCTTAACATTGTTTATCCCATTTCAATACATCTGAGTTCAATGAAATTAATCCTGATTTACAGCAGCAAGCAAGGAAAATAACAGTTCTAAGTGGTCGAACCTTTTACCAGCCCCCCGGTGCCAAAGTCTACCAGCTGTTAAGTCTATCAGTTTTGCTCTTTTCCATTTTTTCAGGCACATTCTACCTCCCCTTTCTGCTCAAAATTCAATTGCCTTCAATGGGATTCCTGCGTGAGGAGCACAGCTCGGTCACAGTCGCGGCGACCGATCTGCCCCGGGTTTCGGCAGAGGCCAAGACGCAGACGCCCTTCTCGGGGAGGACGGCAACGGGGAGGGGGTCTCTGTGCCACGGGCGCTGCGCGGGATTAGCACCTGGGCAAGGTTTGATTTATAACAATTTAAAAAATGCAAAGCACAGTTCTTTATCTGTTCTCACGCCGTTTGGTTCCAATAGTCATTGCAAACTGATTTGAGTTATTAGTGCTGCCGAGGTTAGCTATGCTCAAAAACCTGCATCGACTGGGCTCCGGAGGGGTTGGTTACGTAGGGGTAAGTTAGCGATGGCATCAAGGAAAAAAACACAGTATTATTCTCCCTGTCAAAGATGCTTTGAAAAGTTGTGTCAACAAAGTAAAACACCTAACTATGAAAGTTATACAGAAACATGATCACTGAACTTTACATTTAGGAAGAATTAAGCTTTTAAAAAGTTTTTTTCCACTGAAAAAAAAAGCCTCTAATGGTAGTTATCCAGGTGGCCCCTGGATTTATTGTTGGATTTCGCTTTGACTGCTATGGGGTTCCCAAGGGGACTATTACGTCAATAATTTCTAAGGCAACATTTTATTCCAGGTAACTGAAATTCCTTAGAAGATGAGAGCTTCAGCTTGGAGATTCTCGGATCCCATTTGAAATCACTCACACTGACTACAGAAGAATTTTTAAAATAAATTATTGTATAGGCTTCTGCTTTCAGCTATTTATATAACCTATCTATATATATTTATAAACATTCTTTATATAACAATTCAGAACTTAATTCCCCCTGAAGCTATTAAAACTATGTATTTAATTGCATTCATAAAGGAGTTGCCTGGGATACAGACAAAGCCTACCACTAATTCAACAGGCATTACACATTAACACACTTCGCAATTCTGAAAAATTAGTAATATGGGCCATACGCTGTTTTCGTTCTGTGCATGGAACTCCCATCAGAGTCAGTCAACAGCCTTTATTTATAAAGTCTGGGGTTATATGAAGAAGTCTATAATGACTATTTTTGGTCAAGCATAAAAGAAAAAAGAAACGACAGAAAGGTCTTTCGAGTTTCCAATGTGCAAAGCATATATGGGTCGTAGGAAAAGTAGAGTAGGGCTTCTATCTAGACTAAACAAATTTCAGCATAAAATGATAAATGAATCTAGGAACTTACACTCTCAGATCCCAAATTATATTAAGTCACTGATTTTACGAAGCCAGAAAAAGGTCATTGCATGATACTTACAAACTATAGTAAATAACTAAAATTTATGCGGTAGGATGATTTTAATCGTTACTATTCTTAAAACCTTGAAAATCAATACAATTTGTAACAAATCAGAAAAGTTAAACAGAAAATGTAATTGTTCCTTTTAAGACCTATTATGTTTAACACCCGTTGGCCATATTTGTTCCACAGGTCACGTATAAAAATAAATTTATTATATTTCTTGCATTTGATTAACAGAAAGAGCCTAATGATACGTGTCCAAATTCCCTGAACGGTTGTCTCTGCGCTAGTGTCTATATGGGCTTTCTTGCATAAACTGAAAACCATCTGTCATAAACATATAATCGCTTTTAAATCCACCACACCCATTCCTCCTGCTCCCTAAAAAGGATGCATGTCAAGTATGGCCTGCTCCTGAAATATTCCTTGCAAGTTGCTAAGTGGATATAAAAGAACACAGACCTAAAATAATCTGCAAATAACTGTAACACAAGCCCTGAAAAATGCTTTTGGATCTGGCGAGAGGGGGGAGAAACGCATCCGTCGCCCGAGCCAACGCCAAGGCCGAATCTGGGCGAACCATGCAGGAGGACAGCGTTTGTCCCTGGTTTATTTTGTAAATGTGAAAGATTATTACAAATCTTATTTAAATCAACTTTCCTTTTGAATGTTTTCTTATAATTGAACAAGTGTTGAGCTGCACCGGGCTGTCACAGCTGTTACAATACATGAACCACACTTACAGTAACAGCTTTCGTTCCACATTTTTGTGGAGTAGTTTCCATAGCGCTGTGATCAGCGTTTGCATATTTTTATACCACTTGCATATTGAAAATAAACTCTGATGTTTAGATTGCTTTCTCCAAGTGCATCTGGTACTTAAATTTCCTGAAAAACAAGCAGGCAACTACAATTTAAGAGCAAACAGTCAGGGTGCGACACCTTGTTTTACTTTTTATAAAGTTATTTTTAGCCCTCCTTTCCCTTAAAAGTGTAACTTAATGGTATTTGGGATGAGAGAGCTTGGAAATAGGCATTTATCTTAATTGTCATCCCTGAATTAAAGTCAGGGCAAACTTTTCCATTCCCAACAACGTACGATAGAATCAGATACTCTGCACGCGGCAGCGGGCTTTGCGCAATTACCTGTGCCTCAATTAAACCTTTGGACCGGATCAGGAGCACGGCGCTCAGCAGTTGGAATGGAAGGGCAGTGCCACTGCCAGGCACCTGCTCCCCAGCCGGCCCCGGGGAGGCTGCGGCAGCGCCCGGGGAGGGGAGCCCCCCTCCCGGCACCCCCCCGGGCTCTTGGCCCACGGGCATCCCTCCACGGTGGCGGGGTGGCCGGGCAGAGCACGGGCCCTACTGCCAAGTTTGCTCTTGCTCGAAGAGTCGCTTTGTTATTAGGAAAGTGAACACCGGTTTATAAATTTCTGATTTAAAAGAAGTCCGATTAGTGCGAGCGCTTCTTTCGGAAGCAAAGCAACGTCGGGACGGGGGTGGCTGTGCCTGGCTGCCTTCCCCTCCGAGGTGGCTCTGAATTGCCTGCAAGGGTTTATCACGCAAAACCGCCCAACGCCCGCGGCCGAGCCCCGCTTCCCCACGGCACCGCTTCTCCCTGCTAAGCGCCTTCCGAATTAGCAGATTGGAAATTAGCAAAAGGCAGCACTGCTTTTCACTTTAAATTTTAATAAGAAACAGAGACATCTTCCCTCTCTCTTTCTTCTGCTGTTCCTCCCTCTCCTCTAAGAACAGAAGGCTGCTGGTGAAAGGAATGAAAATCTGGAAAGAATTTGGGGTGGACTGGCCAACCCCCTTTCATTTCCTTCAGATGTTTACAATCTAGCACCTTTCTGAAGACAAAGATGGGAAAAAAGCTATTTTTTCTTTTGACTGAAGGGTGAGACAGGGGGGTATTAAAAACTGATCAATGTAATTTTTTTCACAGAAGTATTTGCACATCTGTGAAATAATGTAATTTATGAAAAAAATCTTTTTATATGACATTCATGATTATAGCCTGATCTGGAGAATTATTCAAATATAAAATTAAATACTCAAAAACTAGCTGTGCTGTGGATGACTGAGCTTTTACCAGCTGTGCATCACACTTCTATAATTCTATTAAAAGTATATAAGTGAGGCTTTCCAAGTATGTCTGAGTCTCTTTTAAAAGGAATGTTACATTTCTAAATGGCTTTATGATCAGTTGCTTTTTGTTTTTTCTTGATTATCATCCCAGTTGTTGGATATGTTTTATCTGACTGTACAAAAAAAAAAAAAAAAGAAGAGGAATGCATACCCATGGAAAGCGCTCTATAAATTATATTGTATTTTATTATCACAGGGCTTAAGGAAAAATTGGCTCTTAAGAAAGGTTAAAAACCTTTAAAGTGAATTCTTCTGTTTGGTTAAAAGTACTTTTGCTTTAATATGATCCATCTGCAATCCGTACCTGGCCTATCCCCCCGGCCCGGGGCAGGCAGGGCTCCAGGGAACGGGGCGATGCCCTGGGGACCAGGGCCCGGGGCAGCTGCCGCTGCCCAAGGAGAACACGCTTGGGTCGCCCGTAACGCCGTCTCTGTCCGAACGTCCCTCCCAGCGAGACATCAGGCTTGCTCTCGACTCGGACAGCGATCCCCAGATTTTCGAACCATTAATCGGGCGGAAGACGAGTGGCCGCATGCGCTCCCAGGTGTTATTTCACACCCCCGGCGTCACTCCCCGGAGCGGGATCTGGCGGGGAAGGCGCAGGACGAAGGCAGCCTGCTCGGCTCAGCCGCAGCGGGCAGGGCTGCGCTGCCAGACCAGCTCCTTCTCGCAGGCACAGCCTCCGAAGAAAAGTTCAATCCTATTTTCTAAGCTTCAGTGTAACGCTCGCTGTGGATCCTCCGCAGCTCTGCTATTACCTACAGGTTACAGACAGTATAACCTTGAAATTGGGTGTTCCTTCCCATGCCACAAGCCAATATTTTGCCTAAAAGGGAAAACAGAATCCTAAAACCCACCGAAATGCCGTGGAATAAACTAGCCATTAAAAGAAGAGCACCAACGAAAGGCCACATTAGTAAAAGGCAGGGGCTGCAGTTACAGTTTAGCAAAGAGAGAGGCAAAATAAGGGATAAGATATTGTTTCTGCTGCCTAAGACAGACGGACTTTAATAACACTTAACAGAATGATGCACATTAACGATCTCAGAAAGCACTTCTTATGCCTCATCCATCATGCGGAGGAGAAAATGAAGCCTTCGACAGCATTAGGAATTATTCTAGATCTTGTCAGTAATTCGCAGCTTCTCGGTAGTATCGTAACACAAATTTGTGTGTATGAGACACTGACCATTAATCTAAGGGCTTTTTTTCCCTCACCGCAGCGTGCTGAGAATGTATCAATTGTTTCATGGAGAAATTTCACAGATGAAACCTTACTAAATAAAACAGGGGAGAGGAAAGAGATATAGACAGAAACATAAACAACTGGAACTCAGAGACAAATTATTATCTTTAAAACAAAAACCACAATAAAATCTCCATATGTGTGTTTTCTGAACGGGCAACAAGAAGCCTTCTTCACTGAAAATACTCTGAAAATGCCGTGATTACAAAGTTATGCTCACACCTAGAAACATACTTGTATCTAGTTTTCGAGGGGGCTTTTTTCCCCCTTTTTTTTTTCCCCAGACTATAGGAAAAAATCCTGATATCTCCTCCCAAGAGAGTCATGTATTTTTACAAATAGTAGCAAAAGAAATTTCAATACAGAATGCTACACGACTAAATAAACAATAGCTTTTGGCAACCTCTTCCTTAAGTCGCAATCTGCTGTTAATCGCATGATAGCTATTTCCACTGGAATCTGTACTACAAAGGAAAAGGTCCATAAATATTTGTACAGCAAACTCCTCAGAAAAAAAGCCTCTCTGAGTACACTCCAAATTCATTTCTATACATGCAATGTAAAGATGAAAGCTAATGAGTTATATGAAGTTTATGATAAATTAAAAGTGTTCTGCTTCCAACCCCACCCGCCAGCAGATGCGTGTTTACACAGATATGATCGACTGCTCCACAACAAAACACTTGTCAGACAGAATGAGGCGAATTCGCCTCTGCGTGTGGAGGAGCTGAATTGTCACAGGGACAAAAAAAAAAAAAAAAAAAAAAAGAGATAGAATCTGATCAAATACTAATCAGGCAGCAATAACCAGCCTTGCAGTATCCTAAAACATACACTATTTTATCTCCATTGAAATCATGACATGTATCCAAAAAGTCCTCAAAGAAACTTGGGTTTAGGTAATATATTGTGATTGCAGCAGATACGCGGGATTAAAATCAGTCTTGATCTTCAAACAGAATAAGAATGTATAGTTCTGTTTACTGCACATACATTTGTATATAAAAGATATGACAAATATTTTAGGTTCTTTAGAAACCCGTATTTCTTTATTTTGAATTTTTACAGACCGAGTACTGGGAAAGTGATCTGACAGTCACAGGTAATGGACGCAAATTACAGACTAAACTCATTAGAAATTATAAACACTCATATAGTCTGTTAAACCCCCTGACAAAACCTGAAAATTAGAAATCCAATAACCAAGCATCAATAGGGTCTTTAACGGCTGGACAGATGTTTAAACTGCACGATGCTCGTGTCAGGAGTGAGACGAAACAGTTGAAAATCAAGGTTTGCATTAAATAACAAGGCATTGATGTCAGATCACATCATCCGTATGAACTGTTTTAATCCGCCTTTTGCCATTAATTTACGTCCTCCCGTTACGGTACGATTTTGTTGTTCTTTAATTTTGCATAGCATTAAAAAATACAAAATAAGAAAATACGCAGATGAGAGAGAGACTGTTCTCAGACATGCAGTACAGCCACCCTCAGAACAGGACTGCTCGCCAGTGGGTATCTGTGAAAAAAAGCTGGGGCTACCGTTTCAGAACAAAAATGTAGGTGACGCTTTCGAATAAAATACTGTCCGCAAGCTTTAATTTTTGGCTTGTATAATTAAATCACAGGGGGAAATACTGCAAGAACCGTCACCTCCCTAACGGCACCTAGATAAATCCCAAGGAAGGGGCACTGGGATAGCAAAAGAAGAATTGTTTGCGTTCCTAATGTTCGGTCTGACCTGGAAAGGGTAACAAAAGAATCTGGCATGAATATGTATTTTTATAGGGAGTGCTGCTGGTAAACATACTGAATAAAAGAGAGGGGATTATTTTAAAATAGTTTCTCCTTAACTCTCAATATGTTTAATAGGATGGTATGCAAAGCCATATATAAAGCAAAAGCATATTCGGCCCATGCAAAATTCTTTACGGAGCAGTAAAAAGGCAGCTGGGTTTCAGCAAAAGAAAACAAACAAACACCAGAAATCCTGTAAAGCTCCAGCGTCTCCCCGCGAGCCTGCCTGCTCTCCAGCGCCGAGATAAAGACCCAATCTGCTCATCAAACACCTCCGGGCTCGGCCATCTAATAGGAACAAATTGGCAATGACTGCCCAAGCAAGTAACACAGGCCCACTGATTTGTAGATTGATACTGATGCCTAATGATCCCCTTGGGCAGATCAATAGCAACAATCCTCGTCCCTGCCTTTCTTCTTTATTGGCACAGAGGAGCGAGGCGTGGGGCAGCCGTGCACACGCGTGCACCGTGCTTCGGGAGCACGGGGAGCCCCGGGCGCAGGCGCTCACGGGCGACGGCCGGGGCTCGACGCGCCCGGAGCGCGGCCGAAACGGCGGCCGAGACGACGATGGCGTCTCGTCGGTTCTGTCCCGAGAGGTACGCCGCCGCCGCTCCTGCTTCCCCTTCACGTGGATATTCACCGCGGCTCGGGGTGCGGTGTCCTTCAGCGCGGGGCCCACGGCGGCCGCGGGAGCTGCTGCCCCTGCACCCCTACCCCTACAGCGCCGACGGCCAGCGCCCGCCGAGAGGGAAAGCTCGGAAACACGGACAACGAGATGGAAAAGCCCACGTTTAGGAGTTGGGAGTTGTGGGGAGGGAAGGCACGCGTGGCGTTCCGGTGGCAGAGGAACGAGGGAGGTGGTGACAGCGGGCATTGTCTCGGAAAGCAGGGCACGCAGGCGGGTGGGTTCATCCCGCCCGTGGCTGTACTAGGGTTACACCGCTCTCCTTCTCTTGAGGCTCTCGCCTTTTCCCTCCTCTCCTTTCAGTTGTCTTGTTGTCTCTTAGTGCACTAGAGTATGATCAATCAGGCGATTTCAGCGCAGGATTTTTATTCAGTTAACCGCGAGTCACTTTCATCCGCTTCCTCCAGCCCCGCCCCTTGCAAGAATTAGGGATTTTCTATTTATTTATTAATCTAGTGAATACAGTTATCCCATTAGTATATCCATTTAAAGTCCCTGGTAATACCCAAGAAAAACTAATAGAGTTGCCTCGCTTTTTTCTTTTTTTTGGTCCCCCCCCCAGTGAATTAATGTAAGTGGTGTTCTGCAGACTTGCAAGCGGTCACTTCTACGTCGGGGTGCTGGCCGGCCTCACCGGCAGTGCTGAATTTCCCTGGCAATTGTCCTCTTTCCCTAGAATAGCAGCGTATAAACATTAAGGCTTTATCAGGTGTCCCCAAATTATCAGGTAGGCCAACACAAGGGGGGAAAAATTATCAGAAAGTTTGTGTCTACTGAATATGAAACACTAATCTTGCCATTAATTTGTACGTGGTGTCACCTGCGATGTGTCCCGCGGCCGGCCCCGCCGCACGCGTGCCGGGGGTGCTGCCCGGAGCCCGGGCCAGGAGCAGAGCAGAGCGATTTTTGAACCCCGTTCAGACTCGCAACCAACCGCCCGAGAACTGCTTTGTTCAGCCATCGCTCCAGTACTTTTATTCTTTATGGCTGTTTTATTAAAATGTGGGTAAAGCAAAAGGCAAAGGATAAAATTAAATTTCATTGACTGTAAATTTCTGAAACATCCCTCCAATAAAGGATTTTCCTTTTAATAACAGGAGCGCCTTTCCCATCTTTTCGCCTATCTCGGTGTATACTCGCGTCAAAAAATCTCTGTAACTCGACCCCCGTATTTCCCAAATTACTGATTTTCCCAGTCTTGCGTGCCGCCTTTTTTCTTAAGCACAAAAAAGTTCTCCCGGGGCCGGGGGCGGGCGAGGGTGGGGGGAGATCCGCACCACCGCCCTCTCCCCCGCGCTGACCATTTTAAAATTTAAATTTGGCACTAATGATAAGTATAATCATCGCAATCATCATCAGCACCGCCGCGGCGCAAAGACGCACCCTGTTACCCTCTGACATCAATCAGCCGCGCGGGGAGGGAAAAAAAAAAAAAAAAACACAAAACCAAAAAAAAGGGAAAAAAAAACCAAATCAGGAGCCTCCCCGGCGCCCCCCCCCCCCTCCCCCGTCAGCAGCGATCGCCTTTAATTCCCCGCGTTATTATGTCACCCCCGCGCTAATCCCGGCCCTCGCACCTCCGACACTTTCACATGCAAATCGGCCGGCGAAGGCGCGGGGCAGCCCGCGCCCGCCCCCCCCCCCACGCGCGGCAGCCCCCCCACGCGTGGCGCTCGGCGGGGAGGGGACGGCGGCGGCCGCACGTGTGACGGCGCAGCCCGGCCGCCCCATTTGCATATCGCCGCTGCCGGAGCGCCCGAGCGGCGGAGGAGCGAAGGGGTCGTCGCCCCCCGCCCCGCGCGGGGGGACCCGCGGGCAGGGCAGGAGATCGG
>JANZLQ010000092.1:42931638-42955841 GCA_026212715.1 Elanus axillaris | reverse complement strand
GGTGGGGTGGGGGGGTGTAAATAAAAATAAACAGTGCCAAAACCGCCCAACGATAAGAGAATCTCTAAATACCGTCTCCCTCCCCCCTCTCCCCAAATATAGCCTGGAGACGGGTGACCCTGCTGGGGAGCGGAGCCGCAGAGGTGACCCGATGCTAACCAGCCTGTTAGAACTAATAAGGTGTGCTCCTAAGCCAGGGGCTGACACTGGGGCATTGTGGAAATAACTCTCCTTGTTATTGCCCATCCTCAGCTTGAAATTTACTGCTCCTTTGCATTATTAAAGAGACAGCTTGCGTGCACTATGGGGGAGAGGCGCTGGGCAGGAGAAATAACTGTGCACGCTTTTTTTAATGTTATGTTTGTGCTCTCTGTAGTCTTTACATTAAGATTTGGAGCATTAAAGCGTGCTGGGTTAATAGGTTGTTATTTATTATTGGAACTGTTTTCAAAAATAAAATCTGGTTTAGAAAAATAAAAATTATTTTTTCCCCCATGGCAAACGGTCAGAAAATAGGAAATGAGTGAAACATCTTGGAGAAGGTCAGACTGTGGCCAGTGGCAGGCCTTGTGGGACAAAACCCTTCCCCAAACATTTTCCAGTAGCACTGCTTCTCATTCACATCAGATGTTGAGCAGAGCTTTAAAAAAACCCCAGTGTGCTGGATAACGGGGATTACAAGATGGAAACAAAAAAGGACCCGCTGCAACGTGGGTCCATCCTCACAAGGGCAGCGTGAAAGGGTGTCAAACTGCGGAGCTGTTTTGCATCTCTGGGTTCTCATTAGCTTTTCAAGTAGCTGTGGAGAAAGGCAAAACTCAGATAGATGTGGGTGGAAAAATCTAGCGTTTGTCTCCGTCTCTGTTCCCGCAAACTCACCCTCCCGTTCCTCCAACAACCCACCCTCCTCCCACACGGGCCGACTTCCACAATAAAATCAGAAGAACTGGTGCGGCTCCCCAGGAGCTGGCGTCCCTGCCGAGGGGCGGGCTGCGCGGGCGGCACAGCGACCCCAAGACGTGCATTTGCACGTGGCAGATCAAGTTTTAGAGAAAATGAGCTGAGACGCTCTTTCAGATGATTTTACCATCTCTGGATCAGTTTTTATGGGCAGGCATTTTAAACTTGATTTTTGTAGGGGCTGGAGAGTCCGTATGGCACACAGTCAGGTCATGGGGCCGCTGCTTCCGGGGGAGTACCTCCAATAAATAAGGCGCAAGTATTATTAATTTTCTGCAGCAAAGCAGCTGACTGCACATTGGAGATATCACTGCGATTGGTGATCAATGATAAATAAAATCCTCAAGGTAAATACAGAATACAGTTTAGCAGTCCGCAGCGGACTGGCAGAACCAAGGGCTGCTTCTGGCGGGACTCAGCCAAGGGGGTCGGTTGGTTTCTTGGTGGTTTATTGTCAGGGATTCCATGAAATCGGCTAGCGGAGGGATTGGAGAGAATCCTCCACAGAACACGAGAGCCACAGCAATACTTTAGCTGTCCAAGCCAACTGGTTTTTCCTGCCTGTTCAGAGACAACCCATTCTTCTAAAAGGTTAATGTGGTCAGCTGCTGGGAAGACCTGGGATGACAGCAGGAATCGATGCATAGTAATGTGA
Organism: Elanus axillaris; assembly: GCA_026212715.1. NCBI lineage: Eukaryota > Metazoa > Chordata > Aves > Accipitriformes > Accipitridae > Elanus > Elanus axillaris. Next base: position 42,954,226 of record JANZLQ010000092.1, on the reverse strand, counting down.
TGAAATACAAGTAACTGCCATCATATACTGAAAGAATGGATCGCATCATTCCTACACATTTGGGGACCAAAGAGCAGCTCTGAAAGCAGGCATAATCTGAAATGAGAACAGAACACCTGGAGGGAGCAAAGGGCCTCTGGGTGTGCAGTGGAGATGGGTCAGGGCAGGGGGGGACGTGGCAGCCTCCTTGGCTCGTGCTCTCCGTGGTTTTCACGGGACACGTGCACGGAGCAGCCTGCACGTCCCACGGCACCTCTGCCGGCAGCCGGACCCCAGGCTGAAGTATTTGCCCGCCGGCCCTGGGATGCCGCTGCCAGCACTGCAGGAACTGCGCCGAGCTTGCCGTGCCACCTCCTCCTCCGGAGGCTGGGTGGCATGCCCTGGATTGAAATGTCGGGGGGACCCGGGGCAGAGACCAGCTGGATTCACTGGTGTGACCCGAAGCCTTGAAAGGGGTTGGTCGAGTGCTGCTTCCCACCGCCAGCACCGAAACCATCAAGTCACTGAAAACGCTCCATGTGCGCTTAGGATGATCATTCTGGAATCAGAGCCCAAACAATGTCTGAACATGTCCGTAACTTCTGTTTTAAAACACTCTATTCTGATCAACAAACTAGCGAGAGTGAGTGCGGAGCATCACTGTACAAAGTAGGTTTAAATACAGAATGTCACCATACATTTGTGGTAACAAATTACAAACAAAACGCATCGCTTCAGAGCAAAGGGATAACTGCCAGTTAAGAGAGGGAAATGAAATACAGATTTTTGATAGTGCCAAATACAAACAAGGAATTACAATTGATACCTGCACAAAGAGGCAAACCAGATGCCTCCCTGACCCCTCCCACTTATTCCCTTTCTGGCATTCTGATTTTGCGAATCATCAAAAGCAGCCAAACTAGTCCTGTCGGCATCTGAACTTACAGATATTCCTAACTCCTCTGTGCCCAAAGTATAAGGTTACTTTTATCAAAATGCTGTTATATGGCTGGACTTGCCTATGATGTAGTTGACCATTTTTGCATATACATATTTTTAAACATATCCCTCCTGTAGGTAATAATAACAGCAACAAACGTGTTGCTTCCTATTTTGGTTGGACTATCCGAACGTTTTAGGGCAAAATCAAAGGTGTGGAGACTCAGAGGACTGCGTTAAGCAGCTCTTGTGCTCAGCCTTCAGGTGGTAAAGCTTAAGTAACGAGAGTATTAGAACCGTGACGACACTCTACTGGATTTAAAAATACAATTTTCAAAACTGATTGCCAAACTCTGATCTCAATAGCATGCCAATTTTTTTCAGCTCTACCAGCTGATCCCATAAAAAGTATTATTTCTCCTTATAAACCCAGGCAAAGTTAGGCATCCAGAGAAGAGCGGTTTCTGAGGGTTTCTAATCCCCCGCAGCTCTCACAGTAACACTCAACGTCCTCTTGAACTGACATCAAAAACACAATTATAAAAACAACAACCAAAATTACTTCTTACGTAACCGGATTGTATCAGTTCCATATCTCCCACATAAAGCACAGCGGTGTTTACCCTGCCTCGTGTTTCATTCTGCACCTCTTCTTTAAACGGTTTGAAGCATTCTCTTGCCATTTGAGATTTTCTGGATATCACATTTTATTCATCTAAAAACTTGCTTCTCCGGCCTTTCTGGTACCTAACACACTTGAGAGTTGTTGGCTGCGAGGCTGTGCTGTCCATAGACCTTTTGTACTGGACAGACAGAAGGTGGAGAAGGTGCTGGTTGTCACCTGCCATTGAATTCTGCTAGGGTTATGAGTGCATGCAGAGTAAGCACACTCTCATTTCTCAATATATAATTCCGTGGATGTGCCCACCTGCAGATCACAATCAGCAAACGACCATACCAGAACATGAAGTATTGGGCCTGTAACAGAATACCCCGTGGTTTTCATCTTCAGTGGGCAGCCCCTGATGGGCGAGGCGGCAGCGTGTGAGAGCCACGGTGAAGACCAGGAAGGGTTCGGGAGCTCCCAGGCTGACTTTTTCACCTCCAGGTGCTGAGTGGCCCGAGCAGAAGATGACACCCGGGTGAGGATGGAGGAGGGTGCAGGTTAACAATCTGCCGGGTAGGAAGCCGGGTTCCTCCACTCCCACGGAAATAAGGCCTTTCCGTAGAGACCAAGAGACGAACACAGGGTGTTAAGATTAAATGAACTAAAGACTGAAGATCTGGCAAGGCCGAGAAAGGCAAAGGCAGGAGACGAGCACCCCTCACCCAGGAATCAAGGGCAGGAGGAGAGCACAAGAGAAGCATGACGCAGCGGCTGCGGTAACACAGCCTTCCAGTCTGGGCAGGACCAACTTCCTTCCATACCTCAGAACCGCTGTACGTCCCTACTGCAGGGAGCTGACTCGCCTGTAGCCACCCTGCACCTCTATGGTGTTTCTGCTGTAACTCTCTTGTACTGCCGCCTTCCTGTTCTCCAAACATAATAGCAACCGACAAACAGCTAAAGCTTCTTTTAAAAAAAAAAAGAAAATCCCATAACTAACATATCCATAACAAATATAAGGGTGCATTTTAAGGCATTCTTTTGGGAACCAGAATATTAGATTGTTTTGTACAGAACAGGACTTATCTGCTAAATTTTCTAAGCAGTATCATTCTCAGTTATTAAAAACCAGCCCACAAAGCTTTTAGCGTCCAAAAGCTAATACCTAAATATATGAAGCCTCTGCATGTGTCCTATTAAAAGTTATGAAGGGGGTTTGGACTTTTGTTAGCTCTCCGTTTTTAGTGTAGAACTGTTGCAGAAGACCAGCGACCCCATGGTGAAGATGCTGGGCTTGGGCCAACCTCTGGGCATGCCACCAGCTGCCTCCTGAGCTGCAGACGGTTGTTTAATACTTCTGTAGAGCGAGGACGGTAATTCACCTCTCCCATGGCTCATCTGTTGTAGCTATTTAAACTAAAACTCCACAAGATAGGGAGTGAAATTTTAGCTCCTCTCAACCCAGTGAGTTTTGGCACACACTTCAATAAACAAAAATTGTAGGTTAAACAAGTTCAGGTGTCTATATAGTGAAACACTGATCTTGCCTGTGGTCTCTCAATGCTTTTAGAGTGCTAATAATAAGAATGTGGCAGCATATCCAAGACTACACTGCAGCCACAGAAATGTAAGGTCTTCATTTTCAATCATCCGAACGCTGCCAAAATCATCTATGCAGAAAAATACACACCAGCAGCAGTCCAGCGGTCCAGGTCTGGTACTCGTGGAAATGCTACCTCCTCTTCACTTGCAACCAGAGGTGCTCTATCATTGTAGAAAACAAAGAGGAGGAAAGTAGAGATCACAACTGGGATTTCAGCCCCACAAAGAACTGAATTGGAAGTGAGACCTGCAGAGAAGAGGGAGTCCAAATGTAGCAGCCCTGGAGGAAAACTGGCACCTAAGTCTGGAAGGTGAAAACTAGGAAGTTTTGGGGTATTGAAGAATCTGCGCAACCTGGTTAGGGAGAATCACCTTGCTTACAGGAGACTCCCACACAAGCAACTTCTGGCAGTTCTGTGTAGAAGAGAGAAGTCCTGGAGAACATGCCAGGTTTCAGCCAAAGGGCGCACGAGGAAGCCTACGGATCGTTAAATAAATAGCCAAATCGCCACTGGTTACAACGGAGAGCGATATGGTGGAAGACGTTTAATTTATCTCAGTGATGAGACTTGTTCCTTCTTAGGCCTTTTCGGGGAAGATTATTTGAGAGTCTAAAAGACTTTATTGTTAGGGAAAAATGAATGATACTCAAATTTTTGCTCAGGATCGTCCTATAACTCTGAGCTGCCATAAGCAGGAAAATCTGGTTTCTGAACATTTAAAAACAAAAAAAGAAACTCAAGCCCCATAAATGGTCGGTTTTATGCAGGAAAATGTCATCAGTTTTTTTGTTGCTGTTGCTTAAAAACTTTATAATCATATAGTCAATACTGCAGTTTAACAAGAGATGAAGTAAATGTGCTCATCTTTCAAAATCACTTTAAGATCTAAAATATTCTACATCATCTAGATGTTAGTGTTAGTCTTCCATTTTCATAAAGGATTTAGGTGCAGTTCTACACTGTAAATGGTGCAGAGTAATTCTGGTTGGATTTCCTTAGCGAGTTGGGGGCTACGTTAATAAAAACAAAGGCAGGAACTTAAAACACACACAATTGTAACTTCCCAAATGACATTAATTTGAAATAAGGACATCTTTATTTTATTTAGTTTAGTGGTTCTTAAAGTTAGGGCCAAATACCGCTACCCAGTAGTGGAAGTTCTTTGAGTCACCTTGCATAACCACACAGAACTGACTCATTCATAAATTTTACTGTTTAATGTAATTCTATAGACTACAGTTAAGGAGCCAGTGGTTTAGTTTACAGTATTTTGGAGAAGTTAAACTAACCCAGAAAAGCCAATTATTCCAGATGGAGTGATCCATCAGTAGAACTATACCGGTATAGGAGGTGTAACTTTCCTGTGTAAACAGGTCCTGAATAGCTCAAGTCCTCCTGAAGCTCAATGGCACTTGTGTTCGTAAGTCACTTAGATGCTTTTGAAAACACATAGGTCCATTTTATTCTTGCAACTGCTGACATTGTTGAAAGATACGGAGAAATAAAACATTGTAAAAATAACTGGATTACTACTTTTGCGCCCAGGCTGCATTTCAAACCACCCTACAGCTGGTCCCCTCCTGCTCTTTCACTGCCGCTGAGCCTTGCGCTGCCACCCAGAAGCACCAGGCAAAGCAGGAGTGAACGTCTCTGTAGGAGGCGGCTTAAAAAAACCTGGAATAAGAAGCAACTTTTGCTCGGAAGAGTGTCTCGTGGTCTTTTGTCCCAAACCAAATACAACCACAATGAAAGTCAACCAAAAAACCCGTTGCTTCCAACTGAAACACCATCGGGGAGGGTAACGCCACCAGCCACAAACTGCTCCCATGTTTGTACTCATGTCAGTCAACAACCAGGAAGAATTGCACTATTCAGCATTTGGAGAATGAAACCGTGCAATTCAACCTACTTCCTCCTGTCTACAGCTTGCTCCCTTGCCTCCCTCCGGCTGTCCAGTGACTCGAGATACATCATGTAGGGAATAAACATAAAATCTCTCAAAGGGGAATCAAGAAGGGCATTTTAAGAACAGATAGTCAATTAAGCATTATCTGCAACTCTTGTGCTTACATCTTTAAACAAGAAAGCACAAAAAACATTCCCTTTAAACAGCAGCCTACTTGTATAGGTGCTAGCTGACAAGTCTCATGCACTACTAAATAGATGTTCTTACAAACTAGATGATTATTCCTGGAATTGTAAATAGAGAAGGGTGTTGGCACCATGTCTTTAAAGAAAAATACAAAATATACACACAGCACATACATTCTACTGCATAGTTTATATTTAAGCTAGAAAGTCATGGCATATGGTGAAGTCAGTTTTTATACAAAGAAATGGAAATGTATACAAAGAAAAATACTCTCAAAAATAACACAAAGCTAGATACACTAAAAAACTTCAGTATGTCTAAAAAAGCTTACTGTACAATCGCATTAAGTAATAATCTTGCAGGCCATTTAAAACTCAACTACCCTTTCTAGACAATGGGAGGTAGTAGCATAACATCTTCTGCAACATCCACTTCCATCACAGAGCTCAATCTTAGCAAAGCTTCTTCTACCTTCTGAATGGACTGAAGTAACAAAAGAACGCTGGCCTTATAAACAAGATAGTCTGTTTAAAAATGATTGTGTAAATAATTAATAGATACATGTATGCAGTTCTTTAGACTTGATATCAAATAAGATTGTGCTTGCTTTCCATATCTTTGATTTTTTTAAATGCGCAGGGAGATGAAGAGCATGCTGGATAAGAATTGCCTATCAATGGCAAACGTTTTATGTTCATTCAATTGAAATAGAATTAGCACAGCTCAGCTGCACTTTGGTGAACTCCTGCTTCCATAAAACTGAGAACTGCAAATAGCTCAAATGGGGTTCCTGGCAATGCATCCCTCTTAACTGTTGACTGCAACGTCTAAATATGGCACCCGTGACTTTGATTTAGAAGTGGTGATCTTGGAGGAAGAACGACTCAACTGGCTCCAGCTAATTATAACCGTAAGTTTAAGAGATGCTTTTCTTTCAGAAGAATTAAAAACCTCAGTTGGTTTTCAGCAAAAATAAGAATTTTGCCAGGTGAGCTGAACTCATCTCTCACTCAGTCGATCATAAACCTTGTTTGCGAATCTGACTCCACCACCACCACTGTCTTTACTCTCTGCAATGCGCCTGGGAAGGAACTATCCTAAATGCTGCCATTGCTGTACTTTATATCGTCAGCTAGAGCGCCTCTGCAGGAGTCAAAAATGGCTGGACTCTCAAATAAGATTTTGAATTTAAAAATGTTAATTATTTTAATTAAAATTATCCTCTTCACATTTTTCTACTTCTGCATTTCATTGTTAAATTCAGATTTGTAATTCTGTATCTATCTTTGAAATGATTCATCTGAATTGGTTTGCTAGCTACAATATTTACATTTTAAAATATTATATACCTGTTACTCAAGATTCAAAATACTACTCCTCTCCACCCAGACTGTCCAAGATACTTCTCACACAGATGTTTTAAGCGGCCAGGGCATACAAATGTTACAGCTCCCACTTCACTGAATCTGAACAGAAACAACCCCGAGACTGCAAGTGAATTCATTCATACGCTGTCGGGACGAGGAACACGCGTACCTCTGGCATCTCAGAAAGAACAAGTATAGCAGACGCACATAGCAGCCATAGGTGTTATTCAGAAAGCAGCTGAAGACCGATATGCTTTATTGTTTCCCTCCATGCATGGTTAAATTATTAGCATATGGGAGCTGAAATGGTAAACCAAATCTGAGTTTTGGTATCTTTGACAAACATCTTCTCTAATTAATTTGTTGTGGAAAGCCAAAAAGATTACCAAGAGCCAAACTTTGGTTTATATTTTAAAGAAAGGCTTGCCGTGAATTCATCAAAAATAATGTAACGTAGAAGTTTTTCATCAGCATTTTTTTTTTCCATTTTGACAACCTACATAAAAGAAGCAAATGCCTGGGTATGCATTGTTTATTTTTTTCTAATGGTAATAACATACTGTAAGAGTCACTTCATGCTGAGACCTGCTATTTATCACCTCTATTTCTTTTATTCTATTAAACAAACCCTATGATTCAGCAGAAGGCTATTCCCATCAGCCAAAAAGATTAACTAATTAAGTTTCCTTTGCTAGTTTTATACCCTCCTTTTCTACTCTAAATTTGGGATAGGCCATTCAGAAAAAAAAAAAAAAAAGTTTTTACTGAAGGCACTGAAAGTAAAGGATATATGGTTTTAGCACCAAATAATTCACATCTGGAAATCTGAAGCCAGGGCTTCAGGAACTTTCACCTTATATTTAACCTGCTTATGCAGATCACAGTTCCAAAGTACGTGTACGTGGTATTTCCTAAAGCTACAAAAAGCATTGAAAACTGATCATAAGAAAGGATTTAGGAGGAAATCAACCAAAACCACAGAAGAAACATATTAAATGGCCACAAAGACAATTGGACAATGAAGAAAGGTGACAACTTCAGCTAAAAGGCGTCTCGGTTTATTAGCAATATAAAGTCAGCAATTGAAATAGAAAACCAAGATGACAAATGGAAACAAGGGCAATAGGTAACAAGTAAAATAAACTAGAAGCTGTGGGCAGCAGAACGTGGGTGAGGAAAGCTAAAGATAGCAGAAAAAAATTGTTACAGACTTGGGGATATACAGTTTTCAAAGTGTAATAGAAAACAGAAATCTTAGCCATCCTGTAAGACCACAATGAGATGAGGATGGTGAAGCGGAAAACATGAAGTAGAAAACACAGAACTCTTCACAGTTCTTATTTCAAAAGAGGGATTTTGACGAACTCACCGAAGAAGAACCATGAAGCGCTTAGCAGTTTGGTAGTAACGAGCCGAAGTGAAATTAAGCAATGATTTAGAGCAGGTTTGTTCTCTTAAGCCAGCAGCCTCCCAGGACACCAGCGCTGCTGACGCCCATCCTTAGCAGGTCTCTGGGCACATCCAGAAACGAGACCTCATCTCCGTTTCTGCCAGCATTCGAAAGCAGATGCAAGTAACAGTATAGCAAGAAGTCGCTGGTAATAATATTCAGGTTAAATTAGGAAAGCTAACATGGGATTCAGCTTATTTTAGCAACTGGGAGCGGTATGTGCATACTGGTGCCAGTCGGTTGGCTGTGTGCAAAACAGGTGTTCTCCGACGCCGGTGGCTGGATGAGGAGTTGGGAAGGTGTGGAGCGTTAGCCCAGGAGCAGCGGCTGGCGGAGGAGCAAAGGTGGGTGGAGGGAGAACTGATCCCACGGCGGAAGAGCAGAGACCCCGTGGCTGCAGGACTGGTGCTGGACCCAGTGCTGGGCAACAGCTTAAGAATCCTGAAGTTAATAGTAATAATCGAAAAAACATCACTGATGGTAAGATGACACAGAAATGTGTCCTTTACCTTGGGAAAACAAAGCTGAAGTCAGACAACTCAAATGAGAAACTAAGGACACGTTTCTTACCACAAGGGTGATTAATCTCTGGGAAATGTTAGGGAAGGAGGGGTTGATTCCCCAAGTGATATTTTTAACCCCAAATTCAGTGCCTTTCTTGAGCAGAAGCCTCAGACAAACTCTAGTTTTGGAGTAGAAAAATCAGTAATTGACAAAAACTCAACAGACAGAGAGGATGTATAGCCCGAGACCCCTCTGGCCTAGGAGAGAGGGGAAAGAAAAACAAGAAGAAAGGAAAAGAACAACCCCAAAAATACTGTCAGCGCAGCCTCACCAAGTCAAAAACAACTGTTACGCTGACAACACGTTCTCTTGCACTCAGGGTACTTCTTTTCCCTGCGCTTGCTTGGCAATAAAGTGGCAGTGGATAAAACTGCAGGTGCTAGAGTGTTCACCTGCTTTCTGAAGGACAAAGTAAGACTTCTAAAATGTTTGTTTTGAGGAACAATTTACAGCGAGGATTTGGGCTGAAACTGCGTCCGTACACTGAAGAGGGGATGAAAGGCCCGGCGGGGAAGAAAGCAATAAAAATATCATTGTAATATCCCTAACTCAATAATCAGCTCTCTCCGTAAGGGATGGGGTTTGGGGAAAGGGAGCACAAAGCACGTTTCCCTAACGTGGGCGCGCGTTACACGCCAAAGCTCGTTAGAAAAATTCCGGCAACGCGACACACACAGCCACCTCGCTGCAGGTTTTTCGCCCTGCTCGGAAGACCCGGCTCAGCCCGGACGTCCTCCCTGCCCGTCTCCCCGCTGGCACCCGCACAAGTCCCTCCCGGCGGGGCTGGCACCCCGCAGCATCCCGCGGCCGTAGCGCCCAGCACCGTCCCCACCGAACCCCGCCGGCTCCTCGGCTGCCGTGGGGGTTTGCGGTGGGATGGGACGGTCCCTCGCCCGGTGAGCACCTGCCACCAGGCAGCTTTTTCATCTCTTGCACCTCTAAAACGCCATGACTGAAAGCGCACAGATTTGAATTCATTTTCATCCTTCTCGGCTATGTAAGAAACAGAAAAAAGAGAATAGCTTAGGAGCTTTCTGCTCAGAGACTTCTTACAGGTGGGGTAAGGACACAGACTACTAATGTATGCTGAAATGTCTCTTTTTAAATGAGGAAAAAAAGGTGGGGGGCTTTAAAACCAGATTTTAGTGTCCCAGTGAAAGCATGACAGCAACAATTTATAATTTTCTGCTGTCCAGTTCCTTCAATATTTCTCCCTCGGTGTGCATCCCTCCTCTCCCTCTCCCCCCACATCCATCCTCCATTTCCCGATAACTTCTCATCACGCTGGCTCGAGCCTTATATGAAATGGTGGTGTGCGGAGGGAAGAGAGGAAGAAAGGGAGGAAGAAAGGCGCTATGATTGGGAGGGCAGGGGAAAGAGAAAGATTGAGAGAGACAGAGAGAATGTCAAAGCTCAAGTCTGGCATTTGCCTATTTAAATTCAATCATGCAGCCCTCGCAGAGCTGGAAATGGATGGCCTGCGTTATGAATTTCTGATCAGACGGCTGATAGGTTATGAGCGGGGACGTAATCCCATTGAGAAAGCCTTTTTTCCCAAGCAAGGGCAAGCAATAACTGCCCTTCAGAGATGGCTCTTTGCTTTGCCCTTTTTATAATTTTTTCCTTTTCTTAAAAAAAAAAAAAAGTCCAAATAAGCATTTTTATGATGATAAATGTGTAATAATGATTCATTCTGCCTGCATCTGAAATGGGATATGCCTTTGCAAAGCAGACATGCGCTCAAAATAAACTGCCATATTTTTTCTTTTTTAAACCTAATTAGAATTCTCTCCTTCTCTCAGCTCATTTTGTACCAACACTAGTGATCTAAAAAGAAAGTGAAAGGAATGAACACATGCATTGAGACCGGTATTTTTAATACCCTGCAGGGTTTTTAACGTTTTATAGTTTGCCTTTTTTAACATGATGTGTTTACATAAAAGGATACCAAAAAAAAATTTTCTTCAAATGGCAAGAACTACTGGCATACAGTAGGGGCAAGCCAGAAATTATTTTAAAAGCTGATGTTTTCTTACTTCTGCCCATGTGACATCATTCAGTGTTGCTTCATGTTATAGTGAATTAATCAAAATAGCTGAGGACACTGGAAGATTTACAGCAGCCAGATTCACCAGTGGGGGAAAGCACATACAGCAGCATGTTGGTCGTGTACGCCAGCACTGGGGCCTCGAAGAGCACTTCTGTAGTCTTAAAGAGCAGAAAAAACAGGGAGCTTGCTCTTTAAAGTTCAGGATACGTGTGCTGAAACAACACCCGTCCCAGTTTGCGAGGACTGGAAACAGTCACAGGGCAGAAGGACATCATCCCAGAACTGCATTAACAGGGAAGATGCCTGATGTGACTGAAGCCTCTGTAAATTATCGAAAGGGAAAAAACGATGTCTGTAGGCATGGGGGGAGGGAGAGAAGAGCAGAGAAGCATCTCAGTGTTGGTGCTAAGCAGGAACTTGCTCTTGGAGCTGCACCTCTAATGTATTTGAAACGGCAAGGAACATCAGTGAAATACTTCACGCACACGAGTACTTTGGAAAAGAAAGTATTGGAGACTATTGCTGTCCTCGCCAGCAGGTATCGTTCAGGTAATGGAAACCTAACACTGGGGGAACCCACTTACCGATGTGCGCACGTTGTTTAATTGCAACAGAAGCCCAGGAAAGTTTTAAAACATGAAGCTAAGTCCTTGTCGCATCATTTCAACTCAGCACCCTCTATAAGCTGACTTAGGTTTGCCACTAGGCTCTCGCTTGCTCCACTCTCCTGTCGCTGGTGCCTGAGCAATGCCCATCCTCGTCCATAAAGAACTCATAGCCACTGCATTCAAATCCTCCAGGATCTGAGCAGGGAAAGCCTTCATGTTTCTCACCAGAGAGCCGTCAGCTCGATATCTGTGCTCAGCAAACAGCTAGAAACCTCCTAAAACCGGGATCAGAGGTGTGCTGGTGAATCGGCTGGCTGGGAAAACGCCGCCTCATACCCGTGGGGGAAGCTGAGCCACCAGCTAATGGAGACAGGAGAGCAGCAACCTCCTTCTGCGAGCGGCTCGTAGCTCATCTTTCTGCAGCTGCACCTTTTCATTTATAGACACACGTTTCAGTGCTGGCAGTATTTTCAAAGAAGGTGGTAAAGCCATGAGTTATTATTACGCCTCTTTTGATACGAGCGATTTGCTGTAATTTGATGACTCCATGGTGTCCTACATCAATCCGTAAGAGAAAGTCCAGTTAGGTGAGAAGATGGCAAAATCCCACGGTCACAAGTTACCACCTCCACGGAGGGCACCGTGTCCTTCGGCAAATTATGACTGCAGAAATGCTGTGCACAACCTTCCCGTTCAGTTCCCATTTCATTCATATTTTTCCCTGCTAATGTACTCACATATCAACAAATCACCTTAAGTAAGCAAAGAGATTTTTTAATTGCCAAGTTGTTCCCAAATGAGAGCTTCAGGGCTGATGGCCGTCAGGCTGGGGGAGGCTGATGCACAGTTACCACTGACAGAAAACCCAACACACGGCAGGAAGAACATGAGACAAATAGCATGCCACATCACTGTGTTTCCTCTTTGATTTAAGCCGAAGGTGGCTCTTACCATAAACCAAAATGTGCTGTCCATTGGTTTGCATGGTGCCACGAGTGCCTTGGAAATAGAGACAGAAACTGAAACCTGGGCTGCGATGTCTGTATGGCATTTCTACAAGTTCTTCCAGGTTTGTTGGATTCATTCCCAGATGTGGCTTTTGCTTTTTTAAAGTTGTAATATGCTGGAATACCTCGAGACAAGCGAGCACCTAAGGCTATCGGTGCCTTAAAGGAGACTGTAGTTTGCAACTGGGGCTCTGTGAAATTCAAGTGCTCAGTTTGTGGAAAGCATGATAGCAAAGAGGGTCCCCTGTGAGCATTAATTTAGCAACCACCTCCCATCAGTCAGGAGCTGAAGCCAACTTTATTCTTATAAATGCAACTACTTCAGAATAGCAAGACTATAAAAAAAAAGTACAGACTTTTCATATTTCTCCTCATTTTGCTCAAATTGTGGTTCATCAGCTAAAAAATGGAGCATTGCAGGGAGCCTCTTGGGCGCGCTTGGCCAAAGCACCACGTCCTCCCTGCGGTCCAGCCGCGACCCACGTAGCACCGCATCTCGCCTGCGCCGCCCCGCCGGCAGCCTGCAAGGGACAGCATGGACCCGTACGGGGGAGGCTACGATGTCTTATTACACAACTGCCTTTTTTTTCCTCTTTTAACATACCACATTGTGTTAAATTGCCAAAGCTATATGCATGAAGGGAAAACTGGAAAAAAGCTATCAAGTGAGTTTCTACCCATCTGACAATGTCGGAACTGTAGACTTCTCTGAAATTTCGCATACACAAAATGAGGGTCCCATGAAACCCCTGCACTACAAACGGGTATTTTTCCTGAGGAACGCAAAAAGCTGATGAGCCAAGTGGTATCCTACTCTCACACGCTCCAAACGGTTAATTTTGTTCAGTATCCTTGTACTGAAATGGGCAAGAAACCTCGCAGCTGATAATTATGAAATAACATGGCCACAGGGGAGTTCCCTCCCCATCACCATTGGTTAGGGATTGTCTTATGTCCTGGAGCAGTAGAATTTTGATTATTTAATTGAAATTATATATATTAGCATGGATGTTCTCTTTAGCCATAAAATAAAATACCTAATATTTTCAATCTTGTTGCATCAACATCTTGTGGCAATGAATTCCAAGGGCTAAAAGCACATTATGTGAAAACATCATTGTTTAAATTTGCCACCTTGCAGTGTTGCTGCCTAGATTCTTGCATTAGGAAAAAAGAAAACAAAAAGGAAGCGGTGGGAACAAATAACTGTCTGTTTGCCCTCTTTATCCTTTTTTTATGTCATGCAGAACAAAAAATTTGCTTTAACTGAGGTAGAAAAGTATTGTCAATTATCCAGCACATCACATAACTTCTTTTCAGTTAAAGTTTATGTAAAACTCCATCTTCCATTACCAGATCCTAAACCTAAGTGTTGATATTCTCCTTTAGTTCACAGGACTGATCAGTTCCCAATGACCAAGTAAAATTCCAGAAAGATTTTGGGTTTTATTATCTGTGTTCTAATCAAATACTGGAGGTCCTAAGCTGGTGATTACAACTGCTGCCACTTGTATTTGCAATAGCTGCTTTTCATATTTATTTGGTAAATCAAAAATAGAGGTTAGCTGAAGAAGCAAACCTACAATAACAAAGCATCTTCTTGCAAAAAGCTTTTAGTGGTTTCTTTAACTTATCATTAAATTTAAACTCATTTTTCCTAGTTTTCACTTCTGCAGTTAATAACTTTTATATAGCAATCCTATAATTACATTAACAAAAAAGTAAATTTTCCCCATTTCTCACAGCATTACTAGTATTACAGCATTAATGGCATATTAACCAGTAAAACCGCAAATTAAGTCAACTCATCTTCCACTGATAGGGCATGAATTTGTAATTCAGGCGGGTTTGAAGTTTTCAGTGGTTTTTTAACTATTATCAAGCTTCTGCTTTTCCCAGTGTAACAGTAAAACCCACACAGGAGTCATTTTCACATTCTAATCACCATACAGCACTTTTTATTTGTTTCCCGAAATACAGCAAACATGGGAAGGGGGTTCCAGCGGAGAGCGAACCAAGACGTTCGGCTCTGGACACCGGGTCGCGTCAGGGAGCGGCGGTGACACACCGACAGACAGTCAATGACCAGAGCCAGTGGAGCACATAGGCTTCTCCAGAAAAGATTTCCGGTACGTGTTTTTCTCCAAGATTGTCCTTCTTGGCCAGTGTGCACTCACGACATTTTGGTCACGTCCATGTCCATCATATGTTATCCTCAAGCTCACATGCTGAGGAAGACGTCGGTGGAAGCACCACCTCCTCCAGCAAGGTCAGTCCCAGGCAACCACGTCAAAGCTATTGGCGCAGAAGAGCGTCTCTGCGCACACCACAACGCACCCACAGCAACAGCCTCTGTCACACACAGCTACAAAATTAAGTCAATCAGCTGCTAACAAAGGGGCGGGGGAAGCATTCGTGAGTATCTGCCTTGGCTCCGGTGCCCCTTGACTCGGCACCCACAGCTGCAGCCCTCGCATCCCGAAGTGCGGTGGGATCCTTGCCCAACCTTCAGTGCTTCCGGGCCAAGGAAGAGAGTACAACACAAACTCAGGATAAAATGAGTGGAATTTCAATAATAACTTTAACAGTCAAAAACACATCTCTGGAATGTTAGATTTATGCAGTGGGAAGGAACCATCAAAAATGTTCCATTTCAGAAATACAAAGGCTTACTGAGCTAGTGAAGCACAACAGAAACACTCAGTGATAAAGGACATCACAGCCCTTTATAAACTGAACCGGTGGTTTCCCAAATTTAATATGCATGAACAGTGCATGTGAGTCCTCTTAAATCCAAGTACCAAACCCTGCCTGTTTAATAAATCTCACCAGTACTCCACTATTAGACAGGGGATTAAAACTAATCTATCAATCCCAAAACCAAGCACAGAGTGGATTAAAATGCAAAACACATGAGAGTATGAAGATGCTTAATGCTAAATAACAAACATTTCAATCACAGAAATCATTTTTATCTTCTTGTTTATGCTAAGTAGATACTATTAGGCTTAATATCTGTATTAACACAAGTGGGGGAAGAAACAGTTTTAAGGAGACCTAAATACTTGAATGCTACTGTATTGCTTGCAAGCAGAAGCTCTCTTGTTGAAAGTGAGTACACCACGGCGTTTAAAATAATTGTTTACTCTCTGAGGCCAGCTCAATGGTGCTTGACCTTTTTCTATTTTTTTAACCCAAAGCAATGCACCCACAGGGTCTTGAGAAACAGAACTTAAACCTGTTATTTGCATAGTAATATCTGAATATCACATTACCCCCAAGTCTGGCTTTGTCACAAATGTTAGTCTCGTATCCTGATGTTCAATGCAGCTTGTCAATGACCTGCACTTTGGGGTGGGGTTTGTTACTTTTTTTTAAAGAATAAATGAAACAGAGCTCACCCCACCATAGTATAAATATAGTTAGTAAGCAAAGATGTGGAGAGAAGCGTGGAACTGTGTTTGCCTGTATGAAACAGAGGAATCACCAAATGTGACTCACACAATGGCTTCCAGTTCACCCAATAATTCACTTTATCATTGTCACTCCAAATTCATAGCAATGGGATGATCCCCCTTTCTGGCATTCTACGTGAGCAGCATGAAGTTACGCATCTCTATCTGCATTTGTCCATCTGCCTTGCGGAGATAAGGATTTGGGAGTGTTGCACCCAGCCGTGGTAGGAGAAAGCACTCTGTGTGTTCCTTCATGACTTTCTGAGTGCTGGGAAATGCCCAGTGTTTGCCTGAATTTACCTGAGAGCATCCAAAACCTGCAGAACTCGACCTTATTCCTCGGCATTCAAGCAAAAACTACCCAGTGAATCAATGAGTAACTATATGATTTGATATGAAATAATATCCACCAGGGATCTGTTTGAGGTCACCATCACCCTCATTTCACTTGTAGGCATATCAGATTGTGAACTGATGTCTGCAGATGTGAAAGCTGGTGCATTAACCCAGTGGTATTATCACCAGCAGAATGTATAATGAGGCGAGCGAGAGCGGCTGGTCTGCGTGTGAGGATGGATAATGTCACACAAGTTCAGGCTATCTAGCTGCAGAGGGAAATTTGGCGACAGGGAAAAAAAAAAGAAAAGCCAACCCCTGCCCTCACCTCCACAACATTGACTTATGATGATGGTTATTTGTCCGCGGGGTCTTGCTTTTGGTGTGGCAAGAGGCTATGGTGCTATTTCAGCTGGAAAATGCAGTAACGTTGCACTATTCTTGTTTATCTTTGCATTGGCAGCTAAACATTTTTTCTGAAGTGTCATCATTCACTAGTTACTGAAGTCCTTCCACAGCAGTGTACATCCTTAATGGAAAGCATGAAATAAAGAGAGAAACATACTATTTTTTCTGAGGGTTGAGACAGTTAAATAACAGATTTATGCTGTCCTAATCTCTTAATTTTAGCAGAAGTCACAAATTCAGGAAAGGAAAAAGGGAAGGGAGCCACAGTTTGATGGTTTCTACATGAATTTTGAAAACATTGGTGTTTTATTTCACAATAAAGTAACAAACACAAAACAGCAAGCACACCCTCTCAGCTCATCTCTTCGACAGTTACGTTGCATACCTGACTACAGCTCAATTTTTACCTGCCATTACCCTCCATACTGCCTGTGTCAGCGTCATCATAACACGAAGCATAAGCATACCATTTACGTGTATCGACAAGCTAAGAGAAAAAAGCATGACCATCTAATTTCACAACCGAAGGAATGTACATAAGCAGCTCTCATCCGTCTCCCTCTCCCCTAAGGAAACCGCTGCGCCTCTCACCTGGGCTTGGGTGTTGACTGTACGGACAAAGGCTGTGCTCAGTGTCCTCCCTGTCCGCCTCCAGATACACCCCAAGCCTTTCCTCTGCCCCTTTCCCCCTGCTTGTGGTCAGCATCGCTCCCCAGTGATTATCGCTTCCCAAATACCCAGAGTGGTTCAGTTCTGTTATTTAAAGGCATTTTCATTTTCCCCACTTAATATAACACTCAACGCCAAAGAAGCCGAGAAGGAGGTGAGAAGTCAGGATCATTACAAGTAAACAGCTCGCGGTTGTTAGCAAAAGCTGTACAAAATAAATTAGTGACATTATCATCAGTAATTGTGGAAGCACTCATTAACATGCCATTTGGAGAGAGGAAATACCTTTGACCATGGTAAAATACCTGGGAAAAAAATTAGTCTGTGGCAGCATAAGGCTCAAAGAAGAAACCCATGGGCAGAAGGAGGGGAAAGAAAAATGGTGCCAACACTTCCAAGTGCAGAAACTATTTGAACCTACATAGCAGCTCAGTATCAACTGGAGTTATCTAAAGCTCCGTTCAGCTTCTCCCAGTCAGTTCCCAGTGGTAAACTGAGCAGTTATTTCACCGTTTAGTGTCTTTCCTCAGAATAAAATCCTTGTGGCTGGTGAGAATAGAATAGAATAGAATAGAATAGAATAGAATAGAATAGAATAGAATAGAATAGAATAGAATAGAATAGAATAGGTCAGTTGGAAGGGACCTACAACCATCACCTGGTCCAAGCTACCAGGTGCAACCTGAATTACCAGAGCAGATATGCCCATGTGCAAGTCAGGTCCAGTACCGAGACTTTAACTTACTCTAAGACAGAAAAAAAAGTCTGTAGCATAAGTACTTGTGCCTGTTAAACAGTCATATACTTCTTTTCGTCTCCAACTTTCACCTTTACGCTTCCTATGCACTCGTGTGGTGCCATACGAGGCCAGGCAGACAGACATTGCACAGCCTTTGCAACCACGTTGCTTGGGGACCAGCTGCACCATCTGTGCGTTTTGGGTACCACCGTCATTAAAACACATCGCCGTTCAGAAATCGTCTGTAGCATTCGCATGACCCAGATCAGCCCACCCCGAACTGGGGTCCCTCTGCCCAGCCAGGGCTGCCCCAGAACAAAGGGGGGCGAACGGCCGTTGTTCGGCGGATCAGAGCGGATGGAAGTGTGGAGAGGTTTATAAGATTAATTCTTATCTCTCCGGGCAGTGGGTCAAGTCAGAACCGCCATTCAACGAACTCTATGGATAATCTCCCTTTATTATTTTCAATCAAACTAAGTGTCTGCAATCTGCAGTATGGTTACTAATTTTTTGAAAGAAATTACTTGTAGACCTTGATTATATAATAGACAAAATATAAAATAGTCTGGGTAAGCATCCGTTAAGTTTTTACATATCTCATTGCATAGCAAAGCTTCTTCAGCCTCGCTGCATTAGCGCCTGGCAGCTGTTCCGTGGGTGAAAATTCACAGAAAGAAGTGGACATTATGCTTGTCCACTTCCTAATTAAAATAAGAGCAAAAGAAATGTGATTGGGGTTATATTTGCTATCAAATCTAAAAATTTGCTGTTTGCGAATATTTAACAAATGCGTTTTGTGAGAAATCAAATTTCTAGTGTATTCTGGTTAATGGAATTCTGCTGCAGCCCCTGGACAAAACAATGTAAAGCTGCCTGGATTGTGGAAATCATTCTCCTCCAGTGATGGATAATATAGCATGAGGTTTTGCTTGGTTTGATTAATTTCAGAATATTGCAGAGAAGCTGCATAATCCCTAAGATAGCACAGAAAAGAAGGAAGACATGATGAAGTAGGATAAAAGCGCGTAGTAATGAAGCACAGGCTGTTTCATATATTATAGAAAAGCTCACAAACTCATTTTTTTTGGCAAGAAGCAACCACAATAAGGGGCAACACTGGAATGCACTTTTGCTTATGCAATTATATTATATGATCTGAACAGGGGTATTTTGAAAGCAAAAACCTGCTAAACATTTCCACGGCTATGACTGGAGACAGAACAGAAATAGAAAATGCACGTTTCCTTTTTTCTGTTCACAACAGCCATTATTTATACGAGTATTGAATATGGAAGAGGCTCTGACAAATTTACAGTGGTGTGTGGATGGATGAGGATGACGAATGATGGATGAGGGAGGCAGAGGATTCCCTTATTAAAGCATCAAATCTTTCCCTAAATATCAAACAGACATCTTAGCCTCAATTGCTCAACTCACCAAAAATTACGCAAACCAATGAAGTCAAATTTTGCTTCCTGATAAAACCTGGAAATTTATCTTCCATTATACACACTTAATTTCCATGACATAACTTAGCATTTTTTATTCTGTGCTTTATACCCCTTTGAAATACTCTTAAAAAAAAAAAAAAAAAAGAAAGAAAAGGAGAAATGTGGCAACACAAAAAAAAATAAAAGAAGAATTTCAGTACAAATTAGGCAATCGGCATAACTACAGAATTGCTCTGTTTGGCAACCTTGGGAAATAGTTCCATCATGACAGTCCAGGGCACCCTTTCCCGGTGCCCCCCAAGCAGCGCCGTAGCCGCAAGGCAGCCCCCGCTCTCCCCACGCGCGGTGGGTGCCGGGCAGGAGAGCAGCATGGGGTGCTCCAGCCCTGCAGCCCCACTAGTGGAGCTGCCCACGCAGCTGTGGGGACGCAGCCACACTCATCCCGGCCCTGAGCACGCTGGCATGGAGAACATGCGGAAGGGGCGAAAAAAAATGCGCCTTTCCTCCCGAGGAGATTTTATTTTCTGTATGGGCTTTACCGGGCGTTCAGTGGTTTGCGCTTTTCCCTCTCAAACCCCGTCTTCTCTTGTTTGATCGTTGAATAGAGTCGGAAGAAGCCGCCAATACAAAAATGCGTGTGATGTCACGCGTGGAGGCTGGCGGCTGCGGGCATTCCCGAGGTGGGAAGCAGCAGCAGCACGGGTCCAGGCTGAGGCACGAACCTCAGCAGGCAGAAAATGAGAACAACTCGTTGCGCAGGGGCAACCGACGTGCAGGGTGAAACTCTGCAGGAATCGCTGTGCAAGTCACTGCTCTGGGGTGTCCCTTTATGAAAGGGGCCAAACCACATAATAGGAATTAAGAGTTCTTCGACAGTCTCACTTGATCTGGTGTGCGATCGGCAATAGCATAGATTGTATATGGGCAAAGAAGGTAATGAAGCTTCAGTCAGTTTTAAAACCCACCAGATGCTTCTGACCCAAGACAGAGCAAAGATGTCTCACTCAGTTGTGCCATGAGCACTGAGTGTGCAATGGCAGAACAAAAAACCAGAAAAACTAAAATTCCTGAAATTCATTGAAAGTATTAAGGAGGAAGAGGCAGGCCGAATTCAGCAGTGTGCTAGACAAGGGGTTTGCTAGCCAATAGGCAACTGAAACCCTGTGTTCCATTCCGCAATGGAAAACAGTATTTTAAATTCCAGAAAAAAATGTTAAAAGTAGTTACTAGCAGGTCTCAAAAAAAGCTTTATTGCTCAGCTTCAGTCCTGTAGATGAGTCATTTTAGTTTCCAAATGTTTCATCCAAGGAAGTATGAACGTACACACCAACTATTACAAGTACATCAAAAAAATGCCACATGGACTTTCTACTGTGTCAAACAAGTCAAGGAGCCTCCAAGGAAGACGAAAGCAACCGCCAGGACTTATGCCTGTATCCCCTCACCCCACCTTTGAGAGTGTCATAGGCATAGGCAAAATTAGAAAGGTATCTACATTTAAAATGTATTTTCTACATTGTAAGAAATTGCACAGTTTAAAAATAAAGATGAACAAAACCACTTTGTGTACAGATGGGGATGGTGTGATTCTGATTCTTTGGGTATGTACTCATTCCCCAGTACAAACGCCCACCCTATTTATTAATTTCAACCTATCTCTGTGTTGCCTTAAAACCTGCCCCTTTCCCTTTGCAACTCACATAAGAGGCTAAAAATAAAGAGCTGCACATGCCCCCACTGCAATGAAAAGAAGGAAATACAGTCACATGAATGAAGAGCAATCCTAACCAGGGCTCTCAGAAGCTCTCCAGAGAAATCAGCGCAAACAGTTGACTTCCCTTACCACCACCACTGATGCCGATGGCCACGTACACCTGGGGCAGCTAAAACCGAGAGCAAGATGGGGGAAAAGCATCGCCTTAAAGCCTCCCCCTTTTTTACGGCTGCAGCTCACAGGTGAGCAGCAGCTACTCTAACTTGCCAGCCGTGTTGCTGGTGCCCACCTGGGAAGCGCGGCCGCCCAAGCACTGACTGTCCGCAGGGGACACGGGAGGCTGAGGGACTGTCCCCGGTGCCAGGCAGGGAGCCGCGGTCCAGGGCTGGGCAAACTGGGGCACAGGACGGGTGCCCTGAGCAGCAAGAGGTACCTGCCCGACACTGGGAGTGACGGTCCCCACGTTGGGCTGATACGTCCTCCCTGCCCGCCTGGGACTGACCAGGGGCCAGACTTAGCAGTTTTCTTCCTAAAAGAATCTTTGCATTTTCTTTGATATTCAAAAATTATCAGTGGCTCACTTTAAATGAAGACAGATGACAATAAATACACTTCTGCTGCTTGCTCATCCTCAAATACCCACATCCCTTCTTTGCTGTCGAACCAGGACAGGCTCCTCCTCCCCGTCACAGACACGGGCTCGCTCCAGCTGCTTGTGTCAGGACTGGCAGTATTTAGCATTTAGCAGTAGTTCAGAGACAGGTAGGCATCTATCTAAATTTAAAGCACCTAAGTAACCCTTCAAATTGTAACGAGCAATTGAGGCACAAAATTCTGTTCTGTGCTACGAACACACACACACAAAAAGAACCAAACCCTAAGGAATTTTCATTACTGAAAATATCTTAATACATGACTTTACTCATGTGAGCAGTTTCTTTGAAGTCAACAAGACGACTCGCACGTGTAACTGTTTGCAGGATCAGACGCTTAGTTTATCATTTTTAAGTTCTGCTTCAGCACTGAAGGATGATGAAAGTATCTCAGTGGCACGGATCAGAGCCTGCACGGCCCACCAAAGAACTAACTTTTTTAGAAGAGACTTAATGAAGAAAGGAGAAGCAACCTGAATACTGGAGCGAGAAGAAGCTCTCAGGACTGGAGGAAACGTTGGGGAAGGCACAGGGAGATGTCGGGAGGCAATGGCAGCTCCGAGCCAGCAGCTGTGGGCAGCGGAGCGGAGCGGTTGGGACCGCGTTGTGCAGAGCAGAGCAGCAAACCTGAGCTTTGTGACAGCGCAAGAGGAAACCGGCGAAGAAACTTGAAGGGCAGAAACGACAGGACTGAGTAACAGGGCAGGCAGGGATGGCAGCTGCTGTGTTTTGGCTAGGCTTGAAGGCGAGAAGTTACCAGGACAGGATGCTAGGATCAGTAAGGCTGAAATATCTTGGTCAGAAAAACCAATACATTAGCGCGGGGAGGATCCCCGACATAGGTTCGGGCCTGAGAAGGCGGAGGAAGAAATGCAGCCGACCCAATATGAGTGATA
>JANZLQ010000092.1:42903067-42931538 GCA_026212715.1 Elanus axillaris | reverse complement strand
TAACTGAAACATCCCTTCCTGATACAAGGGATCACTAGACCCATGCCCTTTGTCTGCAATCCAATCCCCAACACATTAGGATGCTAGATAATATGGGAAAATAACATGCAAGACATGTAAATCAAGTATTCTCAGCTGTAAGGTGTAGTACTGACCATCCTATTTTAAAAAATAATATTGTATAAGTAGAGGTGATTCAGAGCAAACCATCAGGAATTATTAGGGATATGGAAAGTCACTCATATGACCAGAGATTGAAAGACTTTTTTTAACCTTAACTAGGCAATAAATAAGAGGCGACATAATAACAGCATATAAGATAATGAATGACCTACAGGGGATAGATCAGCTGCTTCTGGGCTATCTCATAACACGAGTACCTGGGCATCCTCCATGAAATTAAAAGGTGATGCATTTGAAACCAATAAGGGGAATTTCTTTGACAAATGCAAATTAAACTTGGGAACTCCCTGACAGTGAACACACCAAGCAGAGGAACACAGACCGATGCAAAAATGGAGCAGATATTTATGCTAATATAAAAAAATATGCAGAATTATAGTAGTTAATGGCAACAATCAAAACCAAAATAAAATAAAAACTACCTCATACAAGTTGCGGTTTAATTCACTTTCTAATTATAGCGAATCAAGAGGAAAAACAGTACATGGGCAGATGGTTGCACATGTCTAACTCAACATTTCTTGTTCCCTTTTCTGAAGCATTTGGTCTGTTAACACAGGACAGAGTACTGGGTTAGGGGGAGAAGAGGCAGATGCTGTCAGCTCCCCAGTCATGGCTTTCTCTACCAGAGACCACACACACATACCAAAAAAAAGAAGAAATAAGAAGTCTCATGTCCAAATTCCAATTTCCACGTCCAAAAGGAGACAACAGCCTACGCCGGTGGGCAGTGGCTCACCCACGCCGGCCGTGGTGCCCGTTCCCTGTCGGGAGGCGGCGGGTTTGCTGTTGGAGGGGGGTCACCCGCGGATCCCTGGACAAACCCCAGCGTGGAGCCCACCAGCCTCCACCGGCAGAGCACCTCTTGCCGCCTGGCTCCCTGCACCACCTCCTCACCCCCTGCCTGGTACCTCCAGGCTGAAGCCTGCAGCTCTCTCACGTATTTATTACTCCGAATGCTGATGAGGACATAGAAGGGTTATTTTACTACAACATCCTCGCAGAAATTATTTCAGAGCCTTCCCTTTTTTCCAGATGACAGCTAAGCATTGCACCACACTTCCACCATCAAAACCCCAAAATGCTAAATGTATAATTTATGCACTCCTTTCTCTCCAAAGCCCCATTAGCTCTCCATTAAGTTTCACACGTGCACTGACTTTACCTTCAGACCACTAAGCTGTTTGTAGATTTTACTCTTCAAAACGCTCTCGTGTTTTCCTCTTAGCTACAGAGCTACAGATGCAAACCCTCCAGATGAAAAGCCCGCAGACAGCACAGGTTCTGTGCTTCTGGGCTCAGCATCCCGGGAAATGGAATCCACATGAGAAAACATCCCCTTAACTGCCTTTTTATTAAAGCTTGTCAGAAAGCGTTTTCTCCCTTTTTTGTGTGGAAAAAAAAACCCAGTCCATTTACAAAAATAATTGTTTGGCTCCGTTTAATCAAAAATGGAAAAAAAAATCTGCTTTCAAAAATTAGTTGTTGTTTTTCATGTTAAAGGTCAAAGATTTTCAATCAAGACAGATATTTAGGTGAAAAATTCCATTTCCTCACAACACCATTTTTAGCTGGGAAAAAAGTGTGAGCGAAGCTTTTTTTCAAACATCTCTTGCTCCTGAGCTTAATTAGCTTTATGTGCTTTCCTCACGTCACCAGCATGCAGTGCAGGATGCTGCCAACCTCTCCCATGATCCTACAGGCAATGCCAACATCGCCGCCGCAGTCACTGCCTGCCGACACGCACACTGGGAAGAGGAATAACAAGCATTAATGGCAACATGAAACTTCTAGAGGGACCTTCGCATTGGAAGTCATTCATAGTTTCACTCTCCTGGGAAATAGAGACCTCATCTGGGTCTCAGTAAGGGAGATAATTGTATTTTCAAGTTGTCACAGTTGCATATTGCTTCTCCATACCTGCCCATACGTTTTATGTGCTCCTGTATACCTGCTGCACGCCTGTAAAGATAAAGTACTATGAGCAAATATACGCAACAGGAGGGCGATGTATGACACATGACTAAACAAAAAAATGATGGACCCTTATTCAAACAACAGTTTGGAGGGGTCAGGGGAATCAACTGTAGGTAGATTTTGATTTGTTTGGTTTTGCTTTTGTTGTGAGTGCTCTCAACCAACAAAATGAACCTCTGCAAAAATAAATATGTAAGAAAAGCTAGACAAGATATAAACCCTACTCCCATCAGTTTCTTGATAGTCTGCAGTTATATTTTTGCATGGAAGTCAATCAAATTCCATGCAGTGTGTGGTTTTTTCTGGTGGATGCAATTTTTACAAAAAAAAAGTTATAAATAAATTATTAGTTGGGCAAAGCTGCATTTGTTCTTAAAGGAGAAGACGATCAAAGTAAGGCAGTGGGAGAGAAAAGGCAACAGATACAACTAGATTCGGCTGCAAACACCTTTAACTCTTCTTTTATTACTGCACCTGTTAGATTCATTTTTAATGATTTTTAACCTTATAATTTTATATTTTAAGTCTCTAATAAATCACATTTACCTCCCTTGGGTGATGTGTTTTGATATCTGTTTATTTATTCACTTTAGCATCTGAATGGTTGTGGTAGAAAAATTTTTCCATAGTACATTTAACATGGCAGGGTCTAGAGGGAAACGTACAGTTCTTGTAATATTTCTGAAAATAAAATAAAATATTTCCTCTTTTATTTGTCTATGAAGCAGTCAGTAGCTGTGGCTGTTTGCCTCCTGCTGCAGACCTCACACCGCATCCAGGTGAGCAGGTGTGACCCCACTCGCACCCCAACACCCCACTCCCACGGGTGGAAAGTGGCACTGCTCCTGCAAAGAGGAGACCTCCCAGACCCAGCCACGCGGGAGAACAGGGCTGAGGGTGCACAAGCCCTATGCAATGCATATAGACTGTGTTAACGATGCATTAAAACATACTTGTCATCTCATTTAAAACATCTAAATTACAATTTATGCAGCGACAGGACAAACCATAACAGCGAGAACAACAACCTGGTACAGCACAATGACTGGGAAGTATCTCCCACCGCTTCAGGCAGGGACCTGACCGAGTTGCACTTCTAGCCGTCGAGAGCGCCGGCAGCTGCCAAGAGAGAGGTGCCTCGATTTCACCCATCTCCAGTTTCTAGCTTTGTGTCTACAAGTCATGGAGAATTGGGAGAAGCTGGCTGGGACCTGCAATGACCCAGTCTTGCTGCTGATTCAGAAAACAGCACTGCTTCACCCCTTGAGCTTTTGCCGGTGCTCACAGCCGCCACCCAGGGGACCTGCCCAGACCACCTCTTATCTTGTATATCCCAACCGGCCAAAGTAATAGTGATATAAGGAATTTAGCGAAGGAATTTCCTCGTCAGTCATTTCGTACTTAAAAAGCACTAGAGACAAATATTTATGAAATAATAAAAGCCCTGAGAGATACTGTCCTCACAGCAGACTCCAGCTCTTCGGCAATCCCAACACTCACGGGTTCCCAGCTGAGCAGGAGCCGGCTCCTTCCCCAGCGCCGCCCGGACCAGCGCCATCTCCCACATAGGCTCAAACAGCACAAACCCCACCTTTGGTTTAACCTCCAACTCGTGTCACAGACTGAGGGGAAACAGATGTCTCGGCCACGTCAGTGTTGCTCACAGAAAGGCAGTTGTGCTGCAGCAGCCCTGCGTCACGCTTCCGTGCTTTCCTAGGGACGGTCTCCCAGGAAGGCGCGTTCCCCCTTTATTCAATGGGGTAGCATCCCAGAAGATGCCATCGTTGCCTTTTCTTGGGCAAGGTTAGGTGCATTTGACACGCAGTCTCCAATGAAGTTTACTAGATAAAAATAGAGCTCGTGACTGAATGCAGATCAATGCATTGTATGGTATCAGATAACAATATCCTGTAAAGATGTTGCACATATCTGAAAAATTAAAGAAGAGACTGCTTTACCTGTGAGCAGCACTGTAAGCAGCAGGCAGCCCACCATCTTTTAACATAAGGAGGTGCAAAACCAGTAATCAATGCACAGTCGTCTTTTTGGGGGACCCAAGGACCAGGTGTACAGAGATTTCTCCTCATGATGGGGAAGATGGACTTAACTGTGGCTAGCCAGGTTAATACTGCTGCACCAAGCAAACTGCAAAATAAACTCTAAGGTGATGACATGAGAAGAAAGGGCCAGAAACACCAAGCAACAGTGAAAAAGGCTGGAGAAGCCCTGAAGCAGTGAGCAGAAGGGAGCAATTTTAGTTCTGTTTTTAGGATGTACAGTAATGTTCTTGTCTGCTAATAAATGTGTTGCGCCACACGTGAGGGCCACAGCCACAGGAAAATTATCATTTCAGGATCATGTGTGGGATCTCTGAGCGTCTGGAGGAAGGTACAACGGATCAAGCACTGGATGTTCTGCTAAGGAGACACAGGTGAAGGATGTTTGGAGGGGACAGCCAAGGATCGAGACATCTGACCGACGGCGAGCGCGGCTCCGGCGTGCCCAGACCTTCAGCGGCCGGATGAGGGAGGAGCTGGCTGGAGGCACCAGCACTGACACGGTAGCAGCTGGCACAAGATAACAGGAGCCCGTAGACTCCTGGCCACTGAATCCCACTTTTTTTTTTTTTTTTTTCCTTTTTAGCAGTGGCAAGAGATCAGCTGATGCCTCCTAGTCCCTTCCAACCACGTTGTCTGTGATTTCCGTGAGCTCCTAAAGCTGAGGAGTTTAGTCCTCATTCAAACAGAAAGTGTACAAGACCACAGAGTGAAAATCACGGGCTGATGTCATGTTTAAGGTCTGGGAAAAAACTTCATGGGCCTAATGGGCTGCCCTAAAAAAAGGAGCATGCTTCAACACAAGCTCTTCAAGACAGCAGCAAAACTCTTGACTGCAGTTACACGTTTTGTTCTGGATATGCTTGGAGAACACAGAAAAGCAATCCATCTCAAGTATTATGGCTTTTCTACAGACAACGCATCCAAAAAGGTTTCTAAATGTAGGAAAACAAGTATATAATTACATAATTAAGCAGATGCACTGCGATTTTTCTTTTATGTTACTCTTTATATTTTCAAAAGGCAACAGGACAGAGCTGTGCTAAAAAGCAATAAAGCATGGGTAATTTAATACTAAATTACATCCATATTGAAAAGTTTACATGAAGTTGAGAGCAGACAGAGGTCAGGTTTTCAACAGGACTGTCTTTAATTGTGGCCATCAGTTTTAGCAATCCAGATCTCTGGATCAAAGACAAATATAATGCGTTTCCTCAACACTGAATAGTGAAAGCAGACAGTAAGCATGGCACTATCTTGCACCAAAAGGTCATAAAAATTATTATCAGAGGGGGAATATATCTTGCTGTTCAACGCACACCTTCACATAACATACTGTATATTTTCAGTATTTACGTTTTTCTAGCAGATTTTTCAGCAATTAGGAATGTAAATTAAGAATTTTACTATTAGTTTTCAGATACAAAGGGGTTTTCTTGTCCTCTAATAAATGTGCCATCTTTGTGTAGGTCTTTTCTAATTTTTTCAGTTGCTTTCAATCATACCCTCAGCCCATTGAAACAATTGGTCCCTCCTTAGGGAAGAGATGTGAGCTGAGACACTGTTTTCTTTCTAAGGCAGGGGGGGAGAAAAGGAAAAAAAAATAAAATGAGGAGTAAATTATCAGCAAATCAGATAGAAACAACTTTCCTAGATCTGCAGATCCATTGTACAAATGAAGCAATTTCATCTCTGCTTGCTCTGGGGGGGTGGGATTTTAAGTGGCCAAGGGGGACTGGAACGGGATGCTAGCAGACGAAGCATCACAACATTTGCATGCATAGACCACTCAAATCTGCACCAGGAGACTACTTGTGAGAATCCATCTTTTTTCACTTAACAAGATACAAAATATAAAACACATTTGCCTCTTATTAAGCCTCTCTTGTAAGTGGTTCCAGGTCCACCATATTTAAAGAGGGGGAGAGGGGAGCCTGGATGCTCTCTTGGGAATTTCACGGGAGTGACTGGAGATGAGGTACAGGCTGGGAGCCTTTATTAGTTTGGGGGTTTTTTACTTTTTTTTTTTTTCCTTCTCTCTAAAAGCACAGAAGGAATAACATTTTAAATCATTAGCATTTACTTTAAGTAGCACTTGCTTTAACTAAGCTTCTCTTCCTGGCCCTCACCCTGCTCGCACTGCACCCCATGCTCACGTGGAGGGGCTGCCCTGATGGGATTGCATTCTGGATTTTGAATGCAGAAGGTGCTTTTTTAAAACTCTGGCCTCCCAACTGAGGCAGCTGTGAAAGAAACTGTAATCTTGTTTTTCTTTAAAGTGTACTGAGAATAGGGTTCTTGTGTTTATTAGCACCTAGACCTGCAAAGCATGTAGCCTCTTAAAGTTCCTCTAGTGCTGTTGGAGTGGTTTCTGTTTTGGTTTAAAACCAAAACAACATGACACAAACCCACCACTAATCTCTGTTAAAAACAAGGACTCTTTGCAACCTAAATTTAATTCACAGTCCTGTGTTGCACATTCAGTAGCATTTTCATCATTTCTCTGCTTGTTAAATATTAGATGCAATATTAAAACGTTGAAGAGAAAAAAAGGAGGCTGGTAGCAACTGCTTGAATTTACAACCTGACAAAGAGATAGGTGGAGATGAGTTACGAAAGAAGTCATGGATCCTGCAGGTTCAAGCACGTTACAGAAAAGAGTTATGAAATACCCCTTATTCAGTGTTCAAAAAGTAAGGAAAAACAAGTCGCTCCTTTACCTGGAAATTAGGTGTTAATGAGACCTCTTCAGGAATAAAAAAATGTGTAATTTTCACTGCAAAACAGAACATACGTTCTCCCTTTCAATTTGCCCAAAACGAAACCTGGGGCACAGGTGCTTTGTCTTGAATATCTAGTATTTCTAAGAAAATAGACCAAGTTTCTGGAACAGACCAAGCATTGTCTTTCATTTCCACATAAAGAAAGAGGCAGAAGAAATTCTTTTAGAAAACAATGAAAGGGATGGAAAATACAGCATCTGTTGGAGGAGAGAAAAAAAACCCAAACATCATCTCCGCTACATTTAGCACCAAAAACTTTTGGATATTCCCAATGCATCTTTCACAAGTCAGACAGTTGCCACATTTCCCCGAAATCTCCTGGAGACACTGATTTGCTAACTAAAGCATATGTCGAACAACCTCTTTTGCAGTGTAATAAGTTCAACAAGAAAGTTCACTTCCTTGGAGCAGCTGTGCAGAAGGTTAAATGTTGGACCCAAAGGTAGTTTGTCACAGCTCAGGAGGTGAGAGGTGTCTCTAATCGGGTGCACACAGCTCAGAGCAGGAGGTGCATCATCACCAGAAGGTCTCCTCTGGGGCAAGAGACCCAGCAGGGCAATCTGGTCACAGCCGAGCCCACTCTGCAGGGTGGAGGCATCACCCCGGCTCCAGCCGCAGAGCAGCGGCTGCGGAGTCACTGACTCCTACCGCGGCAAGCAGAGATGCACAACACCTATTTGTCACCGGTTACAGCGGGAGGAGACCCAGGCTACCCAGGGATCTTGTCTCACCTCAGAAAACACCTTCACCGCATCACTGCCCAACACTTGGCCACCTTGACCAGCCTGCAGCTGGAGGGACACCCACTTTGGGACTCCTCACCTCTCAAATATGCTCTCCACAGCCTCCTGCCACTGATCCTCTTTCCCAGCAGTCCCTGGGCTGACGCTTTGGGGTAGGACGGGATGAAAGCACAGCTCCAACCTTCCCAGCAGCAGGCAGCCGCTCCTCCACAGGCACCGAGCAGGGCTGAAAAGGTCACTGCCGAAAGGCGGCACCGGCACCTTCTGCTGGGTGAAGGGGACCTCCCCGGTGCTCCCAAGGAAGTGCTGATTTCCTTCCACAGTCACACCAGGTCACAGGAATTAAGAAAGGGGGAGACAGTTACTAATCCTGGTGGAACCTTTCACACCCACTTTTTGTAGGGTTTGTGCTCTAAATGTGACAGCAACTTGGATCTCTCCAACCAGCACGTGGGATGAGCTGGGCGTGGATTCGTCTGTAAGAAGAGAGATTTTCCAGAGGTCCTACAATCTCAAGCTTTAGAGAAGCCACATGTAAAGCACCAATTCCCTGAAGCACCCCCCGCTCCATGCGCACTGACTGAGGAAAGCAGCAGCAGCGATGGTGTTTTTGTTGACTCTTAACTGAATCTTCAGCTACATCGCTATCTTCTGGAGAAGTACGCTCTTGTCGTCTGTTAAATGGGTCTCAGCATCGCTGCAAAGGTTCGCAAACACCGTATGTAATCTCCAATTTTCTCCTTTCAGTACTGTAGTAATATCATTACGTTTTTAACTACGACTTCAAAACTGGGATTGGCCGCAACCACCCTGAGAAATCAGGCTAAAACAGGTGAAGGTATTAACTAACAGATAAAAGAGCAGACACCAAACAGCCAGGTTTCCCTCCAACTTTCTCCCATGTGTCATCCTAAAAAGTGCTTCAGAACCTGCTCTTGTGACTCGCTGTGTGCTGGCACTTACACCAGTGTAAGCGGGTTTGAGGCAGGAGGACGGCTGACCCGGGCGGAAGGTGCAGGGCTGAGAATTTAATCCCTTTGTACCTCAGTCACCTAATCCATAAAACAGGGATAATAATGCTCACTAATCTCAGAAGGCTTTAATTGATTATTTGTTAAGATCATCAAGAACTTAGCAGGAAGGCTTTAAAGACCTGCAAAGTCTATTAATTATTTTATCATTATCATTGCTGAAAAATTATATGACTTTCCTCCTTTTCCTTTGTGCTATTTAGATGGGGAAGGTTTCGAGGCAAACTTTCTGTCCTCCTGCTTGATCATGTAGCACGCGACAGCCTGAGGCCACAACTCAGCTTAAGTCTTGAGGTATTATTATAATAAATAAGGATAGTTTTAATAGTAAATTCTTCAGACAAAGGATTATGTCTTTCTGTTTATCTCATTGTTATATAGAAAAAAATTGAAAACAATCTGGCAGAATCCAATGCTGTGGCTAATGACGACGAGTGACAAAGTACTGTATTAAAATTAATACAGCAAGGGGAAGGCAATAACATTTCTAATAGGGGAACTTCAGCTGTAGCTTTTGATCATCAGATCTCAGAGCACTCTGCAGTGGAGTGCAAGCTTTTCTGCATCCACTTTAACGCACAGGTAAGGAGCAATCGTGCAAAGTCAAGTGGCGGAGATCCAACCAAGTCCCCAGGTCAATCTTAATGAGGCATTGCTATAAAAAACTAAGGCTGTTTATCACTGCTAACATAATGACAATTGCATGTTTATTAATGTAATATATATAATCGTATTAAAACCATATGTTTGTCTATACATGGATGCATAGATTTTTTCTTTAAATCACTTGACCTAGACTTCAGCATAACCGCACTGTAATAATTTTCATCCTTTAAGCTCAAAGGCTTGTTAAATCACTGACCAGGAAAGTTGCCTGTCCAAGTTATAGATAGCCTGAGACAAAGAGTTCACCAGCTTCTTTGGTAACTTCTTCCAGTGGTTAACTACCATCGTTAACATACCTGTGCCATATTCCCCGTTTGAATTTTGGTGATTTGAAGCTGAGCCCGCTGCCATTTGCAACAGCTTTCTCCATGCAGAGACACACACACACACACGGAGATAGGGAAGAGTTTCACGTCAACTCAACTTACACACACAGAAAAAGGCTGACTTCTCTAAAGTGCGTTAGGCAGCTACTTGTGTTCCAAATGTTTGCATTTTTGGACCCAAAGAATGAGCAAATGTTGCTTCTCACCACAGCCTACCTAGAGCAGGACTACTCTGATGCTCTAGAGTAAAGATTTTTGCATGATTCTGGCAATATTTGGTCACACCTGAAAGATTAGCTTGTCTAATACCAGTAAGGAAAGATATTTCATGGCTGGTGTATTAGGAGGAAGCATGTCCTGAATTGCTTCAATTCACATTTAATCTTTTCACCTCAGGGATCCAAACTTCTCAGAGCAATGGCCAGCATGAGCTCAGACGGCCGAGTGCAATAATGCCGGAGAATCTGTGCACAGCAGGAATGTGCCGTAACCGTTACCTGCAGTTTGCATGTGCATCTACACCACGCACGGACGGGGGCAGTCGGTGGAAGATCTCATTTTATTATGGCCTCAGGACACCGAGCTAGAATTGGTCTAACAGGAAGGGGAAAGTTATTGAGCCACAAGCTTTCTCTCAGATGGTTTTCTCTTCAGAAGTTTACTTTACCTCCCAAATTAAATTTTTTGGTAATATTCAATACCTTTAAAAAAAAAAAAACAACTTAAGTTGTAGCAGTGTGTCCACAGTTATTTATTACCTGCCTTGTGGTCTGAACAAATATGATTTTGTTATTCTATGTTGTCAATAGGAAAAGCACATATGGTTTTGGTTGACAAAATTATGATAAAATTCACTGTATCCTAAAAAATGATTGAAAAGTTTGCAGATGGTTTCTGGGCATGGGGGGGTGGGGGGTTGAGGATTGAATTTCAACAAAAGGCATGCCAATTTTTTTTCTCTTCTTACTGTTCACCCTGTTTCCACATCCCAGCTTTTTTCTTATTAGATACTAGGGTAAAGCAGGTATTCAGCCCAGAAGTCATATGTTTCTCTTTAGCTTTTGGCATTCCATCACACTTTGTCATGTTCACATTATGTTATACCCAAGTTCATTCACAGATAAACATGAAATGACATCATAAGCCTCAAGTCACAAACAGCAAAACACAATCAACAGTAATCTAAAAAGTGTCACATTTGCACCTCAAAAATTTTGTGTTTGAGGAATGTTGGCCTTACTCATATTCTGAAGGTTTTCAGTCAATCTAAGTATTTTCTTCCTTTTTCTTAAAAACTTAGTTCTGTTCTTGGTTCTTTTACTTCCCAAGGGACAAAAAAAGTGGGGAGAGGGCCAGGAACTGCCAGCCCAGATCAGACATTATCTTACTTGTTGTTTGAATTGATAACCCCCTTTTCCTTGGCACTATTCACATAGTCAAGATAATCACTTCTGTGGGCTTTGCTGTAGCTGCTCACTGTGCTTCTTTAAATTCTGAAAAACAAAAGACCCATGCAAGCCCAACTTTTTGTGGTTCATCTCTGAAACATCTTTACAAAGAGATTTCACCTGTCATTCAGTGAAACACATTTTTCTTCTACTTTGTTTTCCTGAGGAACATACTCATTTACCTTTCTGCTTGTACCTGAAGGCTGCAGTGACTGGTGCCCCATTAAAATGACAGTTGGGCGGGCTGGCAGATAGGACAGACCCTCGGATGCTGATGAGACCACGGGGCTGGAAGCCACAGGCTGGAGCCTCGCAGCCTTGTGAGACCACAGGGGTTTTGAATTAAACGCTGCACACTGGGACTGACCTTCATTGCTAAAATAACACGTGGGGAGCGCCTCTCACCTTCTCATGCTTTCCATTAATTTGGTAACAGACTTCAACCTGTCATAGACATTTTTCTCTCTGTGACACTCATGGTAGTTGACGATCTGCTACATCACCACCTCTAACAGTTGTTCGTACCCTGGTGTACATATGTGTGTGTAGGTCCACACTCCACCTGGTGATCAGCATGGGCTGGGAGAACAGAAACCTGGGCAGGAGGTTCTGCTTCCCCGGGAGAGGGTGGAAGGACGATGTCCTCCCCACATTTGAACAAGAGGTGAGCTCTGAACTCTGTCCCTACTCTTTCATTTTAGCCATGTTAATGATGGATAACATGAAATACTCAGGATTTCTTCAACCTGCCAGAATATTCCCACCTCTGCCAAACCTGTCAGTGGCCTTTGGCAGCTGTCGTCCCGCCTGCCCAAGAATGTCCGTGGAGCAACGAGCCAGCCTGGAGAAGGTGGATAATTGTTGAGGGGAGAACATCTGGAAGGTGTCATTGGAGTGTTAGTAGCTCTCCTTGTCTATGAGCCATGCCCAAACACGTCGATAAGTTTCCCAACATGGAATTCATTTTTTATAACAGGATACATGTGGAAGTTCATGTTTCAGCAGTGGCCAGAAGAGGCTCTTTTCTTCTTCAAAAAGATTTGTGACCTCTTCTCCAGGCTACTGTAATATGATTTATTTGGGTCTCCTTTCACAGAGCACTCACAGGCCACAGTATTACAGAATACAAGAGCACAGGCTTTCAGCTCTGAGTTAATGAGAGTTATGCTCCATGACCTGCACCATCTGCCCGTTAGCCAGCGAGCATAGCGTAATGCCTGCTGCAGCACAGAGCGGCTCTACACGAGGATCCGTCTGTCCTGCGCCACCAGAACAGGCGGCATGGGCTGGGCTGGGTAAGGATGGCAAAACTCCACGTGCGCAGAGCAAGTGTGAGAGTGCAGGACGCAACAGAGGGACAATTCCCATCCCACGTCCGCAGCCAGCAGCAGCAGCCATCTCTGGGCATTTTCTGTGCTCCGTACACATCCTAGATGCGAAGGAGAACAGGACGTGTGCCTGGTATGGATGACCAACCACAGAAAGACAAGAGCGGAGCAGTGGCTGCACCTCCTTCCTAGAGCTGCTTTGGTCCTAGTGGAGACAGAAGAACACCTGGAGCACTGAGGTTTACAGCCCAGCTCAAACACATCTAGAAGCTTTTACATGCATCTCAGAAACGTTCAAGGCTCACCCAGCCATACCCATTCAGTTGAAAGGACACCTGTCCTACAGCAGCAATACACCTTCTGTAGGCAATTATTTGATGGCGCAAAGGACAAATTTTGTGAAGTCTTTGCAGTGTGAAACCCTGAACTGACTGAGGCGCAAAATGCTCTCCATACCCACGGCTATTTCAAGCGCAGAATGTAGCCTCTTTGAATTTTATCTAAAACTATATTCTTATTCAAGGTCTCTCCAAGCACTTATTAAAATAATCAGTTTAACTATCACAATGACCCTGGACAAATGCAGCAGCTGGAAGATCTTTAGCAACAACTCAGAAAACTTCCTTGCAGAATACCACACATCACATGTATCTCAAAATACCACACCTGTGAAGAGGTGCCCTTTACTGAGGCTCTGAGCGGTACCTTTTCAAAGGGACCATGGGAATGCTACGTCCAGCTTGGACAGAAAGCAACATGCTTTTATGCCTTGTTTGAACTGCCACCCTCTGTCTGAAGCACTGAGAGGCAGGATCAGCACTCTGCACGAGTACAAATCCTTGATATGATGCTTAAACCTCTAACCCACCAGTTCAGAGGGAAGAATTCTACCCAATAAACCTTCCTGACATGCAATAAAAAAACACATTTATTTACTTGCTTGAACCCACCAATGTGCTGTTCATTTCAGTGATTGATAGAATTGGGTTATAATAAGCATACTTTATTATTGAAAAATTTAATTTAAGGTTTAAACATAAAACAAATGGTATTTTCAAATCTATTTTAATGAAGACTATCAAAACCATTCCATTGCCATAAGGGAAAAATTCTGTCTCCATATCTGTTATGTATATATGCATAAAATCTTCAGCCTACAAGTATAAGTCGCCTGTCCTTCCATCAATCCATCATTCTGAAAATAGAATACAGAAAGCCTTATTTTTTCACTTAATTTTCATTAGATTCTTGAGGGAATTAAAATAACACAATAATGGGCAAATTCTGCCACTACAAATCCAAATGACAGCAATGAATCTACTTATGGGCAGAATTTGGCCAAAACTCCAGCAAGGAGTGCCAAATACAGAGCAGATACCCATAAAAGTATACTTAGAGCTCAAGTATGTCAGGTAGGTAAATAATATACTTTAAATTCATACAGGAATATGAAGGCCTTTAATGTGCCATAGAGGGTAATGGATTGGCTAGCAGGACAGCAGCGCAGCTCCTGGTGTGCACTGTAGCCGTGGGCAAATGACTTCTGCATTGCAGAGCACCAACAAGGCTCTTTGCCTCTTGGGGCAAATCTCATGCTTGGCACTGTCCGTCACAGCTGCACTCCCACCCATGTTTCTAAAGAGGTTTTTTCTTGTACAGGGAAATGCAGGACTTCTGGTGTGCCTCCAAGGAGGCTGCTGGACAGCCAAGACACCCAGCCTTGGAGAAGCCTAGTGATATGATGTACTGCCTGGTGCTCACAGTGATGGACTTGGCATGTCCACCTTCATCTGGGGCTTCCCTGCATAGAGTTAGCTGGGCAATCCTTGCAAGCACCATGCTGGAAAGCGCAATCCAGCAACTCACCGGGACGGTGCTGGTCTTCCAGCAGGACTGGGGAGGGTCACCAGGTTGTGTGTATTGGCTCTCCCTTTCTCTGTGCACCTTGTGCCATTCACCTCTGCCCTGCATTCACACTCAGAAGGAAGATTTTAGAGGATATACTGAGAAAAGGACTTTATAAAGCTTTTCCCTGGCATTTTTCAGAGACCTCCCCATGGTCAGCGTGGACATCACCTTTCTCATCTTTAAATTTTAAAATTGCAAAAAGATATCTGTCAGACCAGAAGAAAATCCTGCTCCTGAGCCCCCTTCCCTCACTCCTCTTTCCCCACAGCTGGGAGGAACGAAAGGCTGCGGGTGGCTGCCGTGGGACAGAGGTTTTAGGGGACAGACTCCCAGCCCCATCCTCTCAGTTGAGTGGTTGAAAGATGCCTCTACCCTGACGGTGGCAACCGGGATCACCACCCGATCTGAAAGGCTCATCTGCAGACCCCCAGCTGGTGCCACATCTGGCGTTAAGTCCTTGCTGCGAAAAAACAGGCAGAGTGCCATCCACTCAGCAAAGCGACCCTGGGCAGCCAAACCCCAGGATGGGTGAAAATATCTGCCCACAGCCGGCTGAGCTGGCCCCACGCTCCTCAAACCCCTTCTCTATTCTTGTCCCATTGCCATTTATTTGTGGACATAGGCAAAACACTTTTTTTTTAAATTTGAATGCATTTAAAAAAATAATCTGTGGCTGCTTGCTTGTTATAATTGAGTGTGTAAGTTAAGCTTTAGCCATGCACTGAAGTTCAGGAGGTAGGAATAATAGAATCACATTAAGGATGCTGGGAATGTTCTCATTCACATTTTCCTTAATTTTTTTTAAATCACCTCAAACCATAGCAGTACATTAAAAGCGCAAGGTGTTGGCTGGATTCTTGTTTGATAATTTTTAAATGATCGTCTATATTCTAATTTGGTTTGCACACAGCCCTGATAAGTCAACAGATTCGTTTCTTCAGCGGGTCAGACCCTTAGTATATTTTGCCTTTTTGCAGAAAAGAAATTTATCTTTTGAAATGACTTATTCTTTCCCTGGATGTTCCTTTGATGCAGGTCTATTGTTTCAGAGTAAGGAAAATGTATTCCTTTAACAGGTTTATGCCTTCAATGGAATTTGTGTAAGTAGGTTCCACTGCACAAACACAAAAAGCCCTAATACATGCAGGCTGGGTCTACATCACGCCGTCAGATGTCAGGTTTGATGACTGATGGTACTTACACAGATTTACACAACAAAAAGTACATTAAAAGGACGTTAAGATTGTGAGTCAATGTCACAAAAGCATGGAAATTCACATTTCAGGATTTAAACATCCAATATTGACATGGAATGCTGAATATTAAAATAGTATCCCATTAGAGTTGAGGTACTGAATAATTTTTAATCTAGACTATTAATTTCCTGAAATTTGTTGTTCTCTCTGCCTCTTATGGCTTTCACATTTTTAATTAAGTTTTTGTTGTGTATGTGTCCTTGTCTTGTAATTTCTAAGTTGCTCCTGTGACTAGTATAATTACATAATATATGCAGCATGTATGATAGCTTAATTGGAAATGTTAACCATGATATGTATGGAAATCATAAAAAGCTTTATGAAACTTTGAGAGTAAATGTTTCTACAGATTTACCGACATTTATAAATGGTTGTTTCCAGTATTATTCTCTAATAAAAACAATTATACCTAACACCAGCCCAATTTGGAGTAAAATTATGAATAAGAAGAATAATAATTAGTACTTACAGAATCCTTATCACCACGGGGTTATTGGTTTCAGATGGAAAAACAGATTTAGGGGTTAAGTGACTTGCCAAAGGGCTGACTTCAACTCAGTGTACAAGGAAAAAAAAACCAAAAAAGCCATGCTTAGAAAACATGCACCTCAAACCAGGCTCAGGCAACAATATTAAACTCCCTCTCTTTGATCGTTTGACCCCCTCCCCCACATGTCTGGCATTATTCTTACAAAACCCTTTTGGATCCAAACCTTTCAGATGTTGAATTGCTCTTAGGAGATGGTGAGCACTAAAATAAATGGGAATTGAAGGTGCTTAGAAACCTGCACAGCCAGAATGATGTAAAGTTAAAAATAGTAAAGTAAATTGTATTTTGAAATTTTTTTGTAACATTAAAAAAAATTATTCCCAAGTTTACACCTCTTATGCCAGGCCTTTACCCTGGCGTGAATTCTCCTAAGCAATTTTATAAGCCTTCCGAGTAAAAGTGTGTAGCAAAACCAACGGCGTGCTGTAACTTTAACTAGCAGCCTTACAGCCTTGCTGCAAGAGAAGCAGAAATATGCAAGTTAAACCAGTGGATAAAAAAAATCTCCACTGTAATGACTATTTGCTACGCTCTCGAAAGGGGCTGGGACAACTTACGAGGAAAGGAGAGCAGTACTGGGAGGAAGGCAAAGCGCAATGAGATAAAACAGGAACCGCTATTTTGAATACAATTTACGTTGCTAATTCCATTTCTATCTATACAGAAGTGAGGCTCCATCTTACAGCACAGTGCAGCCATTTTAAGTTTACCAAGAATGAACTAAACAGAAAATAGTATTCTTCATCGAATAAACCATAATATTGGTTCAAATGCTGATGGGAGCTGAGTAATGGCTAATGGCTGATTAAGGCCAATATCAATTAAAAAAGAGAAATTTTCTCATTACCTCAAGACTACTCTGTAATTCCAGGACCAAAGGAATCACCGCTCTCCAGAAGTGCTCCCATGTTAACATTTCGGCGTTAAATCGGTATTAAAACACACCAGCTATGTATAGGCACATTATTTGCAAAATACAGTAATTTATCGGTTTCTGGTTTTGCTGAATTTGCTTTCCTGCCTGCAGTGGCTTCACTTTGGATGAGCAAGAGCAATCTTTCCCATTCCCCTCCATAAGCCAGTGCCTGGGAGCCTGCCATCCCATCAGGGCACCGAGCAGAAACACCAAACCCGGGCTCCGGCATCCGAGAGGGAAGGGGACAGCAGCAGATGAAAGAGAACGAACCACAGAGGAAATACTGTGGAAGTCAACAGTGGAGCAGCAAAGATGGAGACAACACGCAGAAGTATTAAATATACCTTGGCGAGAAATACGTAGTGAATGTAGCAGATGCCAGAGGCTCGCTCTCCAACACGCCGAAGAAGGAAACCTGCACCCAGGCAGCGGGTATTGCCTCCCGCCCCAGCAAAGGACTGGAGGCGTGTGGCAAAGGGCATCACTGGCACGGAGCCCCTCCAGACATCAGGTCGGGGCTTGCCATGGAGTTTTTCCAGAGTCTGAGGAAAACCATGTATACTTATTTATCTGCTCCCTGTGTAGATAATGAATGGACAGGTCTGATGCGCTCTGGAAAGAGTATCAGGTTCTGAGAGTGGCAAGGAGCGCGTCAGAGATAAGGTCTGCTCATGAAACAATGGGCTTTTGTGGCGATATTTCATGTCCCTAGATCAAAGTCCATTATTCCTCTTCAGTCACTTCTAAAATGGGAGTTTGATAATCAAGGGGAAACCAATTTCTACTGAGGGGTGTTGTCTAAGGGGTATCTCAGGTGATTTAGCCTTTTTGTCCCCCCCCCGAAAGCAAAGAGAACACAAGTTACTAAAAGAGGGTTTTTTCTCAGCATAGCCAAAATCCCACACATTTTAAATTTGGACATGAGATAATCCAAACGTGAAAGAAAAGCGTTGAACAGCCTGTACTCTAACTAGACTGTCACAACACTGTACAACACTGTTTATCTGCAGGGTTCCCAGGAATCGTCTGCCCCGAGCAGCTCTTGGAGCCGAGCCATTTTCTGCTGAAGTGGTTGAGGGGCTTGAAATTTGGGGTTATATCGAGAAATAGGTTTCAGCCTCTGTTCTGACTAAAGACAGCACTATCAGAATAGTGGCAAGCGGTTCTTCATTCTGGACTTCAGCAAAATACTGTTATTAATAACATTAAAAACCTATGCTTTAGCAGACAAATTGTTATGAAAAAAAACAACTGCAAGCATCTCCTTGCTGGTCCAGCCCTGAGCCCAGGCTCCTTTTCCCACACTGCCTCCCTGTACCAGCCAGGCAGACACCGATTCCTTCTCCCCTGCAAGGTTGAGAAGGGCACTTTATTCTTTCCAGGTGTCCTGCACTGGTTTATTTATGGTCTCCGTTTCTTAGTGGAAGAAAACCTAGCTTTTAGGCAGCTGTAAAGGATTGGCAAGATGCATTTGTAAGGGGAAAAAAATTAGCGATGCTTTTTTCTTACCAACCTTTGCCCACCTTATTAGGTGGGGAATTTTCCAGTGTACTTAAATAAGCCCCGCAGCAGCCTCGGCATCTGACCCATAAGCAGTGATGTACGAGAGCACTTGGTGCGTTAGTGTAGAAACCAGCTGAAACATGGTTCCATCTGATAAACCAGGGCTCTGGCCTTAGGAAAAAATTCCCATGAGGAATGAAAAGAAAAGGAAGACAGACTGGTATTTCTATTCTCAAGGCCTTTGACAAAATCACAGCGACCCCACTGCAAAGCCCAGGAGCCAGCACTTCTCTCGCAGTCCCTGCTAAAGTCACCTTCTCCCATTCCAAAGCCCGTGTCGCAGTGGCAGGGACGGAGAGGAGAGGTCCCCAGCAGTGCCCACCCGTGCAGCATCAGATCAACCCAAATGGCGTTCAACAGCTACTGCTTCTGCACCGGAGCCCATTACCCTCTAGCTGGATGCATCTCACTTTTTAAAAATGTAAATAGCACGTTCAGAAAGAAACAGTTGTGCATTACTAGTTGGTCCTCTAGCTGTAAATTCACACCCAGAAGCAGGGTGCCATTTTTTTGCTGGAAAAGCAAACTCAGGGCACAGGGAATGTGTTGCAGCAGCTTCATGAAGCTCAGGATCCCTGTGGGACTAAAACCAGGCAAAGTTCAGCAGCATCGGCTAGAACCCATGGGGCCTGTCCTCACCACAGAGCTCCTGCCCAGAGCCTGTTCTGCAGCGGACCAGGGTCTCCGTCATCAGAAAGGTGACGTGGGAAATGTGCCAAGAGCTCCGTTTTGAAACAGAGAAGCATGAAGGCCCTGGAAAAGTTGTTGCTTGGAAGAAAATTAATTTGGGGTTTATCAAAATGAAGTGTCAGGTACCTTTATGCATATGCTAGAGAGACTCTACCCTGCTTGGTTAATGGCAGGTTATTCCTTTTCTTACGCTGTCAACTATTGTTACTGATTGTTAATAGCATTAATATTTCCATCACTTAATTTATTTTATTAATCCCATTCAGGTTTACCATTACCAGCAT
Source organism: Elanus axillaris (assembly GCA_026212715.1). Lineage (NCBI taxonomy): Eukaryota > Metazoa > Chordata > Aves > Accipitriformes > Accipitridae > Elanus > Elanus axillaris. The sequence continues at coordinate 42,911,829 of JANZLQ010000092.1, read as the reverse complement.
ATGAACTGTAAATAGCAATAATAATGCCATCAAGGTTAATATCAGTGATGCTGAAGGGTATTATGTAAAACACAGCCTGTGAGCGGCAGCGAGACAGGCGCCTATAAAACCTCGCCTGCGATAGCAGGGGGTGGGTTAAACAAAGGTCTCGCACAGATTTACGGAATTGCGTTATCTTCTGGAAGAGGTGAAGATTTAATACCAAAAGCCTCCTTTAAATTTCCTGTAATGTTCCTTTCTATCCCCCGACTGTAAAAATATAGCCAGAGAACATTCTTAAGGAACGGCGTTTTTATCTTAAATTATTAAAAGTCTAATAGTGGTTTCAGTTTTCTTCTAAAAGCAAAGGCAATGGAAACAGACAATTTGTCAACTTTTAAATCACAATATGCAGGTGCTAGGGTGACTGCAAACAGTGTAAGGAAAAGGTCTGTGTAAGAGAGCACAGGACAAACAAAATTACGGATGTTCCCCTGAAAGCCTGATGCCAAATGCTGGGGTGGGAAGGGGGAGGTGGCCGACCAGGGCGCTCACACCCACGGTCCTGTGCCAACGGCAGACTCTGCTCACTTGGGGTTTTGCAAATATTTCAGCTGCCGGGGGCACAGCTGCTGCCTGGTACCCCCGAGGGGGCTGTGCTGCTGGCCGGCCAGCAATAGGAGGACCAGGGGATGAATCGCCCTCAGCCCCAGCTAGGGATGGCTGCGTGCGGGACGCATTGCCATGGGGCTGAGTTTTCAAATATCGGCGACGGCTCTGGGGGCCGCACGTGGCACCTTCGCCTGAGGCACCCAAAAAAGTCCTGTGGAGCAGATGCGGCAGGCGCAGCACTTGGGGCACGTCCTGTGGGGGGACCCCGATGAGCGAGACACCCGCGGCACCAGCCGTGCCAGACGCTGTGCCCATCAGCCGCGCCGAGCCCCGCTAGCAAGGTGCGTGGGGGCTTTTCTGGACACTATTCTCAAGTAAGTCCAGCACGTTGCAAGCCCAGGGTAGCTCTGCGCAATCAGGTGTTTGTGCACATACCATGGTTGACCGACAAGAGCGACGAGCCCATCGGCAGTAAGCGAGCCTGCATTATTTATTCCCTCAGAAATAAAAATAAACCTGCTAGCTAAAGGTTTATCAGCAATTAAAAGGCCAAAATATCTTTACGCAAACAATCGTTCTCGCAACTGGAAGTCTCACGGCGCAGTGGGGGGACGCAGGTCCTACACGTTTATCACCATGCCATCCCATAACGCGGCGCAGGGTACCAGGGAGCGCTGGTGCCCCTTCTCTGCGGGCAAGTCAGTGGGCCAAGGCGGCGACAGGCAGAGGGGGACCACCCAGGGACATCCCCGTTACGGACCCAGCAACCTAAGGAAATATTTGCAAATGCTGCTTTGGCAAAAAGGGAGTAAGAAAGATTCAAGAACGAGAATTTAAATCCTACAGGAATTCCAGGAGAATACAGAAGCCGCTATTAGAGAGGCCACTGAATACAGTAGTTGAGGGAAATCTGGAGAAAGGGCTCTGTTTGCTCCTCTGGGATGGATTTCTGAAGGTAAAGAACACGTTGGCTTCCTGAGCCTGGACAGGGTGATTTAGTATTCACACCACTTTATTTGGGAGGAATTTGTAAAAGAGTCGGAGCTATAAAATACCTTTCTGCTCATTTTTCATGGATGCTGCTGCAGAGGTTGCAGAAGTCTGCCAGGGCAGAGAATGGAAAAGGACGTTTGCCATGGAGGAAGGCTTCGTCCTGCGGTAGGAAGTGGCCCGTCAACACAGACCCTCCTTTCTTTGTTACATCTGCCTTGCCTTCCTCAAAGAATTAAATTAGATATACAAGGGGGAAAGAGAGAGGGAGAGGGGGAGAGAGGGAGAGAGGGAGGGCAAGGGAGGGAGGGAAAGAGAGATGAGAAAAAAGACTCAGGCAGGAATATATTTCCTATGTCTGGATAAGGGGAAGGATTCGAGGTAATTGCTTGCTTTTCTCATTGTTCTCAGCTGCCAAGCAGAGATTCATAGAGCGTCTGCAAAGATCTCTCTCTTTTTTCTTTTCCTTCTAATTCTTCACACACCCCCCTCTGAACCCCCATCTACCCCAATCCCTATCCCACCCCTTCCTCCTGCTTATTCCACCCTAGGAAAAAAAAAGTAATTTGTCTGTTTTATTTATGATGCAATGAAGGTATGCTGAACGCATCGGGATAACCTGACACTGGTCAAACTATCTGTCAGCAAAGAAGAACTGCCTTCATACTCCAACGAGTGCATAATTTAACCATTTCTCTACCAGAGGGCAACGCGAGACCATCCATTTAAAACAAGAGGGTTTGTCACTGCTCCCTTCACAATAAAACCCAGTTTTGTTGCACCCTGGCAAAAACTAGCATTTGACATGTTTTCAATCAGCCCTTTATCTTCTCATTTTCGCTAGTCATATACAGATTGTCTGCATGTAATAAAACTTCTACTTGGAAAAATATAAAATGATTTGAGATATTCATATGAAAGCCAGGTCCCAAAACAAGATGGAATACACAAATCTGCCAGCTATGAAACCAATTCAGGATGGATTTAGGACCCAGATAGAGCCAGACAATTGGATGCTGAGTATGGGGAAGAAATAGTAATGCCTCAGGTCTGAAAGAAGTACATATAATCCTATCCTTCCAATGCACAGGGAGGCAATGGCTTCAGCTCGGGAAGAAAATGCAACCCATCCAGCGAGCAGGGTAAAAGGGAAATGTGAGTTAAAGGAGGAGAGAGATAGGGAGAGAGGAAAAGAAAAAGAAAATATTAGCAAATAGTATTCCAAAATATTTGAAATGAGAACCAAGAATAAAAAATAAATAAAATTAACGGCATAAGGGCTTCTTTTTAATTAAAAAAAAAAAACAACACAAACCAAACCAACCAGACAAAAATAATCTATGCAAGCCCTGTTGAAACAGGTTGGAGCAAACAGGGGAAAGGAATTACTAGTTGCATTCCACCATTTTAAATTAGTCACAATATTTTCTCCTCACTCCTGATATGGCGCAGTGAGAAGCAGGCATGACAGTGCGCTGGCAAAGCGTGTTGCCAAAGGAGCCATTTTCCTGCACGGACTTTGCCGGCAGTTCCCACCATGCCGTGCCCTGCTGGCATCCCCGCCACGGCCGAGGGGACGGGATGCTTTACAGCAACTGCAGGCGACTCCCCACATCCCCCGCAGCTGTGCTGTCAGCTAGGGTAACTCTTGATATGAGATAGAAAAAGACACTCTGAGTTTTAACAGATTTTTGATATCGTCATAAAAAAGAACACGCAGGATTCGGCCCAGAACTGCGAGTTCTCTCAGTGTGAAGCCCTGCCGGGCAAGATTGCCTGAATACGTGGGATCTGAGCACACTGAAAATATTCTGATGTTTAATAAATGACAGAAGAAAGTATAAAATAAATAAAAAGAGATTTTGCAATATAATGCAATGCATGCAACAGGGATCAGGGAAGGAACTCCAGGAAATAAGGGCTTTGACGAATAGCTTCTGCTCGTGATCTTATTTATTTCTGATACACACCAGCACTTGCCTTCACACTGCAAGCAAGCAGGAAAAGATTTTATGAATGGGAATATCTATAGCAAGAGGGAATGTAAAATGGAAGGGAGATAATAGGAAGGGTCGGGTCAAAGCCAAGAGGCGGTCCCCGGGACAGGCGAGTGACAGCCGCCACTGCAGGCCACCCTCGCCGGTCACCCTGGGACCGGGATGCTGGCAGCCCGGGGCACCGCTGTCCGGAGGCACCCACCTCCTCCAGCCCTCCTCCTGCTGCTGGGCGGCTGGTCTGGCTCGGTTTGGGAAGGAGGGGTTGCCAAATTAAAATCGGGTTTTATTCTGCATTGCTGGGAAGCCAGCATTTGGAACTGGCATGTATTTTTCCTTTGTGAGGCTATTTAGGAGTCAGTCGTTACAGCTGTATCGTATACTTACCTATAACTACACCTGTATAAAACACACGGTAAGATAAAAACAAATATATTTGGCAAAACATAAAAACAAAGATATATTTTGGATATGGGGAATCCGTTTACAAAGGAAGTGATTCTGTAGCAGATAGATCAAAAAAGACACATGATGCTGTTTGTCCTGTCATTCGGGAAATCCCACATCGACACAAAAATGATGAACATTCATATGGTTTTCACACAAAAATTGCTCCATAATAATTAGTATACTTGGGAACAGTCCATGCTACTTTCTTGCCCACCTTTATTTTTTCACTACCAAATGAAAAAATAACATGAAATTACAACAACCAGCCAAGCTCCTTCTAATTCATAACCATGTTAAAATATGAAAATACAAGTCTAGATAAAACCAGCAAGCTTTGATTTTTATTGTCAAATTGCAACTGAAATTAAAATTAGTTAAAACAATTTAAATTTGTTAAGAAAAAGCTACAATAAGATTGAAATAGTCTGTGCCTGTTTTTAACTTGAACCAATTTTTTAAGGCTGAGTTACAAACCTGAAAACAGGATGTTAATACCTGAAACAGTTGCGCTAATTTAAATGTAGGAGTCCAAATAACATCATTATAATTCTGAACAGGTTGTTTTATCTCCTCAAATCCAGAGTTAAAACCTACTAAAATAAAATTACAAGAGCCTTTTCAACAGACAAGCCCCTTCAAAAGAAACTGTACAGTTCTGAAACCTGATTTCTGTTACGGATTTTGAAGTGTTCATAATTTGTATTTGTGAAACAAGCTGGATTATTACAGCGGGGGAGATCATATCAGTTTACCGTCTGCCTGAGTTTCCTACAGAAATCTGACAACCCTCCTCCATGAGCCCCTCTAAGTAATTGCTCTGCCATTTTGTTGTTGCTTCTTTTTCACCTGACTCAGCCCCAGAGAGCCCAAACTGCACATTTAAAAATAGATTGGAATGTCCCAGAACAAAATTTGCTATTAACAACATTTCTACTGTCCCTCCTCATCATAAAGGGGAGGCATATATATGCTGATGTAAGGGAATTTGCTTCAAATCAGTAATAATTTACTTTAATCAGGGACTTACAGCAAAAGAAAATCATACTTTGTAAAATAAAAGAATTCCCATTCCTTTTCAAAATGTTAAGACTTTAAAAGAAAAGTAGAAAATATTTGCAGAGAAAAACAAATTTAAAAGGGAAGAAAGAATAAAACAGGTAGCCAAAATAAACTTTAAAAATAAATTCACAATTCTCATTAGCAATGTAAAAATTATTTAGATTACAGATTTCTGTAATATGCAGTCCTAGGTTTTTGAGAGCTGGCTTTACAGTCAATGAATATTTTTGTTTACATGCTCCTTCAGTGTAATAAAACCAAATAATAAAATGCAAGTCCCATTAAAACTGAAACGCATCTGCAAGTTTTCTTCCCACCTTTGATGAGTTATGGGCATAGGAAACTGCGTGACCATTTTCTACACTGTTTTAAAATAACTATAACCAATTTCTATAATGTATTTTCAATGGGAGCTTGTTAGCAATACGGGATTTTTTTTTCCCACAAACTCCAGAATACTTAATACCTAAACTGTTTTATCATTTGGCTGCTGAGTATTTATTTATCACAGACATGTACTTTAGAGCCTCACATGGAGAGATCCCGATATTTGTCTGGGCTGAGCTCTTTGTAAGTCTACTCCTTTCTCATATTTAAGCATGAAAGAAATACAGTTGAAATAAATACTGCCTTTCAAATCCTGTGATAGTTAATACTTCGGTGGCTACAGACTAACAATAACTCCGTGTATTTGCCCCACTCTGTTGTAGGCTTTTCTCTTTTTTGGACAGGGCTTTAATTAAGGCATTTGCCTCTCTCATCCCCTATGCTATTAAATTTAAAACCAGCCACGGAGCCTCTCCTTTTTTCACCCTTTTTTATTATTCCCATCCGTTACCGCAGCCCGCCGGACCCCCACGCCCCAGTACCCTCTGTCCCTCCAGCCTGGCCCTCTCGCGCCCCACGGTTGTGTGTTTTTTTTTTTTTTTTTTTTTTCCCTTCTCCTTAAATCTCAGCTGCTCTTTCAGCTGGCCTCATGCACTACAAGGGAATAATTTGCTTTCATAATTTAAATTTTTTTTATATATACACATCTCCTGTTTGGGGCGGGGGGATGCTGGGGCTGCAGGCAGGCTGCGCTGCCGGCCGGCGGTCCGTGGATGGCGAGTGCCCTCTGCAGGAAAACAAACCCCCAGCCCAGGCAGGGAAAACACCCTCAGCAGTGGCAGAAAACAGAAGCAAATCAACTCCTGCATCTTTTTTTTTTTTTTTTTACTCATTTAATTATTGCACAAGACATCAGTGCTGACAGAGGAGGGAGTGCTGCTGGACCCTTGAGCTGAATTTTCCTACCACGTCCAAAGCTGCTCCAGTCCCACCCCACCGCCGATGGGTCGTCCCGTTCCGGCTGCGGGGGCGGCCGCATTAAATACAGAAGCAGATAGAAGAAGAATTTTCATTCGCAAGGTAATGTTTCATGGCAGGCTCTGAAATCCCTGCCACGTATTTCAGAGCGCAGACATGCAGGATTCTCCTGCTTCTCCTGCAGCAGAGCTGCGCAGGATGGAATTTTTATTGTTTTTTTCCCAAAAATAAGCTCTCTAGGAAATTCCAAATCAAATCCTGTTCAGGCACCTGTCCAGAATGACGGCACTCGCTGCATGCCCTGTGCACTGCTCGCTCTGCATTTGAAATAGCAAATTTGGATTTAGCTCTATATACATAGCTTGTATGTATATATTGACAAAATCGGTGCAAAACGTTGGCCAGGAGAAGGCTATAAATGGCCGGTTTTTAAAAAATGACCAAAACAAAGAGAACACTTTTAAGCCAGGTCTCTAACCAGGAGCCTGTGAGACCTTTGAAAGCCTGTGCAATATAAGGCATCCTGAATGCCTTTTAATCAAAGGCCCGGTTCCGCGTGGGGACCCAGCTGCCTTGTATATCACAAGCCATGATTCCTTTCCCCAAACGCAGACGTGTGTATTGCGGAAGAGGGTGGGATTAGGAAAAAAACCGTTCTCTAAAGGGAAAGCATTTCAAAAGACGTCATGAAATGAGAATTTACTAGTCTTTTCCAAGAGCTAATAATGCCTGTGCAGCACAATAGGCATCGCTCACTGTGCCACAGACAGGACTTGCAGACTCCTTTTTGTGTGTCGTCCCCCCCTTTTTAAGAATATAGCTTATGCAAACCTCACCACAGACTTTTCCTTGAGATTGTATATCAGAGCAGCAGGGGGTCTGATGAAGTGCTCATTTTTTTACATCAGTCTTATAAATTGCTCTCCCCATTAATTGTTTCCATGGAAACAATGCATTTGGCTTGTATGGGGATCCTGAAAAATTTTTAATGGGATTCTTAAAAACGTGCAGGAGGTGCGTGGGGGGGGTAGGGTAGGTGCTCTCAAACACCCTCAAAAAAGATCCAGCGTAAGTTCTAACAAAATGTGCAGTTAATTGCTTGTTTCCAAATGTTGCTAGACTGAACCCAGATTAAATCGAGGATCTGAAAACATTATTCAAATGACCAGGGGAAAAAAAAAAAAGAAACAAAAGGGCAAGTACAGATTACGTGACAGCACAGACGAGAATTTTCAAACACCTCCTAGCAAAACACAGCCATGAGACCATGACCAAGTAACAATTCTTTAATGTCACAGCCTTAACTAATAATTTAAGCATGAGCAGTCCTTGATAACCCATCAGATCTTCCAACAAATATTGTGCTCCTTGCAGAATCTCCATACGCTGCTCTGACAGGGACAGCAGTAGCTACACACAGGCTGCACCAGCAGTGTGCACAGACATGCACACACCATCTTCCCTTTCTCCACTCTTCATACGCCTGAGAGATTTTTCTTTTAATTTTTTTTTTTTCCCAGCAGGGAAAGTATTTGTATTACAGGGTATGAAACTAGTCCAACATGCAAGCATATTTAATTTGGAAAATGTGTGGCTAAATGCCACTTGTTATGGGATTAGTTAACAGCTGCAAGTCTGCTACTGTGGAAAGAATTTTTTTTTTTTTTTAAAGAAGAAGAAAAGGATTTAACTGAGAACTGATATGTGCCGTCTCCCAACTTTCTCTGTGTATTTTCAAGTTACATCCAGTTTCTCAGCTCTCTATGGGGTTGTCCTCACTTAACTGTCAGCTGAAGCTATCTACACTTAAATTAACTCCTCTCAAGTTAGTCTGCTCTGAGTGGGAGCAGTCAGCACTGTAAAACAGCCCTTGAGCTACAAGGCGTGTTTAGAGGAGCCAGCTCAGCCCCACGGCATGATTAGCACCAGCAGCAGCTTCAGCCTCGCACCGTCCCTGCCGGGTCAGCCCCCCGGTAAAAGCACCCTTTGGCTCCAGCTAAAGACACGCACAAGCGTCAGGTTACTGGCAGCTCTCAAGTTATACCTCAAGCTAATCACGCAGTGAAGACAGGCTCTAAATTACTTGTTAAAAATACTGTACTCGTCCGGAGTGTCCTATAGTGTCCTCCAACACTAACTGCTGTTAATGAAGGAGAATATCATCTTTAACACATCAGTCACATAAGGCAAACCCACCAGTCAATTTATTTTTCCTGTCCATATGGCCATGACCTCTTTGCGTGACCGCTAACAGATATTTTCATAAAGATGCCAAGAAGCAGGTTTCTAGGCCCTACCTTGGGGGGGGGGGGGGGGGGGGGGGGGGGGGGGGGGGGGGGGGGGGGGGGGGGGGGGGGGGGGGGGGGGGGGGGG
>JANZLQ010000092.1:42868168-42894727 GCA_026212715.1 Elanus axillaris | reverse complement strand
CGCCGGGGCCGGGGCCGGGGCCGGGGCCGGGGCCGGGCGCCTCGGGCAGCCGCAGCCCGGGCTGCCAGGTCACAGCGGGGGTGGAGGGTCCGCTCCGGGATACGCCGAGATGAAACAAAACGAAATAAATAAAAAATAAACTACACCCCCTACCACCACCGCCCCCGTGCCGGCAAGAAGGAGGCTGTGAAGGCAGATAGACTTACCGGGGGTTTTGTTTTAACTTTGCCTGCAGGCACTTTTGAGCCCAAGTAACTGCGGATCTGGGAATAACAGGTGTTTATTGATTTCCTTGTGGTTGTTGGGGTTTTTTTCAGCCGCAGAGCTGCAGCAGAAAGACATATGTAATCCATATGTAACACTTCAGAAAATGAAAGGCAGCAGAAACACCGAACAGGTGGGCAGAACGGGGGGAACTTTTGACTCTCTCCCCAATAAATTTTACCTACTTTTCCCACATCATCAATATTAGGAAGAAAGAAAAAAGAATTTTTTAAAAACCCGACCTCCCCTAAAAGGGCTTTCGGTGTCGATGCAGGATCCACGCAAATCAGAAACCAGGCCAGGGTTCCCTCCTGACCATTCCACTTAGGGGCAAGTTTCAGTGTATGGCAGCTACAGCATGGCACCGCTAATTCTCTACGGCTAATGACCTTAAATCGAGGGGGAGACGCTGCTTTGCTGCAAAGGGAACAAAGCCACGGATCACAAGAATAAAGCAGAAAGTCTAGAAAACACAACCAAGCCGTGGCGTAAAGCTGAGCAGAAGTACATTCCTGCGCCTCAGGCTTTCCTAAATTATCTCCTAGGTAAACAACCTAAAACTGGCCTCTCCGCTCTGACGTACGCCAGCTTGTTTCCATGGGCATTTTGCCTGGGCAGAGAACCCAGGCCTTTGTCCCAGTTTTTATCCCCTGAATGACGTACATACGTTCGGGCTCGTCCAGCCTGACTGGGAGCGGGCGTATTGACCGCAGAGGGGGTGCCAGCGCACAGCCCTGCCTGCGCCCCGTGAGCCGCCCTGTGCCGTGGCTGCCGTACCTTCACCCCTTCTCCTCCCTCTCCGCAGTGACAACAAATCCGTCTCCACCGCATTAGTCCAGCATTATCTTATCAAACAGAGAGGGGGGGAATAATATTGATCATTTTCTCCGATTTTAAAAAGAGGGTGAGGGGAAAAAAGAAAAAAAAAAAAGCAAGAAGGGGAAAGCAGACAAAGAGAGGCTAAATCAAACCACAGAGCGACAAAGGAGGAAAAACAGGTGGAAGACGGCAATTGTTTTCTGAACCCCAGCTAAGCGGAGAATTGAAACGAGGGAGGCACCGCGAGAGGACCAGGGGATGAAAGGGAGAGATGGTAAGAAACAGAAGGGCTATATAAGTCTGAAAATGGCTAGAAAGAACAAGGGAGAGAGGAGACAAGAATGGAAACCTCTGATGTTGGCAGGAAATGTTGTGATTCTAAAGATGAAACAACTTGTGGGGAAAGAAATTGGGAAAAAATACCCCTGTGTATTTCCTAGGGTGAACTCGAGCAGCAAATGAACTGCAGAGGAGACAGCTGCCGGACAGTACTGGGCAGGAATGAAATGGCACAGCGTCCTCTGAAGGAGAATTCATTGTTAGAAAATGACATCCTTTCATAATACCGCTATTTTTCAAAGCCTGCTCCAGCTGCAGCTGCAGATGTGGCTTAAAAACCCAAGCAGGAGGCCCATTCCCTTATGGCAAGACTATATATTCTATGACCGTAATACTACTGCCACAGAGGGAATAGGAGAGATGGGGCAGGAGAGATACTTAAAACTTCCAAACTCGTTTGAGACAAGTAATAAGGACATACAAGGAGTTTAGGAAAAGAAACATGACGGCTTTCTTACTTGTCTATGAAATTATTATAGAAATGTTTATCATGTATATTTTCGCTATCCCCTAGTATGTTGGGGGCTTTAATTCCTTTGGACAGACGCCAGCGTTAGGAAAAAAATGCTGGGGAGAGGGAAGGAATACATTTACTAGAAAAAACTGCATTCCTTCCAACCTTTCTGCAGCTTCTTAAAAAAATACAAAAAGCCTCCTTCAAACTGCTCAGTGCCATACCAATTTCCTGTGTAGACCTGAATATTAGTATATGTTTTTCTGTGTCTCCTAAGTTTCCCAAGTTACCTAATGCACACTCAGCATGAAGCATTTTTAAATGAGTTAGTCTTTATTGAATTATGATTTCCAGCAGTCACTAATAACAAAATTCAAATTGCTCCAGCAGACGAGGATTTTAAGAATGCTGAGAAGAAACTGAGTTTTTAAGAGACTCTAGAAGAGCCACCCACTGCTTGTGTATAGTAACCGTGAGCCTCTTGACGAAATACTTCAAATAGTTAATTAGATTTGCTAAAAAAAAAAAAAAAAAAAATCAGTCATTAGGAGTTACCACTCTGGGAGACACTGGATAAAGGCTGTAACTGGCGCACCTACGGCTTCGTCAAAAGTGAAGCTAAAAAAAATTTTTTTTAAATAAAGTTTCAGGTTTTCCTCACACTGTCCCTGCAGTCGGCACAATGCAATTAGCAACACATCTAAAGGGGAAAGAGGAACTTTTATTCCATTAGGACTTCTTTTTTACCTCGGGAATTTCTTCAGGCTGCTAAAAAGGCATTTTTCAAGCAAGGAATAATAGGGACGCTCGGAGCCTATCCACAGTCCACAAGGCTGAGAACTGCAGATCACCTGCAAACTGAATTTGTTCTATTTTGTTAACCATTTATTTTGTCTTTACTGGCTGTTCAAAGGGAAGTGTGATAATCCCACTGTTCCTCACTTGCTCAGCAGGGAGTTTAATCTAATAAAGCTATTACAGCAGAATGGATTAAAGCAACGTGAAGCATTAGTAATTTGAGGAGCAGTTAAAGAATGTTAACGCTGAGACTCTGCGCGTATTCTCCTAAAAACATGATCACAGAGATGAAAGCAGGGCTCCTACTCAATATGTCATTTTTCAGGCACAAAATTTAATTCTTTCAGTGTCCTCATCCAGATGTTTATAGCAAAGAGCAAGAGGCTGGCCATTATTTAACAACTGCTGAAACCAGAGGCTGACCAGAACGGGCATGCTTTAGCTTACCCCAATTTTGATTAATCCCTCTGTTACAATAATATCTTTTTTAGAAAAAGAGATATGTGACTGATGTCATCTGATATGGCATATTAGGATGAGATGCAGTATTAAAAGCTGAGGGACTTAATAACATTCCCTGTCTTTCCCCCCTTGGGTGCAGCAGATGTGGAGCATCGCTGCCAAGAGGACTGAAGACCCGCGGCAGCATGGCCGGGTAGGTACAAGATGGAGGGAAGCTCCACGCAGCGTGGGGAGGGTTTGGCTCCTACACCATGCTGCAATCCCAAATGCAGACAAACCACAGCAGTTTCGGCAAACGGCCAAACCGAGAGCTTCCCGCACTTGCGCCTGTGCCAAACCTGCCTGTGACAGCCCCAAAGCAAAGATGTTAATTAATAACTGACGATTACAAACAGGACTTGGGCTGCATCTCACGAGGATGCAGGAAACTTCACAGCTGCCATGTCCCGTTACCAAACCAGGACTGCTGACAGGCGCTGCCGGGGGGGACTGCGGCACCAGGTCCAACTGAGACAGAACAAAGTAAATAATGAAGCAGTAATGCACTGCATACAGATTTTAAGTACATTATACACATATTTTACTGTACTCAGTTTTTAACATATTGATCTTACCATGAAATCAAGCTTTTGGGGGTGGGAATGCAATTAAAGCCCCAATTCCATTGCAGATTCCTGGATTCTTTATCAATATTGTCTCAGCCAGGATAGTGCTTATCCCACGCTTGGAATTTTGTCAGTAAATTAATATACATTCACGACATCAGAGGCGGGTGTGCTGTGGGTTCCTCCTGTCCTGCGCAGCATTCTGGCAGGACTCATAGCATGCCTCTTCACTGACTGGGGTCATGCACCAGCATTTGAAGGAAGGGATACATTTCAAAAGTTCAACAGCACGCAATCACCACAAAGCCTTAAGACAAATGATACAGAAGACATGGTTTTGTCATAGGCAGGGAAATTCATCACTGTGGTCAGAGATGCTCCTGCTCAGTCCTGACTTCAGGGCTGCTTTGGCTGTCCCAGAAGAGGAAACTTTCTGTGCTCACAATAATAGGGGTAAGGAAGAGCCATAACGGGATCAGTTGTGCACTGGATACGTGAAGTCTTGTGGGGAGAAAATACCTGGACTCCATATCATTTCCAAAACCAACCGGTATGGTCCCTGCCTGGAACCACCTAACAAACTTAAGTCTGAACTTGAAGAAGAAATAGGCATTGAGAGTCAAGAATGCGGTCCTCCTTTACACCTCAATGCTGGTGTAAAAATCCACATGATCTCACTTCCTTAATGGTAATTAAAAGTGCTTTGCTACCCCAGGATTTAGGTCCCTTTCTGTACCTGACTGTTCCCTAAAGGGCAAAGTTTAATGCAACGTGTATTATATATGTATATACGCTTATAATATAGAATTTAACATAGCATAGCATGCAGTAGCACTTGTAGAGGCACAGATGCTTTTAAATGTCACTGACCACATTCCAGCAAACTTCTTTTGCACCATCCCAGTAACACAGAGAGGTCCCCAGCGTGTCAGACCACGGCTGTCCCCATGATGAAATGGAGCAGAGCGTGAGGGGAAGGCTCATGGTCAGAGCAGTCTCCAGCAGAGAAGTCGTTCCTGCTGCACCCCATGCTGCAGCGTGCATTCACCAGAGGAACACTGTGCCAGAGAGCTTCCACCTATCAAATACCTCTCTTTGCTGCAATAAATACTTTTCTAAATATAGGAAATGTTTTGAACCTCTTCTGCCCCACAGTCTATACGCATAATGGTCTCCTACAGAAAATTAACAGCTGAAATAGAGAAGATGGCAATTATTTGAAAGCTGGGAAGTGAGAGAGTAAATAAACAAGAGAGCATCCCATCTAGCACAACAAGGTGATGTCAGGCTTGGGAGATGCTGCCCAGAGCCACCCCCACAGACCTGTCATAGGACAGAATCTCACAAACCTGCCCAAACCACTGGTACTGTCCTGAGGAGTAATCATTGATTCAGTAGATTTGGAAATGCAGACTAATGCATTCAAAATTCCTCTTCTGATCTTCTTCACTACTTTTCCAATGGAAAAAAAAAAAGCTACATGCTGACATATGCATCGATACATGGCAGCAGGATTATTTCTAAGAAATTTGTGAGGAAACTTGGAAACTGGACTTGAAGCATGAAAGTAGCTGGCAGCTTAAATACGAAAAAATCTATTGCCTCTACATGATGCAAGTTCTTCCACTTAATTCAGTCACTGGTTAATTTGTTTCTTTGTTTAATATGATAGAAACCCCAGGGATCAAATCATTCATAATAAAATTATATTAGTACTTTATTTTTGTCATTTCTGATTGCTCTGAGCAAGCGTTATTGGATAGTTTGATCGTGGGATACAGAAAGTTACCATTTAATTAATATGAAAGGTGCCTAAATTTTGAATAATATTGAAGAAAAAAGCCTTAGGACGTGGCAGGAGACTAGGATGTATTATTAACTCCTACTGCTTTCTACACTGCATTGGCTGTCAGCTTTTGGGTGCACTTAAAGATGTGAGATTTAATCTATAAAGCCTGAAGTTGCTCTGAGTCCTATGGTCAGAAATACCTATTTTTCACCAGTTATATTGGCACAATGGAGAAGAAGCCAATGCATATCGCAGAGGGGAAGCCACATGCGTGGGGCTGCACGTGGGTGCCAGGCGGCTGCCACTGTCCCAGCCACTGCCCCTCTTGGTTCTTGGTTTTAGCGGCCAGTCATCAATGACAACCAACTCATAAATCAGATTAGCTCAGGAAACCATGCAGTTAATTTTGACAGGTTGAGAATAACCATCAACCCTGCTGCCACATGTTCACTCCAAAAGCCAAACCTTGGACAACATAGGGAAAAACATTTTTTCAAGTGAAAGCAGCAAAGTCCAGCTGCTTGGCACTGCAAAATTGTCCTGAATCCATTGAAAAGGTTTGTGCTTTGGTGATCCTCTGCTTTACCAATACACCCCACTGGTGTCTTGAGGGGCGAGTGCCGATATCCTTTATTGCAGCCCTTACTGTTGCATGCAATGATTTTCTATCAACAGGCACAGCAATACATTTCTTAATGTTGTCAACTCATCAAGAAGATGTGAAGGTTGTTCGGGAAGCCTCTGTCCCTCTTTGGCGAGCAGCATGTTGAGGGACCCTCCCAAATGCCCGCTCCCCACCAGTTGGGCCACGCTCCTTCCCTCCTTTCCCAGCTCTCAGCTGGATTGTCACAACTATGAAATTACATTTAATTTTCCTCCAACACAAACCACTGGTCGGTACATTTTGCTCATCTGCATCAACCAGCTGGGTAAACCCCAGTCACCTCCGGAGGGATGTGGGTGACAGCGTCAGGCACTAGTAACGATGCATTTTAATCAGGCTCTATGGGGTCGGTCAATAAGCACACGAAAAGCAAACAGTTGGGTTAGTAATACAATATTTTCAAGGTACCTAGCCTGAGATCCACATGTCATAATTAGCAAAAAATAAATGGGATAAACACTGAACCAGAGGATGAAAACTAACATAATGGTGTTGAATTCACTCAACAGCTGTAAACTATGCATACAACACCGGCTCAACTCTTAATTCAAATGTTGGCAGACAGTCTCAATTAAACACTTTTTAAGAGAAATGGGAAGATATAAGGCTGAAAATGTAAGTATGATAGGTCTGTGAATTAACTGCCAGTTTAAAGGTTCACGACTGCTGAATGTGGCCCCTGCACCCCCCTGGGAGCAACCTGAAGAAAACCCCTGCCTTCCACCTTCAGCCCATCAACCTTTCAGATGATGCGTGGTCAGCATCTGAACCATTTCCCAACCTGTGAGCTGGACTCACCTCCTGCCTCATCTGCAATAGCAATAAATAATAATAATCATTATGAACTACCATAAGGCAAAAATAAGAGTAATACAGAAATTATCTTGGAGACGTTTAGGGGTTTTGCTTGGTAGCAATTTAATTTCACAGTATAATGAGGTCTTTAATGCAAGTTTATTATTTTAGAAGTCTTTTAAAAGACTAAAAAATCAAAAATCTACATATAAGGTGTCTGATGTATAACAAGTTATATACTGCATGTCCAGTAAAAAACTTAACAATGTGTTATACAAAAGGCATCAGCAAGCCAAAAGACAGATTTAAGAATATTACATTGAAATATTCCTTAATGCTGGTGAGAACTTTGACTTAGTCAAGGAACGCCTCTTAGGAAGCCATCCAAAACACAGAAATCAGCCCAGACCACGTGAACGCTGGATGAGATGGAAAGCAAAGCAGCAAAGGCTGGAAAGAGGTTGGTAGGAAAGCAAGAAGAAATTTAAGCACAAGTTTGCAAAGCCATAGGGCTTCAAAACAGGTCAAGTGCTCACTCTTCTCCATCACATCAGGCACATGCTGCTCATCTTCATTCAGATGGCCCACCACATCCCACCCCTTGCTGCTGCTCCCCAGTGCTTCCCGCCTCATCACCATGCTGGGGAGACCAGGAAGGACAGAGCCTTTCTCGTACCATCCTGCCCAGCTTTGAGCCACTGCAGGGGAAATTTCAGAAATTAAAAGAGCTCTGGGAGCTTGCTGAGCAAAACACCCTGTATTAAAGCAGGAACAAGTACAACCTGCTCTATATAACCCTAAACAAGACATGTCAAAGCATCCCTAAATCTGCACCCATCCTTTAGCACTCCAACAGTTAGAAAGCTTTGCATTATACCCTGGTAAAGTCATCCTTGTCACAAAGTAAGTCTATGCTGTTTAACATGTTTGGTAGAAAAGATAAAAGTTTGAGGGTAATTAGCACAGGAGAGGATAGTGAGGAAAGCAAGGGAATCGGCAACGTGATTGGAAATAAAAATCAATGTTAGTAAGTAGAAGGAAATGTATACTAGAGGCAAAAAATAAAGTACGTATAGACTTGACAGTGTTCTAGATGAGCAGGGTCAAAACAAAACATGTTTTCATAAAGCATGCTGTTGGACTGTCCCAAAGGAACTCACTGCAGACACAAACACAAAGAGATTAAAACCAACAAGTTTTCCTAATTAATTATAATAAGTTTAGAAAGGATATTAAACTTTGTGCCCTACGGTTTATGTCAAACTTTCACTACTAGAGAGCAAAATAGGATATACATTCTGGGCAGAGATTTTGCAGCACCAGTGTCCTCTGAGGTTCTTGGGTTTTCCTCTAGAAGGTGCAAGGACAGTTGCAGACAGGGATGAGTGTCAACCACCAGCAAGAAAATTCCCAGCTGGCATGGCACGGCACTTGTTTTTGGCAGCATCAGCTCTCCAACCAGCCACTTCTGCCTACACAGATTCATACCTGACTATAATTAACAGCACAATAAAGACAATGATATCATTGACTAGTGGGTACAACTTGCAATAAAGAATAAGAAAAAGCCTGATCTAAAAGCCAGCGCACATGCAGTTTAACAGCAAATGAACAAACCCACTTCCCATCCTGCTCCCCGGGAAGTCACGTCCTCTCATTGCACAGGTAGGACAGGTAGAAGCCTAATGAGCATTTGGGCACAAGACCTCCCACGAATGATAAATCTGTCCCTTCCTCGTGACAAGGATGGATGCTCCCAGTTATTTATGTATTTGTTGCTTTTGGCTGAAATCTTTGCTTGAAAACTGCAACCAGGACTAGCCCTGGCAGAACACAACAGAGTCTGCTTTACCTCAGCAGAAAGCCACATTATTTTTGAATTCCAGAGTCTCTGATTCAATTTGGGTGCTGGAGTGGCGTCCCCAGCAATGCAGCTCATTCATCTTACGCTATTTATGCTGCTGAGCCTCTTCATGCCTTATGAACCATCCAGCTCCGCTTTGCAGGTTTCTTATTGTTATGCAGACTGTCCAAGATTACACTGCACATTAGGTTAATTTTTGAGGAAGCTATGTCTTTCTAGGCATACCTCTTTAAAAATGAGACTTTATACGCACGTGTCAAGAAATTCAGAGTTGACATTCCCATAGCAAACTCAGTTTTCTCCCCACAAGAACAGGCCATGACGACTGAACATATTTATAAAGGCATTAGAGCCGGTTATGCTAGCTTCTGTAAAGATTGCACATAAACCTGTTTAGTATAACAATTTTAAATGCAAATTATTTGGCCTTTGTTGATATGGCCAAAGAGCGTGAGGTGGGATGGGGAGCAGTCCAAGAAGCTTGCACAAGTTTCTCACTGTCATCAATAGCTTTCACTATTTCCAACATGCAAAGGCAATGTGTACTTTTTAATTTTTGGGAATCGTTTAATAAATGTGAAGGTTATGTCTAATCAACTAAATCCTCATTTTCAGGTCTTCAGCAGCTCTCCACTATATCAGCTGACAAACCATAGGACATTGCCATCCTCTAACTTTCCTACTAGATACAGAAAATGCTGTTGTTTTTTACCAGTCAGCTCCCTAAAGAGTCATGGGTTACAAGTTTAATAGTTTTCATTTCCATATCCAGCTGAAGCATTTTAGAAAAAGCCACCAGTGCTCATTATCCTTTACTGCACAACAGACACAGATGTCTGCTCTTTCCAGACCCTCTTTAACCTTGATCTGCACGTGGAAGGTACTAGAATAGCACCATGATAAAATGCAGGACAGGCCGGCCCATTTAATATTTGACCTGGGAACAGTTTATCCGGTACTACCAGCTGATCAAACAGGCACAACACCAATGAAAGTTCCCGTTTGGCTGCAGGATGCTGAGCTCATTTGCCAGCCCAGGGATTCCCATATTGGTCAGGAGCAAGCCTCCATGCAGCACCCTCATGCCTTCAGCATCAGGTCCTCCAGAGAAAGCCTCAAGAGAGCCCACACCAACCCAGCACTGGATAACTTACCGAGGCAAGTTTTCTATCCAGCTTCAAGCAGCTGATAGCTTGGTTATGTTCTGAAGCATGAGATTTTGTACGTCTTGGGATGTTTTTTTAATGCATTTGGGAGCGTTTCAGTTATTCCTCTGAACAGCTAGACTTTCTTGTTTTGCTGAAATATTTTACTACAAAGCACTTCAGGGCACTCTCTCCCTCAGCAAAAAGGGAAGGTGAGAAAACAGCTAGGGCTGGTACTCTTTCCCTGGTCCTCCCAGCCCCGCTATTCCCCCGAGACCTCCAGTGTCATTCAGAAGAGAGTGGACTCAGCCATGTACTAATTCTGCACTTAAAGCTTGCTCATTTAATGACTCCATTTCCAGCTTCGTAATCTAGAAGAAAGCATTTCTCTCCGCTAGAATGAACTTCAGGCTTGGCCAGGGTTCAGTGTGAACTCTGGTGAGATTTGTGCACTGGTGTCCCAGAAGAAATGCATCTTTATAAAGCGCTGCACACCAGCTAATAAGCAAAGTCAAGCGAGCAGGGACCAAAAGGGAATCTGGAAAGTGATGTGTCCTGTCAGGGTACCAGGGGCAGCCGTGAGGTCCCAGAGCAGCAGGTTTTCAGCAAAGAGCAAGAGTTGGGAGAGGCTGGTCACGGCAGTGAATGTCCCCAAGTTGACACACAGCAAAGGAGGGCCTTTTCTAGCATTTTCACCACCCCGATACTAATACTTTTTTGGCTCTCTTTGGGTCTGGAGTTGGCAAAACAGTTTAACCTTCCAGCTCCAGCTGCAGTAGCAAATTTGACTTTGGACTGTGATCTGTAGGGGTGATTATCCTCAATGCACTACCACAGGAAAGGACCCATTTCACTTAAGAAAAATAGACATCAAGAATAAATCTGCAAAGTATTTTACCCTAACCCAGATACTTTTGCACTTTATCCTTCTCCAGCATTATCTTATGATCCTCCCCAGTTAGCAAATGCCTTGATATTAGCTAAAAATTTGTTTTACCCACTTTCATCATCTTTTGTAGATTATGACTATTACTTATTTGGCAAGTCCCCTCTGCAGTATGAACAAGTGCAAAACCAAAAGCAACCAAGAAGTACCTGTTCAGACAATGAACAGAAATTTATTCTATTTATAAAACTTATTTTTCTCTTTTGTTTTGTAAGATATTCACAAATGGTAATATAATTAGCCTCCTGGTAGGTCCAGTATGAATAGTTCTTTTCATTAAAGTTAAGATAATTAATGTTTTTAATGCCTGTCAAAGCTTTGGAAGTACAAAATGCTGTAGGCTACAAAGGACAAAAAATAAGGCTACAGTTAAAAACATATATTATAAATGGTCCCTTAAACCCTAGTGTGGTATCCTTTTATCATTCCTTCATTCCGAGGTTAGTAGGTTATTAACCTGTATCCTGAGGGAGAAAGGATGCACATCAATTATATCAATTGAATAGACAAATGAAAATCAAATTAAAAATTTAACACACACAACCATAATTACAATACAGTGCTTCTAAGAGGAGTTTCATCTGAGGAATGAAACGTAGAAATGCTTTCTCAATTTTAACTGCAATTTACAGTAGCAGGAAAAAGTAGCCAGGGATAGGCAACCTAATGAAACCAAAGTCCATACAGGAGATTTCAATGAAGTCTTTACTCCTAGTCCTGAAACACTATTGTGACAAATCCATTGTAATTTAATCAACAGCCCAGTATTTAACACTGTGAGGAGTGTTTTAAAAAGAGAGATTTATTTGTGTTACTTCTAGGCAAAGCCTAGCAGAAGCATGGTCAAAGCTGAAGACAAGAGGCTGTGTGGCTTTCCCAGCACAGCCACCGAGGACGCGCTGAGTCCCGCTCTCCAGCTTGGCACTGGCACCACCAGTTCACTACTCCTCTGTGTTAGTACACGCACTACGAAATGCAGTAAAATATTGTACTCACTCGTCACATGCTATCAGTATCTACCAATCCAGTGGGGAAACTAGTGCACTCATTCATTTCACCTGCTATACAGCTAGTTTCAAGATTATCATTAAAACCTAAGTGAGCCAGGGAAACCTATTTTTTTCATAATTTTTAAATTGTACAGTTGTGGCCCTCTGGATTTCGCACCCTATGTCACCTCTACTCCTAACAGAAAAGAGTAAATGTTTAGAGGCAGCTATCAGAGAAAAAAATTGTTTTCTAAATCTGCCACCCACTGAGAACTTTTGATTGCAATTTTAGACTAAGATGCAAAAATATTTAGCTCATTTAAGTAATTAAATGTGTTTATACTGTGCAATTATATGTATTAACATTGGCATATTTAAACAAATAAACAATCACAACGCTTCTGCTTTTCATGGTATTTACATATCACAACAAGCTCTAGCTCCACGAACCTTCCAGGTGCCAAAGTCCTGCTGGAAACACAGGGATGCATGAGGGTCCCTGGCTATTCGGTAACCACCGAATTGGGTTGTCACCTTCCATTACTGTGTGTGAAAACAGAAGTGAAAAATGCAATGGCACAGTTAACTCATTTCAGTATCTCCAAGGGATGGCAGGGAAGAGGGAGGAGGCTGGACAAAATAAAATACCTGGGAGAGGACAGGCATGCTTTTAAGATCACTACAATGATGCAAAAAACAGCGTGTATAAGCACATATAAAACAATATGAAAGCAGGCCTTTACCCCAAATGCCCATGTCCTAAGACTAACAACAGCTGTTTTAAAAAGATAAAAGAGCCATTTTGAGGCTGTAGAAAAACTCTCCTGAAGTTGCACCAATAAAACTCTCCAGGCCTCCCACAGAGACTCTGAAGTTCCACGCAAAAGTAAAAATCACGTTATTCCTGCAAACACTGCCCAAGACTTCATCTGAGAAGCTGTAAAACAAACTATACAACCAACGTGCAAACACAGGATCTTGAGCTCCTCACTGTTCTGGCAAAACACTGAGGAGAGCTCATGCAGGAAAGCTGAAAACAAAAAAGACAACAAAAATCTTGGGAAATAACTGAGGTGCAGGAACAAAAAGACACTCCGATGAATGCTTCCCATTCCCAAGATAAAATCCTAGATATGGTATTATTTCCTTATATTCTACTTTAACTCTGAGGACACCGTGACATGTGAGACCATATGCTTGTTTAACTTGCCTCCAAACAAACACCATAACAAGTAGTATGCAGATACTGTCAGTGAAGATAGAAAATACCAGTATCACCCATGGGAAATATAGGCATTTCTGGCATAAGAAAATACAGAAAGACTAAAATCAGGGCAGCTAAACCCTTCCCTTTTACCATACAGACTTGGCCAAGCACCCCCTGCCACGAGCCGCTGGTGGTCCAAGCCCTCAGCAGTGGGCGCAGAGGATGCGCATCTCTTCCTTCCCCTTGCTGCCTGTACTTCTCACACCAGAAACAACTTTCTAGCAATGACTCCCAATTACATCTTAACACCAAAGTTTGGGAAGAAACAAGAGGCTCTGCTTCTCTCTGCAGATTTGCCTGTAACTTCAACACTTCATCACTTGTAATCTGAGGACAATTACTCAGAAATAAATAGGGAACGAAGGCAGCACTGCAACAGAGCTGTGCCATTTTAATGCTATTTCTGTCTATATAAAATCTTCTGTAATTTGTTTACGACTACCAGATTCAACAATAGTGTGCAAATGCAAACCCATTTATGTTAATGTCCTCTCTCTCTCGTTCTCAGATCAGATTCTGAATAAAAATTAGGTAAATACTCTGTTTGAAAATATATAAGATGAGAACTAGTTGGGGAGGGAGCAAGAGAACCTCCAAATGCACGATCCTATCAACCACATTATTTTTTTTACTTAATAACTTAAGTGTACTGTTAGTGAAATTACAACCTGCTTGTGACACAATAAATTTACAACAAAATTCATTCCATAAATTATTCAATTCACTGACTGCAACTACGCTGAGAAATATCACCATGAGCAGATGATTAGCATGTGAAAGGAAAGCCATCTCCAGACTGAAACAATCACTGTCACACCTCCATTTGAAGATGCCTAGTGGAGTTTTGTAAAATTACCATTAAGAATACACATTTAAGGCTTTGTAGTTTCTATAAAAGCGTTAAGTATTTGATTTACATTAGATTCATTTGTTCTTTCTTCAACTGTCTCTTTTTCCTACAAACCATAACTGTTTCAATAAATGCTGGCTCAATCAAGTGTGCATTAAAACAAAAGAATTTAAGTTCAATAAAAGTGATGAATCAGAACTAGAAGCTAACCTTCCCCCTTCCTCCCCTTCCCTTGCCACATGATTGCTACAGTAGGAGAAATTGACTGATTTGGTAGTCTAAAGGCACAAAATAGTCTTGTCCCACATGGACATACATTCCTGGGGAGATAACCCAGGGCCCGGACCACCAATATGGAGTTGTTGAATCATATGCCAAGTCCTTCTCACCATCAGTAAGGAGAGAAGGTTCATGATGAAGAAACATTTTTACGCAACACCTTATCTTCCTTCAGATAAACAGTGGAGCTCTCAATGGACAAAACTTGGCATCTCACAGTCTAACCTGAACCAAATTATTTTAGGTATCCACCAAATTAAAATTTTAGCAGAAGTTTAGCAATTAGGTAGGCAGTCTTCCTAACTATGGGAGAATGAGAGTAGTAAACGTAACTGATGTTCAAGCATCATCAGAGTCTACCACAAGCATGAGCAAAATCAATGTAAATGCTTTACCAGGCTGCTGAGATGGTTTCTTCAGTTTCTACAGTTATTTTCTGCCCCGAACAGCTATATAGCAGCTATACAGCAATACAAGAACTGACTACAGCTGTATATCCCATACATCATTGCAATGTAATACTAGCAGCAATTCTTTACAGCAGTCCCTTAAAAATATTCCAATAAGGCAAGGAAAAGGTTAAAACCTCCCACTGTGCTCTCCTTTTATACTAATTGTTTGAAAAAATCTTTTTATTTCAGGATGCAGGAGTGGCTGCTCTGAAGACACGAATTACCTCCCTGATGAACCACCCACATCCAGCTACTGCAACACCCCACTCAGAGAAAACAAGCTGATGGATGAATTTTAAGCACAATTTTCTCAGGTGACCCAGATAAGTTTATCAAAATGTATCCATACAACAGACCCTTCTGATCCAGGCCCACAAAATGTAAACATCTTATCCATTAGCATTTAAATGGCTTCCAGCATCTTTACCTCTTGCTGGATCTCCCAGCTAGAGAAATTTGAGGAGTATATGTAAAGAATGTATTTCCCTTGAAAGGAGGAGAAGAGGAAGAAGACTCCTTCTTTTTCTGGGAATCAAAATGTTAAATTTTTACAAAATACTTTAAAAAAAAAAGTCCAGCAGCAGCCTCCAAGTGCTTCAAGAGCCATGACAAAAATACACTTTTACAGAAGTGAGTGTTTCAAAATAAGAGCTACTGGTTTTAAGCCACATAATGACATTAATCTGACTTCTTCCTCACCAACCATGCGACTTGCATTAAAAAAAAGATTGTTCTAGAAGTGGTGACCGGAAGGAAAAAAAAAAAACCTTTTTGCTCCTTTACTCAGAAACTTTATTGGCTCTACATGAGACTGCACTTCTCCATCCGTTGACAAATTGCTTTATCTTTTCTTATTCTGAGTTCATTATCAGCACTCAGACATGTTCCCTAACTCCTTCTCAAAGTCTCTCCCATCTGAAAGCAGTAGCTTACATTATTCATAAGGATAATCACAAATATGCAGAGAACCGTAGACATGTAATGGAGAGGCTGACTTGTATCCGATCCAAATTCCATGCGCTTCATGGAGCTTATGACTTTCCCATAAATTTTTGCAGCATGGACATACCTCCATTCTTAGCCACTCCAACAGTCCCAAAGCAAGGACAACTTTGGAAAAAGTTCTCATGCTCCCCCATAAAGTTTTATTTCTTTTGAAGGAGGGAAATCAAGTAGATATATTATGCCACCTTCTCATGTGTTCTCCAGTTGGATGTATTTGTTTACACATGCCATCTCCTGACTGTGCATATGGAAGGCACAAATGGTGTTCATGCTCTGAAACATTATTTTGGAAATTAAGTGAAGTGAAACATTTTCAAGACCACAATAACAGTAAAATCAAGTTAATGTCATTTCCAATGGCTCCATGAAAAAAACAAGAAAAGTCAGTGCCCTAGTTAGCATCGACTGCTGGCAGCCAGCACCTGGGTGGTTTTTAAGGCAGCTTCTTTACCTTTGGTGATCTAAAAAGACTTCTTTCTTGTCTACCTTGCAAGAAACACCCTAGAGTCAGCCACAGGCCTGTGGCAGTTTCTTTACAAGT
Source organism: Elanus axillaris (assembly GCA_026212715.1). Taxonomy (NCBI): domain Eukaryota; kingdom Metazoa; phylum Chordata; class Aves; order Accipitriformes; family Accipitridae; genus Elanus; species Elanus axillaris. The sequence continues at coordinate 42,878,400 of JANZLQ010000092.1, read as the reverse complement.
TAGAAGGTAGGAGTAAAAGCCCAGTGAGCCTAGAAGAGGAAAAAACTTAAATGTTTGTAGCTACAGGACCTGAAATGATGTTTGCGTGGGAGAGTATTAAACAAGGACAGATAGGAAAGGTGAGGGATCTTCATGGCAGAGTTTCTCCACTCATGTGTTACTGGAAATACCCCAACTCCTCTTGGGCAAGATTATTAAATAGCAGTAATTAAGTAATAGATTAAGAAAATGGAGGTATTTCTAAATCCCTCAAATTTGAGACCAAAAAAAGATTCTTTCTATTAAGCTTCAAACCCATCCTGAGCAGATTCATGTCATCAGATGCAGTCTAATAAGGAAGAAAGAGATGATGCATTCATAGCCACATTAACCAGTAATAACTGTGTAACTTCAGCAGAAGACAGAATCATGGAGACATTAATAAGTGATGAGATCACAAAACATCTGGAGAAATGTGAGCTGATATAAAAAGTAGCCAGCAGAGTCTTATAAAGGGTAAATCTTGTTTGACAAATCTGCTGGAATTTTTTAAAGAGGTAACACAGACTCCAGACAGGAAGAAAACATGGGACATAATCTGTTTGGATTTTAAAAGGTTATTTGACACATCACAGCCCGCAGGCTGGTGTATTAAAGTACAGCAAGTCCAAAAATGCACCAACTTTGAACAGACAAATAAAATTAAGGAAGTTAACAGCCTGGTAGTGTTATCAGCAAAAAACAGAGGGAGCAAAGTGGAGCATGTTTTGTTCTGTGCATGTAAGATAAAGAGGAAGACATCATAATGCAAACGTCCAACCAGATGGATCACATTGAACCATTATGTGGAGAACATAAAGTAATGTACTGTATAATGGCCATGATATTCATTTTTACTATAAAATGAGGAGTTTTAATACTAGAAGCCTTAGGTATAATGATGCCTTTGGAAGACGCACAACAGAAGAAACTGGGAGAAACTCTAGGATTAACTACAGAACATTTCATGATGGGCAGAAGGCTAACAAAGCAGATGGAGCTGTGCACAACAGGGGAAACTGGCTGAGTCCTACAGAACTGCGCACCGGCCAGTTAGGGAGACTGTACCTGGATTGTTCTAAAACAGGAGCAGCGTGCCTTAAATCTTTTGTCTTAAGGACAAAGTGATAAAAGGTTGGTGGTGAATTCCCACAGAAAGGAAATACAAACGGCTTTTTATATTTTAATAGACCGAAGTTTTACCATTATTTCTTTTTCCCAAAACCTTTTAAATCTCCATTGTTCTATCTCTCAGAATAAAGAGAGATAACAATCTGCCCCAAACCAGGTTCTGACACAGTTGTGGGCAGCAATTTTGGGTGGGCCAAAGTTTTAAGGTTTTTCTTTCCAGGGAAAAAGACCACATAGTGAGATCATCCTTGAAGCTCTGATCCCTCCTACTGCCTGGCAGAGAGAATAGCCACCACTCCCACATGGGCAGACCATAAGCAGATGGACAAGCATCCAAGGGTTGACCCAAGAAATAGTCCAAATTCACATCCTTCTGAAGCAGATCCCTGGCAGGAAGGGAGATCTCCAAACTCTCCAGAAGCTGCAAGTCAGCAGTGAGCTAAGCAATGAATAGCCAGCAGCAAGCAGATGTCCTCTTCAGCAACAGGCTCCACATTTATCCTGGCAAAACTGATGGGAAATTTCTCTCCTTGAAACAGAGAAAATAGTCTTATATTGAAGGGATCACAGACAGTGAGGGCCCCAAAGATTTATATTATCACTAGACTGAAAACCTGGAAAGCAAAACGACCACTCCAGAGTTCCTCTGGTTGTTTATAGCAAAGATGAAGGCAGCAAAAGAAGCATAGAAATAGAAACGAAACCCAGAAAATTAGATAAAGTAAGGAAAAGTCTGGTCCCAAGGGGATGGTGTTGCATCTCTGGCTTGAGTATATGTGATACTATGAATACTCAGAGCAAAGGTACTCATGGAGTGAAGGCACCCACAGGGCACCTACTCACAAGAAAAATTAAAATGCACATCAGTGCTTTCTGCTCTTCTTCGGTGGCCCTCATTTTTTCTTGATAAACCATTAATGAATGAGATTATTTGTTCAGTTGTATTGCCTCCCCATTTTTCGGTTTGCAGCACAATTCTCTTTTATGCTGTGGAAATGGACTTGCAGGGAGCTCCAGCAGCCCTTCATGAGTTTACTGTTCTTTTGCACAAAACCAGTTGTCTTATTTTGGTTCAAACACCACTGGCCTTTTTTTCCCCTCTGGCAGGCAGCAATAACTAAAAACTAATGCAGAATTCATCCTCTGACATAATACATAAAACTTGATCACATTTTCTGCTTCTCAGCTGAAACATATTGATCTGATTAGTCTTTGGGATGAAACATGGAAGAAGACAAGTTCCTCATATATAAAAATACATTATTTAATGTAGATGTCCAAACACATATACAGTTATATTACACATGTAGATCAATACTTATTTTTGCAAAGCATTTGGCCATCGCTGGAGATGAAGAACATATATGAAATTAAGCCCCAATTTACTACATTATGCCAATTTAATATATCCATTAATAGTATTGATCTTAGTGGAGTCTGAGTTTCAGGGAACTAGAGGGGAATAAGGATAACCCAGAGAGGAGGGAATCATAGAAGAAAAGGGGGAAAAAGGCAGCACAAGAGGGGATGGGTCAGTGACATAACAGAAGCCTGACTTCTTTGCGCAGGGTTAAATGTCTTGCCTGGGGTGCCTGTGCTGAGCTCCACCTGAGAAGACACTGCCAGGTGATTTTTTTGAGAAGTTTCTCATAAAACTGAAGCCTCTACACAGCACGAGATGCAGCTGCCCAGGTCGGGAGGGTCTGGCTGGGTGTGGGGCAGAGGGACTGTGGACAATTAGCAAAAGCAGAAGGATCAGGGAGCACAAGGGAGGGCTAAATGCAGAAGAAAAGATGCACAACACTTAGAGATCATGTTTGGTCAGGGGCTGCAGTTAGAGCTGCCCACTTCATATAAGCAACGAGGCTCCTGGCTATGGGATGCACAGTGTCCATGTGCAGGGATGTACATGAATATGACCCACCCAGCGCACTGCTCTGCAGCGAGAGCCAGCAACACACCACATACACTCTGGGAGACAAGAATACATTTTCAAAGAAAACTTAGTTCAGCATTTTCCAACTTTTGGAATTTCAAACTTAAATAATCTCCCTTTCACCTTTTCTTAAAAAAAAATATGCATGGAGGATTGTTTTCAAACACAGCCTGCAGTGCAGCAGGCTGCTGAGGCAGCAGCACAGTCCTGAATTACAATTTTTATTTATTATTTTGTTGTGCTCCCTATATATTTCTTACAGCACAGAGAAGGAAAAAGGCAATTTTCAAAAGTTTATAACTCAACTCTACTGCAATGAAATGTCATTTGGGAGACAGAAAAGCAGGGAAAGAAGGACATTTATGGCAAATCTCCATTGCCAGTGCTTTTTCTTGTCTCTTTACAAATATCTGCAGAAAACACCAACAGAATTAGGGCTTACAGGGAAAAAAAAAGTCACAAAAATGCTACAGGGGAATATGTTAAGCAATCCCAGTATTATATACATATTCCTCTCTTTTAAAGTGTTCTTATAGAAACACACTTGTACCCATGTAAATGTATGTTCTGTGAGGGCAGGATGGTGCACTGCCATGGGCTTATGACGGGGAGCACTGGGGAGGGAGGAAGGGCGTTCCCCACTTGCAACTGTGCCAGCACAGCCACACACCACAACATGCCTGTGTCACAAATTTTACTTATTCGTATGTTTAGTGAGACTTACTGCATTCTTCCACTTGTAAAACTTTAACTGCATTGTGTTTAATTGCCTTAAACCTCAGAAGGAAAGGGGGGGGGAAATATGAAAACAAAGGCCCCAGATTTCTGCTCGGTTGCAGGGGCTCAGCAGAGATTCCCTTTAGCTTTGGTAACATCAACCAGAGTAAAATCAATTACTAGAATGAATTAAAATACATTTATTCTCCCAAAACTCGTAACTTTAAAGTCAATTCCTGTGAGCCTCCCTGAGCAAAAGGAAAGGGCTGAGCCTACTGAAACACAAGGGATGTCTCGCTCTTATTGGGGCAGTGGGGCAGGCTACAGTGCCCCAAATGAAGCACTTGTGGGGTGAAAACAGGGGAAACACCATGATGAGCAGGTATTTTGAACTAACAGCTGTGAATGAAGTTGATCGGATCTTTGTGGTGTTGAAACAAAGCCTGAGCTGTGAGCAGAGAGCAAGGATGCACGAGTTACTGTTTTAAGATACTGTAACGAGTTTGCTTGCATATGGATTAACAGAGAATCAATACCTGCACCCACAGCTCATCACAGATGACCCGAATCTCAAACCTGACTCAGGAGGACTGGGACACAGAGCAGCTTTACCTAAACACCTTTGAGCATTTCATCGCTATTCCTAGAACTAAGCCCAGCCTCTCTCCTGATGGTGAGAAGCAATCCCCCAAAAGCTGGAAGTGGTCACCAGCCAGGAGCAGACACCGAGCTGGGCAGCACTGGGTCCAGCCCTATGCCTTTGCCCAGCGTCCCACCCCGGGGCCCAGAAGAGCAGCGCAGGGAAAGACGCGGCCAGCTCTGTCATATACTTTCAGATTCCCATGTTAGAAGCCAGGAACACTTAGAATAAACCCTTACTGGGGCTTTTTCCTGGTGCTCCCTCCAAGGCTGCAAAACTAACGTTAGGATGGGGTTTGAAGAGCCGACAACAAATTCAGCATTATGCAATGCATGTTTAGAATACATCTAAACCCATTCCTATATCACAGATTCTGGAATGAACTTAATGGCAATTTCAGCGAACTGGTCCAGAAGTATCATTAGACACAGTGCAAAGTAGGAAGAAACCATATGAAAATAAGAACATGCATACTGGCATGTGAGGCAGGGAGCTTACTTTCAAGTATTAGATTTTTTCTAACTGCAATATGGAGTCTTAAAAGAATTTCTACATAGGCTTTCTGTGTAAAAAGCACAGTCAGTGGAAAGTTACACTAACTTAAACAAAATTAATAAAGAAATGTTCTGCTTCTTTTTATCATCTTTCTACCTCTCATCATTTATCATGCAAATTAAATTGCAGTAATAGAAAATGTAAAGAAAACAAACTCTGCAGTATATTGAAACCTCTATCCAGCAAGAGATAAGGTTGAATATTAGAAGGAAAGGTGCAGAAAATTAGCTGTCCATACAATAACTGGGAGGGAAACTGTTTTATTTAGCCTGGAGGGATTTTTTGTTGCAAACTGACTAAATTAAAATCCAGACTATTATACCCAGTATCACACCAGAAAACGCCTTTTCCTTGCACTTTTAGATAAATTTTCATTGATCTCATTTTATGCATGATTACATTTTTAATGAGATGTACAATATTTCGAAGCTAATTTTAAATGCCTTCTCTCTCTCCTTCCTCCATTCCCCTTACCTCCTCCCACCATATCCACACTTACTGCTTGTTGGATTAACATTTCTGATAAATTGCTAGACCAGAAAGGAGCATTACCAAGAGGAAATAAATTACTTCCATCTTTTGCAGCTCCAGCGTAGTAAAGTAACCTTAAAAATGCCCACTGTCTAATTACGCCACCTTGCAATTCTTTCCAAAAGCAATCATTTTATTTCATGTTATAATTTTATTTTTTGTCTGTAACCCTGAAAAACATGCAGATTGTGGTAAGAAGTCACCTTCCTCTGCTGGCAGTACTGGCCATAAGAATCGTCACTCCCTTGAAACTCAAAACTCTCTAGAAATAAAAACTTTTATTCGCAAGATCTTTGACTCTTGTGAATAAAGTACAAAGCAGGTGAACATGGGTGAACTGGCCTATTGCCAGACCGTGGTGATCTTGACTTTAAAATATTAGCCAATAATTGATTTTCAGCATGGAAAACTTGGCTCATTCCCAGAAGTTTTAAACTTTATTTTCTTCCTTTGACTATTTTTGGTAAAGTCATACCCTGTAAAACAAAGGGGGAAATTGCAGGGACAAAGCATGAAATAAAAGTTCTGCCTCTAGCCCATCATTAAATACCCAGCATTTTATTTCCTTCTTTGATTTGAGGGCTGCTTTTTTGAGAAAAGGGGTTGGTTTGTTCATGTGAAGGCAGAAGTTTGAAGGAATACATTGCAATGCCTAAGTCAGCAAGCAGAAAGAGGCCTCAGACATGTCAATACCTAGGAGCAACGGTCAGAAAACAAGAGTAACAAAAGACCATCTGAAGGGTATAAACTGCCATAGGCTGATGATGCAATGCCTTCAAAATGGGTAGAAAAGAAGGAGCTTTTGCATATTATATTAACTTCATACACTTAATATCCTGTTCCTACCCTGTGATGTACCAAACAGCTTCGCTCTTTCTAAATCCCTTCCCTTGGCCACCACCACCCTGACGAGCCCTGAAGCTCTGCACAGGCTGAACCCCTGCTGCTCCACCATCCCCCAGACAGACAGGGCTGTCTTTTCCCTGCTCTTCTCTGCTTTTCCTTCAATTACTTCATATCTTTTTCAAAGTGTGATGCTCCAACCAGATATTGAAATGTAAATGAGGCCTTGCAAGCTCTGACCAGTGCAAGGTAGTAACCATACCTTAATATATAAGGTAACACATCCAAGAAGGCTCTACCACCGAGACACTAACATATACAGCAGCCCACTGTCAAGTCATGATCAATTAGCAGTTACCTCCGTTAATTTTTTGCAGTTCTACTACCTAGCCAGTTTCTCTCCAGTTTGTATTTAGGAAGGCAGAATAAATAAATGAGTAATTATGAAGATTTAGGTGTCTCTTAATTTAATTTCAACTCCACAATTTCCAATCATTTTTCAAACTTTCCAAGACTGTCTTGAATTGCTCTCTTGTTCTCTGCAGGGATAGCAGCTGCTCTCCTCCATCCCTCTGCCAGCCTCAAGAGCATGTTCACTCCTTCATCGTTCACAGATCTGACATGATCAAACAGCTCCTGTCCAAGGCAAACCCTCCCAGCTCTCCGCTTGATTTACCTTCTCAGTTTAAGAACAAACTATTGATAACTACACTTTCGGAAAATTTCATTCTCCTAGCAAATGTGCACCCATCTTATAGAATGTCAGTCCAGACAATTGTAAGCAAGGCTGCGTGGGACCATGTCGGAGCATCACTGAACCTAAAATGCATCACAGGTCCAGCCTCCTGTGGGTCAGCAGCATGGTTGCTCCTGGGAATTGGGTTGACTGGACACAATCTGTGGTTATCAAACCCCTAGTGCCCTTTTGCATTTCTCTTGTGGCTCTTTAGCCCCAACGGCCGTTGTGTGCAGAGGGGCCAAGCACTTCTGGCACTGGATCACAATGAGCAGGCACAGGTCAAGAGGAGGGGAATCAGGGGCCACGAGATGGGATAGCCCTGAAGTAACGCAGCAGGGGAGAATATGAGAAAACTGGCAAGGATGCCAGGGGCAGGGAAGAGGGCTGAGATGGAGACCGGGCTCTGAAAACCACAGAAATGAAGGAGCAACAGAGGAGTATCAGCTCAAGCTGAAGCATCATGAGAGGGGATTAGGAGTTTAGACTTGGGACAGTGGAAATGAAGCCGAATAAAACGTCCCGCAGACAACTGGAGCAGGAAAGAATCTTAAATGCAAATCCACATTTCACAAAGGATTTATCGTTATCCAGCACCGCTTTGAGAATTAAGTGTTTCCATCAGAAGTCTTGTCCCAGTGCACTAACACGACAGACGGCGTGAGCCTTTCCAGATGTGGGAGTGCGGATGGGCTTACAGACCTGTGAAGCAAAATACTTTCCTACTCTCCCCAAACGGATCAATGGGACCTTTACAGAAAACGTGAAAAATTATCACTAATGAGAAAGCATCGTTACAGCAACAGACAACAGGATCCTGAGATCAGAACCAGTCCATGACACACAGAAAAAAGTTCTAGAAAGGTAAACACTTGACGAGAGGGAATATATGTCATGGATTAAAATCTGACCCTCAGGATGCACCCCCAATTCTTATTAAATTGTAGTTGTGAAGGATGAACAATGTCAGAATTTTTAATTAATAAATACAGGTCTTTGTGGTGAAATTAAAACATGTAGAACTTCCACAACTAAACAATAGCAAAGAACCATTATCACAGGTCAGTCTAGCATAGCTGCTATTAAACAGAAACTTTGTGGAAAAAATGATGATTTCTACAGATACACTTTGAGATGTCCTGCAAATGATACAGGCAGGGGAAAAGAAAAGGGAGAGAAAGAAGGGGCTGGGTAGAGGGAGAAAAACATCCCACATGGACTAAGCAACCATAAATTCACAAAAAGACCAGCTAGAGATCAGGACATCCATGGCTGAGAACCTCTAGCAAGAGAGATGCCTTCTTAAAGAAAAATCAAACTAATCACAAAGCAGTAAGAGTAGATCAACATAGTTAACATTTTAAATACAAAACCCTGCATTTTCATGTGGCTTCCACATGTACTGAATGCATCCATGTTTCTTCAAATACATGGTGTGCAGACCATAGACTATTTATATTTGCTCTGGCTGCCTGCATTTCATACCTGTCTTTTTAACCAAACTGTTTGTTGTATAAACTAAACACAATTTCCCTGCATTACCTGTGACATGCGGTCTTGCGAGGAATTTAAGTCACTGACCCTCTCTAAGGAGGGATAATTTGCAGTGGACTGTCCGTGCATGTTAGCTGCCCACCTACAGCAAACCAGAGTGAAATATAATTTCCATCTGTTTTTTAAAAGTACTAAGTTTTTTGATGGATATTTGTATTGAGGTAATGCACGTAAGAATGCCAACATGGAGTTAAACCCTTGGTTCATTTGTCCCAGTATCCATTTCTGATGGGGACCAGTAGCGGGTGCCTCAGGTGAGCACAAACCCTTCCCTGCACACAATAAGCATTTTAGCATCTACTCCCACCAAAAACTGTTTCTCTGGGCCCAGTTGCATTCAGCAGACACCCGAGTTTTATCCTAATTGTGTGGGTATATCTCGGATGGGGAATGTTTTCAATAGAGTACATTTTCAAAATAATCCCAGACATTTGGCAGGGAAATTGCAAAATCTGCTTGTAGGCTGTATGCAACTTTTAACACACAAAAGCAATTATTGCCTTCATTTAAATGGCTCTCCAAATGGATCCCGTTCGTGTGCTGGCAAGCTGGAGACCATGAACTGAGTCTGCATTCAGGAATTTGAACTTCTGGACAGTGCTAGATCACGGGCTCTTACCTGAACTCCCAATCCCAGCTCCGGTGCAAATGAATAGCCCAGGCTGACCAGAGGGCAGCCCTAGGCTGGGGAAGGCCAAAGGCAGGGACAGGGACAATATCACCCAGATAAACTCTTTCTTTCAACACAGGCATAACCAACTCCCAACACCCTGTTATTGCTGCTACTGCTTTATTAAAATGCATAAAGCAGCCAAAAGAAAAGATACCAATAAATTCTTCTGTAAAAGCAGAAATGTTTTTTTCTAATGGCTCCCTTAACGCTAATAATCACAGCTCTCTTATGTGTACTTGACTCTGGTTAACCTTTTTCTGGCACTTTTTAACTTCTCCAAGTCAGGTACTAATATGGAACTAATGTGGGGTTTATTTTCCCTATAGGAATAGCAGAAAGAGCACTGCACATTATCGTAATCACGCAAGCTCCTTCCAGAAACTGCAGGACTTTAGATCAAAGCATCCGCATTATGGCACAGGAAAAGAATTTAATAACAATTGTGGGACTAAGCATTTTTTTAATGTTAAGGGGGTTTTATTGAATATTAATCCTATAAAATGCTCCTGAAAGTTGGCAGAAGGAAAACTGATGTCCCAAATAGTTACCGTGGCCTTCCACATTGTAGGGATGCAATTGCAGTGTAATCAGAATTCATCATGCCATTAGCAGAAGGACAACAGGAAAGGAGACACTCTCTCCTGCATCATGCTGCTTGAAACAATAAGAACTGTGAGAACAGAGCTCATAATTGTTAACCTTAGCCAAGCACTTGAAGTTTGCATGTTTTTTTGGTTCATAGCTTGCAATTTCTTTCAATACAACTCATGCTCAATATTTGCACTTTCATTTTACCTTCTATTAAAGATTTGCATTATATTTCACCTCCCAGGGGAACAGAGATGCTGGGAACATGTCTGCTGTGAAAATGAACAAGAGGTATCCAGAGTTCCCCCCC
>JANZLQ010000092.1:42830923-42868162 GCA_026212715.1 Elanus axillaris | reverse complement strand
TTCTAACTGCTGGATACTTTCCTTTCTCTTTTTTTTTTTCCAGGAGGAGGTCACTCCAGCTGCCCAACACGGCTGCATTCGTCCTCCAGCCACATTAATCCCTGCCCTGCTGAGCTGCTGGAGAAACAGGAATTCATCTGACACCAGCAGGGGAAAGACACAAGGAAAAATTAAGGGGGGAAAAAATGAATGAATAAATAATTCAGGGTAAGGATGAATACTTGAACAAAGCAGTGCCTGTGCACAAGGGAACATCAGGCTGTACTAGAATAGATAAGAGCACCAACTGACAAAGATGTATGTTATAAAAACAAAGCCAGTTTACCTGTGTGAGGCGCAGAGACAAGAGCTATCCCCAAACATCACCTGGACACACACATTCAGTGCCATGGGCAAGACCTGCTGCCACCCAAACACGGCACAGATAAACCACCATGAAGCCAAGAGGTGCCGAGCACCAGGCACAGACCCTCTCACTGGCACATGCCCGGGTAAACCTCTTACGCAGCCCGACTTTGGTGCCAGTCAGTTCAGCTGCTACTGATTAGAGAGACACTCAACACGACCTCTCCTTTTGCTGTCTAAGTGTCCAGTGGCCCCAGTCACACACTTTAGGATTTGCTGGGTAACTTAAGAAACAGGGGGTTTCATTGCACTGCATGTGCCAAAAGAAGGTTAAGAACGTAAAAACTCACTTCTGTAGTGCCTGATGCTGAAGAGCAGGACAGTACAGAGCCTCCGTGCCCCACAGATCCTCTACACACTAGTACAGTGTGTGTTTTTAGACAGACTTGGTGTTAGTTTCTTGTACTGAGATGCGTCTAGCTTCTCCTTTACTGGAAAAGGAAACTCCTTCATTAGGTCACAATACTGTGTTATTTAGTTAACAGTCTGAAACGAAGCAAGTGCAGAAACTACTTTTATCACCATCTCCATCTCATCAGTTTGGAGTTTTCTGGCACTCAGTGGAGACATTTTCCCACCTGTTTATCATACAGACACCCAAAAGCAATAAATGGGAGGGAGAGTGACCAACCAAGTGCAGTGCAAAAGATCAGTTGCTACACCACAGTCCCACACCAGGATCTGCACCGTGAGTATTATCATCACCTGCGAGCCACTGCGGCGATGCCTTCAAGCAGCCCCATCCCTGCTCTCTGATGCCCAAAAGTGATTTATCTGCCACGAGCATCAAGGACAGGGCTGAGCAAAAACCAGATTAATATATTAATATGTATCTTAGTGTTTTATCAATGCAGTCTTGCAGGTTTATGAGCATTTGGCTTTATTTTACACCAGACAACGTCACCCCAGAGTGTGCTGCCAGATGTACAGTATTTACTTCTGCAGCCTCATCACTTGTGGACGGGTCAAGTCAAACAGAAACCTCCTGGGAAGCCAGGACCACTCTCCCACTGCCCCGCACCCACTCCTCTGGGCACCATTTTCCAAACAGGTTGACTACATTTGTGACCTGTTTGGAAGTTATTTTGGAGATGAGTTGGTGGTGCTGCTTAGCTTCTGGGCCTGGGATGCAAAATTATGGTCTAAACATCTTAAAAGACCAACAGGGTGGGTGCTGCAGTAGAGAGTCAAGGCATGAACTAGGTATGTGAGGATCCCAAGAGCTGCAAAGGTAGTTTTCATTCATATACACATACAGATTTCTCAAGATAAAAATGTTAATCTTGCACCTATGCAATACTAAAGTATATACGTGTTATCAGGTGCCCTCAGGAATCCCTGCATGTTTGGCATTTGGGAACAGTGAGAACATCAAACAGTTGTGGACATCTTGGCAACATACAGCATTTCACCGTAGTATGTACTCTGCCGTCACCTAACCTTGCTTTAAAACTCCCTAGTAACTGAGTTTTCTCACATCTGAGAGACTTTTGCTTAAAGATTTCATTATTGGTTGCTTTTTTCCTACTATTGCCTAAAAATTTCTTTTGTTAAATTCAGCCCCTCACCTTTAGTTTGTAAGATGGGCATCCTGCTGGATAACAGATCTTTCCATCGTTGCTCACAGCTGTAGGCATTTCTGTATGCTGATGTGGCTGCTTAGTCACTGCTTAGCCAAGCTGCAAAAATTTACCTCTCTTAATCTCTTCTCATAAGTCAATTCTTCCAGGTCTCCAGTTCTCTTTGTTGCTTTTCTGTGAACTTGTTCCAGTTTGTTAACAGAAAGCCACTGACGTGGTGCCAGAACAGAGCACGATTTCCCAGCTGCAGCCATGGGTCAGTATGGGGGTCACTATTATTTTCCTGCTCTTTACCATGATGGTTTAGTGCAGGCAGTCCAAATCTATACTGTTCATTTTTCCTATATGATGCTGCAAACTCCTATCTAACTCACCGTCTCTTGTTACCCTGAAATGTCTCTTAGCATTGCTACCACTCAGGTTCTTTCCCATTGAATATACTTGTGATGGATTAGTACTTTCATACGCAGGCCACTATATCATCTGTATTTTTCAAGGCTGAATTTCATTTTTCCCCTTCCTGCTTCTAACTTCTATAAATAACCTGTTATTATACCTGTATAAAACACCTCACTACTCATCATTCTTCAAAGTTAGTCTGAAGATGTTTACTTCATCTCTCAAGTTATTAGAAGTTATTAAAGGAAATGCACAGAATTCATTCAGGACCAGACACATGTCTGTAAATAACCCACCATCACAACATTAAACATTTTGCCTTTACTGCTGTTCTTAGTCTTTAGCCTTTTGTTGAGTTTTCCATGTGGTAGACAGAGTGTCCACCTGTACCACCAGAATTAACTTTTCAAACATGAGTCTGAGAGAGGATGAGGGCTGTTTTACCCAAATCTGCCACAGGAAATCTACCACGTTCCTCACACCCACTCCTGTTCATGGGAAAAAAGCCAGGAGCCACCTAACAGAATCCTATTACCTGTATTGCTAATGAGGCTGCAATTTTCAGCCTCAAGCATGATTATTAGCTCCTAGGCCACCTTCTGAACACAGTCAGCACTTTTGCACTGTTGCTATTGGGAATTATTTGAAGATTGGGAAGGCACACGCAGGAAACATTACTTTTCTCTTCCTGCCATATTTACTGCAATCACTTAATGATTTCTGTATCAGTCCCATCAAAAATACTGGGGTAGGACTCAGATTAGGTCAAAGCCCTTTACTGCAAACCCAACATCTATGGGGCTACTTTGAACCTACCGCTCAGTTTTATCATGCCAGTGTCTTTTTTCCACTAAAGAGAACTCAAGAAACTCTGAGATGCTGGTGGAAACCCCATCATGTAACAGTCCTCTATTTGTGGCTAAGCCTAGCAATCTTCATGAAATGACAGCCAGTTTTCAGGAGATACACACAACCTTGTCTGACCCATGTCTGTACGTGCCATCCGGATCAGAAGGAAACCAGCACCAATTTAACCCTCCAATTTCAGGCTGCGGTAATTCTTTATTACCTTATCCATAAATCATGTAAGCACTTCTCTTTTAAACATTCAAAGAGAAAACTTCAGAACAACCTAAAGGTAGGCATTTTATTGTAGTGAAAGAAAAAATAATCCAAAAGGAGATTGCCATCTTGACAATCTGTTCAAAAAAATCAAACAAAAAAAATGTAAGGGAGAACTCTTGCCTGCATACCTGTTTTAATGTACCATACAGACCATCTGAGTTACATAAACAACAAAACCTCAAAAGCTGTCGACATCTGAGTATTTTAAAGTTGCTGTAAGGCAATTTTTTGGCAAGTGGTCATATAATTATTTGTTCTGCAGACTCTGTATCAACTGCAGAAGCAGTGAACACAAGATTGCAGAAGTTTTGCCTGAACATGGAGCAGCAGAAAGTGAATGGTCTTTGTTTCCTAGCAGTCTGTCCCAACTTGGGTTCAACCACAAGAAATCTCTATTTTTCAGAAGTAAACTTTAGTCTTATGACAGTAGCTAAAGGAAAAAAATGCTGAGTATTGCCCTTTTCATAAGACCTTTGAGATGCCCGATGCCAGGCTACTGAACACCTTGAGGAGAGGATGGGGCTCTTGGACTGGAGAGTCCTGTGAGCAGACCCTGGAGATGAGCAGGGGCAAGCCTCCCCATCTACCTGCCACCATGTAGGTGGGAAAAGAAGCAAGAGTTGATAGGGGTTTAGATGTCTGAGGTGTAGATCACTGACAGAAGGAGGCAGATATCAAAGTCTGGGCTGGCCAGGCTAAGGATAGCAAGGAGGAATGTGTTAGGCATATCAGGACCAAAAGAAATTCCAAGAACTGGTTTATTATTCAATGGAGATGATTATATTATTAATAAGGATACAGACAGGGCAGAACTGGTCAATAAACATTTTGTTAGGAAAGACACGGACAGAATCCTCAAATCAGATGAAGACAATGAACTAGTCTGAATCTATTTCTAGCCACAGGGAGTATTAAACAATCTAAAATCTGATGGCCTCTGTATGCCTTGTGCTACTAAGTCGTAAAAGAGTTGCCAGGAGAGATCACTAAACTGTCAATATGAACTGAAAAAAGTTAACGTACCAGGGAAATTGCAGAACACTGGAAGAGCTTGAAGATTATATCCATACTCACACAGAGCAAGCAAGACTTGTAACTATAGGTTACTTAACCTGACATCAATCCTCAGCAGAAAGTAATGGAGGTTAATATAGAGTTTGATCAATAAAATATTAGAGGATAGGAATAAAATTAACTAGAGTCACAACTGTTTTGTACAGAGTCTTGTTGAGCAAACATTGATTTTTTTTTTTATATATATATTTTATTGGGTTTTTTTTAGTTTTCATAGTGTTGTTTGAATTGACTGATTCTGAGTCGGTGTCTTTGGGCAAACAGGGCTGCACCATGCAGCAAACCCCTCGCAGGGCTTTCGTTGCCCCGGCTCCACAGCAGGTGACCGTCCCCAGTAGAGGGGCAGAGATACAGGCCACCCAGCAGCACACAGGGGTTATCACATCCCAATGAGACCCTTGCTGTCACAGTAAGCTACTTCACATTGGTTTGAGGGCAACAAGCCCCATCCTTCACTTGAGTTGGTCTTCTCAAGTAGCCCTTGGATTACCAAATCACATAACTGATAGAAACACATGGCAAAACATAAGAAAATCCAAGTATTATCACGTAGTGCTGGCACGAGTCCATTTTATCATATTGGTTGTTGCAGCCCAAGCAAGATGGCTAATGGCAGTAGGAAAACCATCCCCACAAAGAGCATGCAGTGGTGGAGACACTCCTTACAGCCACTGCTATCATACCCACTGCCCCTTGGACCAGAAATGCTTCACAAGCCACCGCATCCAATTCTGCTGAGAAAACAAGAAAGCTAAACAGAAGTTTGGCCTTGATCCACTGAGCGCAGGAGATCATCTGTAAGTGTTACAAGGTGTTCTCATCCTATGTTATGGCCAGACTCCAAATTGTGCAGAAGCTGAAATAATGGCTTTTATTAAATGGGATTGAGGCTGGCCCTTGGCTAGCTTCTGCACAAGCTTCCTGAGGAACAGAGGCTTTACATGCACTTGTAGGAGAGTGGAGCTGATGCATCCAGAGCGTTTAGTTTCCAGTTGCTCAGGTAAACACAACTTCAGGCTAATTTTTATTAGTTAAATAAGTTCTCCATGAGCAAATTTACAACACATGTGACCAACTCAAAATTTTAATTACAAGCAGAGAATGATTAAGCTGCTTATTTAAAAGGAAAGACAGAGCGAGTCTGGTGGCCTTCTGGTAGCACTCCATAACATGACAGAGAGGCCTGGGCTGGCACTCAGCTCTCCAGCAGCCTCTCTTATGGGGCCAGCAGATGAAGTATAATCATCTGCTGGAAAGGCTCCAATACTCATCTGGTCTTCCAAAGCCATTATTGCCTGGAAAATGGTGAGAGCTGGGTGGAGGCCAAGGTCCGTGCAAACACCAAGCACTGGGTACCACTGCTCACCTTGCCCTTCCCGGAGGGGAGAGAAGAGTTAGCAAGGGTTGAGGTTTGAGTATTTTCTTTTTTAAGAGGCAGAGCATTTTCTGATGCTGCAAGGTCATAAAGTAATTTAAACCATGGCACTTTCATTGCATCCACTCAAGCATCAGTGGTCTATTTGTAAATTGTTTAAGTGTCATATGCAGACTGCTTTAGGGAAATGCTATGTGCTGTGATGTAGGAAGCAGGGCGGGCTGGGTTTTCTATGAAGTTAACTACAAAACACTGCAGCAAACTTGCCAAATACAGTTATGGTGCTACTGCGCACACAGTCATGGAGCACAATTAATGACTGATTGCTGAAGTGCAAGAGGGCACTGGGCACTCCTCTTACATGGGCCCTAAAGGGGACGGACTGGGATCCGGCTCCTGAAAGATCCAGTGTCAGCCCCACAGATGAGGTGGGAACCTCCTCCATCTCGTCCCTGACAAATCCCTTACTCTGTGGGCACCTCTGCAATATCCACCACTTCACCCATCCCCTCTATCACTAGCCCAATGTAGGAGACCCACCCGCAAACATGCACAAAACCCCCAAGACAATGGGATCCAGCAATTGTAAGATTCAACTTCAAAGACACTAAAAGACATAACATTTGTATTTGGCTTCCGCTTTTTAACTTTTGGGATCCACTCTGGTAATGCTTTCAAATTTTTAATTAAAAATAAAAGCAAGGCTGCTTCTGCAGTCATTTCTCTTTGAAGTTGGACATTTAAGTATAGTATCTGTTACCTGAAGACTTTGCTAAAGCTATGAGTTTAGGAAAACTCTGCCCAAAACATATGTCTCAGCAGATCTGGACACTTATTTTGGTTTCATCTAGTTCTATTTTGCCTAAAACTCTTCCTGTACAGTCTTTCAGCAATTTAAAAGTAATCTTGAATTCCATGCAGTTCTTTTTGCAAGTAAATTTAAATTTAACGCATGTTTGTCGTATCGTCACGACAAATTGCCTCCTTTTCAATCCAGTAATAACCACCTCCTTGCTCAACACCTTCTTGCTGTCGTTGCAATAGTTAACAGCGGTCCAGATATACCGCTTAAGGAGATAGTTTCATTAACACCTGGGAGAATAGCAGGGCTAGTGACTCTGCTTTCATAACGCCTTTGCTGCTGGGTGGTGATTCATGCGGGGCGCAGGCAGGCTCTGCACACCTTGACAAAGCCCTTGCAATTCGCACAGTGCCTTCTCCAGGCAAGGCAGCACTCGCAGCCAGCCTCACACGTCTGTGAAAGCAAGCACAACCCTCCAGTCTTCATGTTTCCTCTTAACCACAAAAGCATACTTACATCCTACATTACTTGGTGTAATGGGATCCATCATCAAAATACTCTTTCTACTGGAGGACTGTTATGTTTCATTGCTGAAAGAACGAAAACTTTTGAAGCCTCTCCTTAATTTTCAATGAAAAGCATTTGGTTCCAGGGTGACAGACGAGGCTCTTAAGAGCTGTTACCACCTCGGGTAATTATAAAATAACGGAAGGAGAAAAAAAAAAAAAGAAGAAAAAAAAAAAGAGAGTGAGCGCCAGATTAACACTCTGTGTGTTTGTGCAGGGCTACAAAGGCACTTCCACGGGTGCCTGTGCTGAGAGCTCAGTTATAACAACTTCCATTTGGAAAGAAAATTGAAGGAGGATGGAAGTGAGGAAAGAAGAAATTGCAATTAAAACCTGAAATGAATTCCAAAATAACATATGAAATGGAACACTACAAAATACTTTCAGGGGAAAAAAAAAAAAAAAGAAAAAAAAAGTGGCTTTTGTTGCAAACCAAAGCCAGCCCAGATTTGAAAGAAGAGTCAAAAAACTCTTGTGCAAGCTTGGGGCTGGCTCACGCCCTAGGAGCTGGAGGAGGTTTGTCCTCTCCCCGGGAAGCAGGTAAATCTCAGCAAATCAGAATTTCATTTTGACACTTCACTTAATGTACACTACATTAAATATAACTGGGAAAAAAAATCAAAGCAAGACAAAATAAGGCAAACAGCCTAAGCAAAGCCCTACAAAACGAAACTATTCCAGCAGTAATAATTAGCTCTTTAATATGGTAAAACTGAGTAATGTAACAAATGCAGATAGACCATACAATAAAAATACAGACTAGAGGCACAAAGAAAAATATTGCCTTGGTAAGAGATAAAACGAAGTACTTAGTGACAACAGCTGAACACCAAGGTGGGAATCACACAATGAATGATTAAACGGGGCAAAAACAGGAGACAAGGGGCATCACTAAGGTACAGTAGCCTTTAACCTTTGATACCCTGGCCCCTACATCTAAATTAAAACAGAATAAAATGCAAGATTACTAGCCTATAGGTCCACATAGTAAATCCTCCCAAATTTTGCCCACTGCCAGCAAAGTGTTTATAGTGCTATGTGGGGAAAAGCTAGCAAAATATCTGTTTTGAGTGGCCATGCTCAGTGCCAGCCACCAGCATCCACAGACACCAACTGCACTCACCCATTTCAGACCGGGCCAGCGAGTAAAGGTACTGCTCAACTAGGGGGGGAATAATGGCAAATAAAGGGCGCTTTAATAAAACAGCAGCATTATACAGGACTCTGTCCTCTTTATTTTTTAATAGAAGCCTTTCACTATATGGAACTAATTATCGCCATCTGCCGTCCCCATACTTATATTTCCTCTCTCACAGCTCATTCTTCAAAAACTCAGTAGCTTCCTCCCTTTACATTTGTAAATGCTGTTGACTATGGATAAAATCCATGTTTACTTTGTATTCAGGGCCCATAGGAAAGCTTGTTTTAATCATCAACAGATGTTACATTCTGCTCTGCTGTGCTTGGCACACAACTTCAGAGGGAAATAAAAGAAAAATCTTTATTTTAAATTTAAATTGTAGATTGTTACAGACTAAATAAAATGCCAAATTGTTATTGGAAACAACATGGCCACTGTAATAACTATAACTGACATTTACTTTTTACAATTATAATTTTTTTTCTGGTGCTGTTTAACACAAGATGGTTTCCACATTTTGCAAAGGATTTCCCCCCCCTTTTCTCTGAAATGATTTGCAATCAAGCCGCAGACATTTGTAATTTATTTTTATTTAATACTTTCCTACGAGTTTATGAAATACTGGGATTATTATGCTATATACAGTAGATAGTTTTTGAATACGTACTCTCCCTCTGGACTCATATTTCAATACACATTATCCCCTTGAACTCATTTATAAACACCCATTATTCCCACAGACCCCACTATAAACATGTAATATCTCTGTGGACTGTTTCAGCCTTATGGTCCTTTTTATCTCTGGCTTCTTTCCTATTTATATTCATCTTTGATGTCTGAACACGCACTCCTCCCCCAGTTTTTGTGTACCCGGGGGATGCGGGTGCCCTCCTGCGGCGATGGCAGCAGTACCCTGCAGGTACAGCCGCAGCTTCACTCTTACTCATTTTCCAGCTGCTATAAAAACTGTGCTGGCAACAGAGGCTGGCTTGGGCACCTGCTGCATGTGTGTTGATTGCGGCATCCTGACATTCCCTGCTGATGCGATCAACCATTTCTTTTTTAGCCACTGGTGTGAGCAATAAAAATATGATTTCCAAGCTTCCATCGCCAAGCATTCATCCCACACCCTCTCTTATCAGCTATAGCTTGGCCCCACGTACAGTTACCAAACCAGTGATAATTTCTCATTTCAATTGTATTTCTACACCACTGAAGAACCTACCTTGTGAAATTATTTATATGTTTAGTATTGCTCAAAAGTAAAATGGAATAAAATGTTTGAACAGAACAAACTGAAAGATTAGGCATGATAGCTTTTTGCTGTACCTGTCTACTGAGAGTGATTGGGAGTGCTCATTCTTCTGACATATTTGTCCAGACTTTGCAAGATGTTGAATATTTGAAGCAGCAAATAGTATTTGTCCACTTTACTCCTACAGTAAAAATACACAAAACCGAAAATCACCACATGAGTCTCCAGAAGACCACAACATCCCAGCTTGCATACAGCAGAGGAATATCTTAGAAGCAAACAAAAGGTAAGGGACATATACTGCCATTTATAATTAAACCTCATACAATTTTATGGGACAAAACCTGGGTAGTTTGAAAGTAAGGGGCATCCCACACAACCAGAGTCAATTTTAAGAGGAATGCTGCCTTAAATTTCTAGTCTTCAGAAGAGAGACATTTCTCAATTACTGCAGCATCCTCTTCTCTGTCCTTGACAAATGTACTCTTGCTCTGTTCACAGCCTGTCTGGAGTGTTACTGCAAAGATAATTTCCCCATCCATCACCTGGAGCGTGTCACACATCTCCGCAGCCCTCCATTAGCCACCTCTTCTCCCCTACTCATACACAAGCTCCTTCTCTTCACTTTTGTGGCTCTTCACAATGTCTCCCCTTTTTACTGAACATCTTCCCAGCAGCATGATGGGACTGCCTCCTGCCTCCGGCCAGCTGTGGGCTGCCCACTCCTGCTCCCTGCCTCCCAGCTTTCTAAACACATTTGTGCTTTCTCACATCCTACTTTTCAAAACTGAGATTCTACTATTAACACTGGCTGCAAGGGCAACACAGGTGTCTGCCAAACCCCAAACCCCTATCCAGAACTAAGCACAGCCACAAGTACCTGTGCACATCAGCTGTCGTACAGTCTGTTCACTCCATGCACGATCCTGCTTGTGCACAGGTTGAAGATGTTGAATTACCAGCAGTGCAAAAGCAAACCATCAAGCTCACTTTAAAGTCACAAGTCATTTTTGTCTAAAATCACTTAAATGTCTAAAACTCAGACAAATCAACGTGAAAGCGCCAGCACTCAGATTTATCCTCCGAATAACAAACAGTTTTAACCCCGTCATGCATTTCTCGCACTGAGGAGCTATCACAAGGGCGGCAGCAACATCTTTCTGCTGAACATCCTTTGGTTTCTATAATCCTTCAAAGGCCACCATATTGTACCCAAAGGTTTCATTAAATCAACAAGAGAGGAAGAGCCTTGCTTTTTGTGCAGTCTCTCAACTTGCCAAGCAATGAAAAATTATTGTAATCATCCTCACGCTGCCTTGAACCTGTATGTGCACCAGAAAGCTTGCAAGAGTGCCTACAGTGAAATGAAGGGGTACGCGCTCCCACCATCAGTTTGCTCTCCCATTTGAAATCACGTGCACATAAGAATGCAAATGCATAACAATATTGACAACATGATATTACAATTTTAGACAGTTATGTGATTTCACGCCAAAAGACAGTTTAGACACAAGCTTTCTGCATCTGTGAGTTTATGCATCAGTGTCCAGCAATTTTTAGAGTAAGTCAAGATGGGAGCAGAAGGAAGTTCTGCTCTACCTGGACTGATACAGTGAATGCCATTGTAGGCTTTGGAAGGATACTGATGTGGGGTTTTATATCTAAGATAATACATTTATAAAAATACAATGATGCACACACAATTACTTACAGTCAGATGTTGCACACATTTGTGCAAATATTAACCACAAACAAGTTGAAAAAAATTCTTCTTAGGAAATTTTGAGATCTAAAAAAGAAATCTCAGGAGGAAATAAATCCTTTTCTTTTAAAAATTGCAAACTACAGCACAATGCAAACCAGCTTGGAAAGCAGCAGATTCTATTTTACATCACTAGTGAATACTGTTATGAATTAACAGCTCATTAAGAAAAAAAACTTTACAAACCATGAATCTCAAAAGAAAGTCAAAGAAACTGTCATCTGCAATTTCCAGTGTGTGAATAAATCTAAAAAAATGTCAACAGACAGAGTTCTTACCAAGAGCCAAACAAACAGGTGTCCCCTGGCCTCCTGACCCTCACATCAACAGCGCAATAAAACTCTTCCCATTTTGGGACAAAACCATTTGGTACCAGTACATGGAATAATACCTGCTTCTTAAAATACGGAAACGCATATAACAAATGCGTCTTAAAGTCCCAGAAGAAACAGAGACTTGCACTGTGAAGTATTCCCCCTAGGAATCCTGTAAATCATACTGAAATTTTACTTGTCCTGGAACAGGTTTGAAAATCTGTTTGTGGTTTCTCATACATTTTTTAAAACGTATCTGGTCAGTTCGTAAATGAAAGAGTCCTTCAAATTCCAATGTAAAGATCTCTGTATGTGTTATTTTAAATAGCCTTAAACTACAGACAAACTTGCTCTGAAAACTCTATTTTTATAGTTTTAAAAAGTTTTTACTCTATTATTTTTATCACATTCGACTGATCTGTAAATTAAAGTGTCATTACTTCATCCGTTTATTCCTTCCTATCAGATTTGGCCATGCTGTCTCCGCAAAGGCAGTGCTATCATGGCCTTTGGTTATTTTCTGCTCTATGAACTCCAGCATTTCCCATGTGAAATCTTTGGGTAGCTGAAATCACTACAAGCTTCTCCTGTTTACTTCAATGAGCCTGGTCTCACCTCAGCACCAGCGAGAACCAGGCTGGGGCTGAAATGAGGAGCTGAACAGCAGTCCTGGAGGCGGGCTTGAAAGGGGGAGACAAAGGGACAGGGAGAAAGAGATGCGTTCAGCACAGCACTAGCAAGAAGTTTATATTGCATTTAACATACGCAAACGCATATTCCGCAGTAGGCTTGAATTCAACTATTTAAATAAATATGTTCATGTAGGAGAATCTGTGCAGGTTAAACATGGAAGGCACATCAGCAGGCTGCAAATGAACAGAAACTGGGTTCTCACCTACACGGGGTCATTGTTTGGGCAGAATAAACAGAATGTGGAAAGAAAAATGTCTGAACAAAATAAAAATAGTTAGATCCTCTGTCACAAAAAAGCATACACTTAATTACAGGCGTTTGTGTGCTTAAAATACAGTCATGTACAAAAGGAAAGGAACTGCAAAGTAAATGGGAGAATCTGAAAGAGGAGAGGAAATAAATATAAGTAAGGAGAGAGGAAATAAATACAAGCAAGCAAAGTGAAGACAGTATCTGAATAAATTGTTTTCAGAAAAGAGAAAACACTAACATATACAATAAGTGCTACTGCAATTTTTTTGTAGGTATTAAAGAGAATTAGGAGTTTTCATTGGTTTTCAGATTTAATGGAGAAACATATTATCATGACATTTGTATGTGTGAGGAGGGGGCAGTGTGGTGTGAAGGTGAGAGCATGCCGTAGCAAGTTCACAGATGTGCAGTGACGACTGCCCCACCACTGCAGCCATGCACAAAGCCCCATCACTACAGCATCTTCTACCAGTCCCCCATCATTTCTCCTCTGACCTTGGGATTTGCACAGCTGGATTACACCCAGCAGCACACACAGGATAACCCCAGTCCTGCATGTCTGACAACTCAGAGAACCATGAGGGACACAACAGCAACCCCTTTGCTGATCCCATCATCACCAGTCATTCATGGAAACAGAGATCTCCCATTTCACCCAAAATGAACTGCGCTAGCAGCATATTGGCCAAGAGGGTTAGTGCCATGTAGGTCCCAAATGGAACCATCTCCTAAAGCCAAAGTATTTTGGCAAGACCTTCTTGAGGAAAACAAGTATGCTGAAGATCAAAAGAAGTGACTCATTTCCCCTAGTGAATAACAGAAATCAGGTTGACTAGCATCACCACACCCCTGATGGAGATTTGCATCCTGGTTTCTGAGCAGCTGTGAAAATACATCTACTGCAGCAATTTCTCAGCAGGTGAATCTTATTTATAGGACCAGACTGATGGAGATCTTGTTTGGAAGAGACAAAGCTCTATGATGTTTATCATCATTACAGAACTCTGGGCACAATATGTAATCACTTTATGATAAAAATAAATAGGTCAGGTGTTACCCTGTATAAAAATCTCTGCTCATGCAGATGGTCACCCACATTTAATTTCCTTGACTACCTCTCCATCCATCCATCAATTCCTCTGTACTTGAAATGTAAAGTCAATTTGGAAAGCTATTCCAAGATAACCTTCAAAGTCATTTCCAAAAGGTATGCCTCTGATTGAGGATGACAGTCCAGCCACTCTTTGGTGTTACATCTTTGTGACCATAATTCATTGTATTCACTGTGTTTTGCATCGTATTTCAGCGAGAAGAGTATTTTTTTTAACAGTATGTGTTAGCGTGCAGTTTATTAAAATGAAAACCCTTTATCTCCTTTGTCACTTCTCTCAGTTCCTTGCAGTTTATCCCATCATTGCTCTCTATCATTAAACTAATATGACATACATACATAGATATGGTAAATACCAAATAATAAACCAGACAATGCTAATGTTTTGTCATTCACAAAAGGCAACAAAATTAAAGCTAGGATTGTCACTCCAGCCTTGCATAACACCACATTTGACATGGGGTGCCACAGTTGCATAAAGCACAGGAGATTTAAGAGAAGAATGGATAGGGATACACAGAAAGGCAGAAACATCAAGGATTTTTTTTAAATATATTTTTCTGACAGCTCATTGCATTATCATTTATTTTCTATACTTTGGATCATCACTGAAGAAATCTCACGTTCAGACAATTCACAGTGATGGGATAAAACGTCATATCAAAAACACTGGATGGTAGGACTGCTGAATTATTCAAGAAACAGGAAATTATTAGAGGCTGTGTTTATTCAGAAACAAAAGTACCTTGTTAATTCATAGGACTCTAGGTAGTGTGATGATTTGATCTGACACTTTACATAATATAGGCAACCAGAATTTTCTGTATTATTTCCAGTTTAAATCTGAATAGTTGCACTTGAACTGCAGCTTTCAGAAAATCATCCAATTTTGATTTTAAAATATCCACCACAGTGGCCATTAAGCTGTTCCAGTGATTAACCACCTTGCCTGATTAACATGTACATTATTTCTAGTCAAATTTTTGTCTACCTTTAATTCAATTCAATAAACTCATTATACTTTTTTTTCTGCTACTTGTAAAAGCTCTCTATTCTCAAATTTCTTTTGCCTATGTAGGCACTTATTGACCATGTTCAAGTCACCTCTTAAGTGCCTTTTGATAACAGAAGAGGCTTGATTTTTTTTTTATCTGTCACCGTAAGATAAATTTTCCACTTATTTAATCACCCTCATGGATTTTCACTGCATCTGTTTCAGTGCTGTTCTCCAAGTGTTAGCCCAAGAAATGGACAATATTCCAGAGGTGTTTACAGTGGCAAGGAGAGATCGTACAACCCCTAATCCTACACAGCAGTCTCCAGGCCCTACATGAAAGGACTGCACCTGCAGATTTCTCTGCAGTCACGCTGAAAGTGACAAACTACTCAATGAAAGAGAAAGCAGTCTCTGCGACAGACACACATCCTAATGTCTCAATGCAATGATCACACAATTATTTTAAACTTTATTTAAGGTCATGCAAATGACCTTAAATGGAAGCACATTTCTATTAATTCACAGATCACTAAGATGACACATGGTAATAGTTTTCAAAACGACTGGTATTTCTCAAGCTGGAAAGGAGCATACTTGCACAATGTCAGATGAAAAGCAGAGTAGCAGCTTATCTAGAATTGTCTCATCCTCTCCTGCATTTGTAGGCAGAGAGCACTATCTCTTAGAAAAACAGAAAACGTTGCAGACTGGGAACACTAGGCATCCTTTACACATTCAAGGGCTGTTACTCCTTGCACAACACTGAAATACCATGAATTGGCAGGGAAGATCCAACTCCCATCTTGCCCCGAGAGGAATGAGGCACTTCATGAAGAGCTGACACGCACACCTGACATCCCAGCTCATCATACATCTACAAGCATCCCTCCCAAAGAAACCCCACTGGTTTCTTGTCATTCCCATACCACGCACCCACCACGGCAGGTGACCACACGCTGAAGCCAAGTGGGGTGTTGCTGGTGGCTGCCCCCCACAGTGCACAGCAGCCAGGGCCACCCCTCTGTGACCATGGGGCGTGATGATACACATGATAGACCCTGGATGCAGGAAAAAGTGTGAAATGACATCTACTGCTGACATCACATGAAGGCATCTGTAAGGGGAAATACAATCAAGAACTCTTGGAAGAAAAAAAATTGCTCTTATCCAGGGCTCTTCACCTTCTTGTAAATGCTGTTCAGATTATACTACTGTAGTTTACTAATGGGCCAGATAGCAAATAGGCTTTTTTTATGATAGATGGTGGTGACACAAAACTGGTCACCACTCACTGTGCAGCCCTGCCCCAAGCCATGATCTCAACCCATTTGATGTTTCAGTACCATGTAATTTTCCAGAACATTAAAACCATCAAGACTGCAAAAACATTACAAGTTATAGTCTACATTTAAAATATTTGAGTTGCTCCAACTGGATCCAAGCAAATTAAAGCTGTAATTAATTTATCTCCTGCATAACCCTATGCCTTGATGAGACCTTTATGTTTCATATTTGAAGCAGAGGAAGAAACAAAAATAAAAGTCATAACCATAAGAAGGAAATTGCTGAACATGTCAGGAACTTTTACTGCAGAAAAAGCATCCTTTGTCTGCTGCTGGGATGTATGCATTTTGCTGCATCAGGCTTTACTAATTTGGGTTTGGTTTTTTTTAATAAAGAAAAATGGCTTCCATTAAATAGCATACAAACAAAAGGAGCAAGACACAAGTTCCGCTTTGAATGCTGTGTCCTTTTCTGCATCTACATGGGACAGACCAGGGTGACCAGATGAGACCTGGACTCTCGGATGTTTCTCTTAGCTGTGCTAACGAGTTGCTTCTGAAGCTGCAAGGAGCCCTCGCAAGCTGTCAGTGTGCAGAAGCCCACTGTGAACCTGCTGCTCAGAGAAAGCAGCAGCTGCTCTGCTCCTTCCAAGTCCTCCACCACTGAGGACTGCCTCCTTCAAACACACACAGTAAAACAGCACAGGGAGCCCATGAAAGTTGGCAGCTGTAGTTCATACACACAGACAATGTCTTATGAATACACAGTCACCAAAAAACTGCTTTTTTGCCCCAAAGGGCAGCCTGTATGCGCGTACCTGCACAGCACCCAAGGCTGCAGGCAGTGTCCCATAACACCAGCTGCCCACAGACTGATCATGGTCAAAGTCCTGTTTCTGCAAGTGCCCATCAGGTATCAGTAGCACATGAAGGCACCAGAGGAACTGCAGAGACTCCCAAGATTAACTAAAAAGGAAACTATCAGAATACAAAAAATTGTCAGCGATTATTTTAAATTTTTCAGAAGAGCCACGTGCTTTTAAAGTGCATTTCAGCAAAAGGCAGTATCTTTTATTTGTATAGACAACTTTGAAATGTACTCTCTTTAAAAATTGTACCATTTCTTCACATCTTAATTAATGCCAAAACTTTATTTTCTTTTCTCAGTAGTGTATTAGAAAGCTGCTATTAATGTAATTTAATTTTTGTAAGGAGCAACATTTGTTTTCTATTTAAAAAAAAAATAGGTGGCTCTGAAATCCTGGCCTGTCAACATTGCTTAAAACACTCCCATTCCATGCCTCTACGTAATAAATTAAATCAGTGTTTTAATTGTGCCCATGCTTTGTGGTTCCTGGCAGTACAAAAAGATCTTCTGTGAATGCACGTCCCTAAAAATCCTACCAAGTGATTAATTACTAGTCTGGAAGATATAAATATGCTTTTCAGTAAAGACAGTATGGACTGCTGGAAGCTTTGGCCTTACATATCTCTGTAGATCTCTTTCACCCAGCAGACATCATCTTAATTCAAACAAGATCCTAGCTTCAATATTTACTGGCAGTACAAAAACCCTTCTCTGCCCATTTGCCCTATTTAATTAATACAAGGTATATATATATATATATTTGAAATTGAGGAATACAAGATATGTTTATTTGTATTTTAGATTTCTTCAAGTTTTCCTCGTCTTTAAATAAGCCATCCAGCATGGTATCTTAAGTCCTGCATGTTCTGGACAACACATCCCCTCCAGAACAATATATTTATTAGCATCCAAGTAAAGAAGAGCCAAACTGTTGGTCCCAGTCTTGTGTATTTCCTCCCTGCGACTCTGTGCTGTCACAGCTGGTGGCTTTGCTCTCTCCTTAAACCCTTGTTCTGCTCCAAATCAATTCTGGGAGAACCCAGCAATACTTGCAATCTGTTCCCAGCTTCTCATACAATAAACATTCAAGGAAAGGAATTTTATTTTCCTTCCAACTGGAACACCATCAAAATTAAAACTGAAGCTATTCCACCTGCATGGCTGGAAGAAGTCGGTGGAGTCCAGTTGGAGCTCCAGCAGGAGCTTCCATCACCTCAGGAGGAACATCTCCCAGCAGGGTGAAGAGCAATGGGCATGAGATAATTCAGTAGAAGGAAAAGTAATCAAAACCAGCAGTGAGTTGAAAGGACCTGGAACTGGCAATGCAATATTGAACTTCTCACAGTCAGGTCACCAACACAAGCCAAAGCAACGTAAGTGGAGATTACTGCTTAATAGCCTGAAAGAGGGGACTGATGGATCATAATCTAGCTCCTTATCATAAGGAACACAATTTATTTCACTACAAGCAAGAACATGACAAACAAAGACTAACTCCATCCTTACTATTTGAAAAGGTCTGTCCATAGTCAAGGAACAGACTGAGATATGAAAGAGAAATGTGTGCCTGTTTTGAGGATAGAAGACTAGAGTTTTGCAATTCTCGGAGCACCAAAATTCACTGAAATCACTGGTGCCATTGTGATTGCTCATTAACAATACACATCTTCCAGCTGACATTTTTCATTTGGACCTTGTGAAAACCACAAATCAAACATACATAAGAAGGTAGCCAACTTCAACTGAGGAAAGGTCTTTAAAAAAACAAGAAAGAAAATAAACCTTTGATAAAATAATTGCTTCAACTGTTATTTTTTTTGCTATTGCTTCAAAAACAATTTCTCTTTCTTTCTTGTTCATCTATCTGGTGGCCTGCTGTTGCACAGATGAAAGGTCCAGTCTCTTTAAAATTTCATGCAGGGCTCTTTAGAACATCTCAGTTTTAAATGCCCATGGCAAAGACAACAAAATGTAACAGTAAATGGAAAGCAGATGAAAAACTCTGTTTATACACTTCATAAAGGTAGTGTGTGCAACAGAGGGTATATTTTCACACCCAAGCATAGTGGCAATAGCCATTCCTAAAATCACTGAACCACATAACTTATATTCACTGAAGTAATGACTACAACTCAGCATCCCAAAAGCTATCTGTAACTCACCAAACCTAGGTGGCATACAATTATATTACCTGATAAGAAAAGTTTTGTTCTCCTTCTACTCTCAAAGTAGAGGTTCTTCCAACTTTGCATTAGCCTGACCTTAACAACAGAGGACACATGCTTGTGGCTGCTTTAAGGGGTGTAAAGTAATGACCTTGGTGGAATAAAAGCATGAGTTGTGCAAGATGGATATTACAGCACAGCTACAGGCATCGACATGGACCACACACGTCCTACCACCTACCACCCATCAGGTCCTTCTTGCTCTTTGCAGCACTCACGTGCTTCTCTGCACAATGGGAGAGGAGCCTGTAGAGATGTGCACACATTCCTTCAGGTCATATGGATTTATATATGAACCACTAAGAAGAAGCCATTTCCAAACTTTCAAAAAAGAATCTCATTTCCTTTTTCTGGAAATGGGGCATATTCGTATTACAAAGATGAGTAGATTTCACTGACATTTCCTTCAGGTAATTTTGCCACTCATAAATAGCATGGTTTTACCAAATTCAAGACAACCGGGCCTCACAACCTGTTCCAAATTTATACAACTCATGAGCCAGTGTGGCAACCACCACCATCTGAGGCAGCACCATTCAAGTCCAACAGATTTGTGTGGTTTTGTAGCATCTTTTTGTATCTAGTAAGTAAGGTATTTTACCAGAATGGTCACTGAATTTAAAACCGGAAGCCACAACATCTGTTTCCTATATCTCTGCTATTGCTGCTCTTATTTACAGCATTCACAACTCTTAGCGCTCTCAAGGATTTATTCTTCAGCTCACTGTGGATTTGAAGCACAAGTATCACATCTGTGGTGCTGAAGCACCTAGGCAGGAACCAGTGGACTCCCTGCCTGCAAAGAGTGGGAAGATGTATAATTAAAATAAAAAAACACAAAAAAACCCAGAGGAGACAGTTGCCAAACCTTGAGACACTTCAGGTAGGACAGAAATTTAAAGATTTCAGAGAAGCCATCCGAGAAACTTCAAAGAACCATCCTGTTACCTAATCATATTTGTACTCAAGATGTGACAATATGGACTTTGACACAAAACTGGAATGTAGGTAAAATACCAGAGGTATTTGTGCAGGTTCAATAAAAATAGTCTAGCATTTCCGATTATAAAAAAATGTTGAGCCTGTTACATCACGAGTGCAAAGCAGTGAAGACTGACAAAAAAGGAACCCCTAAGCCTAACAGAAACAAGTCACAGGTGGGTGAGCAGCACAAGCAGCAAAACATCTCTTCTGAAATAGCACAAGCATTCCTGAGTACAGAGGACTTTTGAAGTGCTGATTATAATATTGATTATAATACACTACATACAGATGCAGCAAAGACAGATGACAGGATCTTCCCCTTTAGGAACAGGGTAGTTTTAGCTGTGTAACGTCATTATGAGTAGAGTTATGTTTTGTACACTAAAAAATGAAAAGAACAAACAACTTATCAAAGTGGGCAAGCCTGAAGGTTTAGACTCTCAGCATCTTGAAGCAGAAAATGTTATCCTGCAGGAATCACTTGCATTAATCAAAATACTCTGGTAGCTAATCCCACATTGATAACAAGGGCTAACCACACATGGAGGTCAGGTATGTGATGGGGATGGCACAAAGTAAAGATTCAACCAGGAAACATCTCTGCCATAGCCTAGAGGTCAAGTTTGGAGAGCAGTGCACAACTTCACCCACAGGAATAAAAGTCATCCTGTATCTGAACGAGCTGCTGATCAATATGCTCATCCTGGATAACCTCATGCCAAGGCAGTTTCAAGCATGCAAATCAAAATCAGCAAATGTTCAACAGAGCAGCCTTGCAGATAAAGGATGGTATCACAGAGCGATGCATGAGTGAGTCATGGACTATTTGATAGCCAGAAACTAGTCATAGTTTAATAAATGGGCTTGCTCTGGCCACATCCCTTTGTCATACAGTGCTAATAAAACCAAAAAGCCTAACTGCATCATCAGCCATGACAGAGGGAACAATAAGCTCTTTCAGTCAAGACTGAGGTCATGCATCTAGAACAAAACCACCCCAAGTGATTTTGCAGCCATTTTTTGTGACATTATCAACAGGAATATGAAGCACAAAACACTTTCTGTATTACCAAATAACTAAGGAAGTGAAGAAACCCAGAGAGCCCCAACCCAGAGGAAGTCCATCCCGAGCCTAGCAACGGCATATCAGCTGGCCAAGGCTGTCAACAGCACCATGACAAGGGTCCTATCTAACACCAAGAACAAGAAAACAAGTGCAGGAGATACAAGTAGAAAGAGCACAACAGCCACCCCCCCTGCACCACTTCACTAAGCTCTACCATAAGGGTGAGAGCAGGGGAAAAGGGATGAAGAAAATACATCGATGTTGCACGTACTGTGCATTTTATAGAATATTTATTTTAGCCTGTATTGTCTGTCTTCCCACTACTTTGCATAGATAGGTATTGCCTGCAGTATAGCAAAGTAAAATAACCCAAAGGAGCTGCCATGCCATGGTCTTTCAGTGTGGGAAAGGAGCGGAGGAGTGTGGGAATGATCTGTTCCTCCACCAAACGCCACGCTGGGCAACAGCCACATCAGCCTCGCATGGCCCCAAGACCCAGCTCAGGGCAATGGCAGTCCTGCCACAGGCAACGGGAAGCAGGAAATCCCTGGCTTTGCTCCAGCAGCCCACACACCAGGACCCACAGCCACTGGTGACTGACTATGCCTGCACACAGCCCTGCTGCCTTTTTATTAAATGTACATCACAGAAAAACTTTCAACTTAGAATTACTCCAGTACTCATCTACAAGTACTTCAGCTTGAAATATCTGTATATTTAAAACTACTGGACCTGTTTTCCACAAAACTGGCTTCTACTTTCTTCCTTCTTCAACAATGATCTTATCTACTGAATTTGAAATTCCAGCTTCAATGGTTTTGGGGGTTTTGGCTATGCAAAAAAGAGGAATTCAAAAGGGACATTTTCGCACTAATATCCAGAAATCCAACAGACTCGGAATTATTTAAAGAAATATTTGAACAAATACCAAGCAAGAAAAACTTCAGCTTTAAAAAACTAAAGCAAGCTATCATTTACTGAAGCTCTGAAAGAAGTTAAACCAATAATGGTTTTGTATCAACTCCTGAAAGATTATTCATATATTAAAACAAAATAATGGAATTTTCTTGGAAAGTCACATTACTTTAACACACACACAGGCTTCAGAAATGTAAAAGATCTCTTTAGGCCTGTAGTTAATCCCTTCTACAAAAAAAGATCAGTCTGAAGTTTAAATCTTTATTTTGCTTGTGTTGCACTGAGCCTTCAACGCCGCTGCACCTGAACAATTCATATTCTTTAGTCTGAAGCAAACCCTGGGACTGAGGAGGGAAAGGTGGGTCAGCCCCAGCTCCACTTCCCCTCTGCAGCCACAGACACCCTGCCAACCCCCAGCAAAACCTGGGAAAGAGCCTGGAGAGTGCCAGTGGGAGCAGTTTGCTTCACAGGATTTAATACACACACAAGTCCTGCAGAACCACTTTTAAGTATCTCTGTCCCAGCTGGGGTAGACACACATTGCTTTGGGCTTTTAAGGCTGAAAATAACATGGGTGATTATGCACAATAATCAGACCATTGCAATATTTCCACCCAAATGGCTTTTGTAGGACCATAATGGTAGGTGTAAGTAAAAGGAAATCTCTGTTACTCATCCCAGATTTTAATCAAATGAGAAGGATAAACTGTGTTTCCTTTGAAAGGCATGTATGTGGTACAGAACATGGTATCATACCAGAAAGCTCTTAATACAAAACGAAAAACTCAATTCTATTTTATATAAGTAGGGAAGAAGTAACTTGGGGTTATCATTTTAGCTTATTCATGCATTATGGACTCAATAGGTTAGTCTTGGGGTTTAATACGTTATTATTAATTAGACATGGCATGGCCAGAGGCAGAAAGCAATTAGAAGAAAAAGCAGCGACCCAAACTCAATGCATCCCAGTCCACAGGACTCTGCTCACTGCCCAGCTGGACCTTTGCTGCCTTTGACTGCCCAGGAGACACTTCTGGTTTCTTGACTCCCATGCAGGTGATACAGGAGAAACACGCTCATGCCAACAGTACGGGCACAATAGGGAGGTGGGGAGAGCAGTGGGCCAGACCTCCCCATATCAACCACTGACCACCCTTCGCTCCGCAGCCATGGATGGGTTCATACCTCACCGGCCACACAGGCCCGGAGCACCCCAGCCAGAGCTCCTGCCTGCTGCCTGCACCGGGCTGGCCATAACGTGCAACCCTGGGCAGTTTTCACCCACTTTTCACAAATCACATCTGTGGAATGTATCTGATTTTTAACAAAATCTGAATATTTCACATAGTAACAATACAAAATTTTGGCTACTATGTTTTACCTCATTAGTGGGACATACAGATCACAAGTTCATTTTGTTAAGATTTTCCGAAGATGAAGCATTTACCGATCAGCGCTTGATGCAAAAAAGGTTGAAATACTACTTTAATGTAATTAAGTTTTATTTCCCTAAAAATCACATTTTCTCCTGCAATAGAATTTATTGCGATTGCAATCTTAAATTAAATGCAATTTGAGTTAAATGAAGCCTGTTTACATATAATGCTTAAGTTTATAAGTAACCAGAAGAAGCATTCATAAAGGTTGTTGTCTGAAGGCAGACCCATCCCAAGTAACTCATGTGCTTAATAAAGGTGTTCACATCACCACCACACTCCCCTAACAAGCCCTTGGCAGCAGGGGGACTGAGCACACGAGCTGAGCCAGTACAAGGGCCATCAGGTACCACCAGCAGTCTTTTGGCATTTAACTGTGTTCTTATGAAAGAAATACCAATCTGAATAAGTACCTCAATGCATTTTGGAAATGCCTTTGTAGAAAACTTACTCTTTGCTAAAAAGGACTCGTCTACCAGAATTCACCATACAAAATTGCTCTTCAGCATTACTGTAAGTTGGATTTTAGTCTTAAAATAAAAGATAAAACTATAACAATACAAAAAAAAACCCTCACCTATTATCTAAAAAAGGATATGAAAAATTAAATGGGGGAAAATAAGTACAAAATTAGCACAAAAACTGTGAAAAACCTGGGCCAGAACCTCATTGGTTGTAAAGCTGGTGTCATCTCTCTGCCCAAAAGGGACCTGTGACAACGGCTGCTGCCTCCATCCTTCCACACCCGCAGTTTTCACCCGCACATCCGAAACCCCTTTTAGAGATGACAGATGGATCTCCAGTTATCACATCTCCCAAAGTTAATGCATGAGCTGAGATAACCTTTAAACACTTAAATTGAAAAAAGTAAATAACCCAAGCAGGCTTTTCTCTTCCCCCCTCCAGTGCAGCCGGGCACAAGCAGCATCCCCGCTGGATGCACGGAGCAAGTCATGCTGAGCCCCAGCAGCAGCCTGTTTTCGGTGCAGGAGTGGGCCCAGGATTGCAGCCCACTGTTCCCTAGGGCAGAGAGGGGCCATCCCCAGCCTCAGGACATCGTGTTTGTTGCTGGCTCCGGAAGGG
Source organism: Elanus axillaris (assembly GCA_026212715.1). NCBI lineage: Eukaryota > Metazoa > Chordata > Aves > Accipitriformes > Accipitridae > Elanus > Elanus axillaris. The sequence goes on along the minus strand of JANZLQ010000092.1, from coordinate 42,843,448 downwards.
GCCATGGTACAGTTAATACATATTAAAATAGCATGATCTCCACCCTGCAACCTTGAGCTGTGCAGTGGTTATGCAGTTCCCAGCCAGACTGCGGTATTGAGGACCAGGCAGACAAAGCTTTCAGTTTCACAGGCAAAAAAACCACAAAAATAATTGTGACACACTTTTTCAAGCTCATCCTGAATAATTTGAGCATGAGTTTACAATCCTATATAAAACACATGATGACGCACTGCTGAGGGAAGCTTTTATCGACACTTTACAAAACCAGTTGAAGAGCTGAGCCTTTCCCATGTGTGATGGCTGGGTGTATCCCACCCTGCTTTGGTGAAGCCCTGTGCCTGCCAGCCAGTACATCCCCCCATGGCACAACTCGGCATAGCCCAGGCCATAGCCAGCCGAGCCCCAGCACAGGGCTGGCAGCACAGCAAGGCAGCAAACAAACCCACCTGGGCACAATAAAGGAAGCATCCTTGTTAGGCACTCTGTGCAATTAGCTTGAGTCAGTTAAAAGCACATTTTTGCTTGGCCTTTCTACATCTGTGTTTTCCCCAAGGTCCTGACTTCCTGGTTTACTGCTCAAATGCTAAAATTCAGCTCTCCTTCCATAAAGTATTTTAATCTAAAAATAATTTGAACCATGTTTATTTTTAAGAACCTTTACCATCCCAAAAATAACATTTAAAAGAAAGCAACTTTAAACATTAATACAGAGTAAGTAATTGCTGTTGCTTTTGTTGCAGATAAATCACTTTTAATCTAAATTTTTTTCAAAAAAAAAAAGATCAAAAGTAGTATTAATCGTGCTGGCCAGGGAGCAAAAGGACATTCCCAGACATTAACTTCTTTCCAAATATGAAAAACATATTAAATATCTCTCTTAAAACAAGATGTTTTCCTCATGTTTCCTTTGGGGGAATTCTGCTGGGCGCATTCCTCCCCAGGCAAGGCTGGGTATCACCAGCCAGGCTTGGCCCAGGGGAGCACCCACTCTGCGCCAGTACCACCTGACACACCAAACCCGTACTGAGCCTTGGGCTGCCCCTCACCACGGGCCTGGGCGCCCAGCAGGCTCCGGCACCACAATGTCCCTGTCCAGGATGGGGCAAGGAGGATGATGCTCCGGTGGCACAGCCACATGAGGTCCCTGCGCCACCTTGCCTCCCCCCTGCCCATCATGGGCCCTGCACCAATAAACCATGGTGGCAGGTCTGGTTTACACATGAATTCTGCACTGGGAGTCATCCCGATTTCACAAATTGGTTTTTCTCAAACTTCTATAAGAAAGCACACACAGAGAAACTCCCACCCCATCTAGCTGTCACCATGGCACACGTGGATCAGACACCACAGACAGATTTTGCTTTTATTTAATTATGACCTGTGATTTCTGTTGAAATAGGATCAGAGGCAGGAGCAAGCGAAATGCACTCAGCAGCATAAGGAAATACAATTAGGCTTACTCCCAAATAAGATATAGTAAAGCTGTTTTTCCTTCAGCTAGGTCCGCCCAGGCTGGCACAGAAGCCCAGCCTGCACATTCAGTCTTACTCGCTCCCCCCATGCACACATTAAGAGCGGAAAAACATGAGTCAGTGGAAAAGTGCTGCCTCAGGCACACAACTTACAGTAGCAAAGCGACATTAAATTCACAATTTGAATTTGTTATTAGGACAAAATGAAGGGGGACATATGATGCTCAGTGCTCTATACTGGTCACAAAGACAAGGCCATCAAACGCATCACTTCTCCCAGAGGTTTGTTCCTCTTTCCCCCCAAAAGACTTTTTAACGATTTAAAGACACATCAAGAAAATACAGGTGGTTTCTTCCAGTATGGGAAGTGGGGAATTGCACCACCGGTCCAGCCTCCTCTACCCCACGGTGAGGCACACCGGGTGTCCTATGGGTGATGCCACCAGCAGCTGGTCCAGCACACAGCCACCTGCTGCCAGAGGTGTTCATAACCTTAAATACTAATACTGTTCCTTACGAGCAGACATGTATAAAACCATGCAGCTTCAGCCTGATGTCTACCAATCTGCAGCCTTCCCATGGCACGGCACCTCTGCCGCGAGGTCTCTTGTATCCCCAGCTCCTGAAAGACAGAGCTCTAGCTAAAAGCAAAGGGATGACTTTCTTTTCCCAGGAATAAAGGCTTCTCACCCTGCCATCAGTAAGTCCTTACTCCCCTACATTTACCCCACTACCCCCCAGCAGCAGGACAGACCCACAGCCAGAGGAAGGCTGCCGAGCAAAAGCCAAATCTACTGTTGGATTTGGTTTATGTATTTATTTTTAACTGAAGCCAGTCACCCTAATTACTTTTAAAGCATGTGAATTCTGGTCACACGAATTAGAGTTTCCTGTCAAAGTAATTTTCCTGAAAGAGCGGTTTCTCTGGAATAAGCTTCTCATCTGCTAATCCACCAGAGCTGCAGCCGCCAGCCTTCCCAAAACAAAAGAATATGGTTTTTCTCTCAGATACATGAGGAAGAATTTTATTAGGCTTTAGTATACATGTATGATTAGAATAACAGAAATAATAGTTTATTTGTGAGAGAACTGACATAAAAACAATACCCAAGTCCTCAGAGGACAGGATAGATGCCTTTCAGCAAGAAGCATTTAAAAAAAAAAACCTACAAAACAAAAAACAACAAAACCCCACACAGGTCCCTCACTTTTTCAATGTAGTTTCTTCTCTCTACCTCACTAGTATCTTTTTTTAAGAGAATAGCAATAGTATTTGAACTTTTACCAACTCCTAATGAATTAGGATTTTGCATGTTTATCACCCTTCATAAGAAAAAATTCCCACATACCCCAGTGATAAACAGCACAAAGCACAACGCAGAGTGATAAAACTTGTTGGAAAGTTGATGAATTCAGCTCTCTAAAGTGTTTTGATGTGAAATAGATGATAATTCTCTATTTCCCTGCACTTTGTAAAAGAAAATTAAGAGTGAGCATCACAGGATTTGTAAAATAAAGCTATTCATATCTCAGATAAGTATGGTAGCAAACTGCATGGTCCAGATGTTACAAATCCTATTAAAGCAGGAATTAGCCATCCCTAACTTACCTGCCAGCTCCCAAGTGCAAAGCTCTACACTTTGGCGACTGCTGATGGCACTTAGGTCACCCACAGAAAAACAGGATACAGAGCATGCTTCAGCTGAGAGGTTTCATGGAGTCAGAGGTAGCAGCAAGGCTCCCTCTGCATCCTTCACATGTCCCATCTGGGTATTGACAGGACCAATAAAATCTGTGAGATGTTTGCGATCACAGCAATAAAACCCAACAATGCCTGTCCTTGACTGTGATTAGAGAGCAGAGTCTTGAGGGTACCAGCCAGCTGTGCCCAATCTGTTGGAATGCATGCCCTTTTTTGAATTATAACACCAAAAAAGGAGCCGACAAATTATTGTTTTCTGATTCACTGTTAGATTCATACTCAGACAGAAGACATACAGTCTCAAGTTATTTTCAAAACATTAGAAGAAAAAACAAATATTTAATATATTGATTTAAACTTCTGTTCGCCAGAAGTAAGAAGTACTTTAGACCATACACTCAGCTTACTGTTTGTAGGTGTGTCTATGCCAGTGCCAATACTGACAACAGACCTGTCACATTCAAGACAGCATGCATAATTGATAAAGTAAAAAAAACAAAACAAAAAAAAAAAAAAAAAAAACACAAAGAGAAAATATAAATAAGTGAGGCTTCTCCACAGCTTTTTTTCCTTTCCTGTGAAAGAGACAGTTATCCCTGCTCCAGCAGTACTTAGATAGGCACACGCAGAATGCCTACAGGCTACAGTTTTTCATTTTCCTCTTGGCCGATCTACAACTAAGCTGCCAAAATAAACAAACTTACCCTTCCAGTCAGGCTCAAAATGAACCAGCAAACTGAATTTTTATGTCATAAAAGGAAGCAAAAAAATAAGCAGGAACAGTAAAAATGCTTAAAATATCGACACTTTTTTCCAGGAGAAGGCAAAATAAATTTATGAAGACAAGCTATTAAGCAATTATTTCAGATGCTAATTACACAGTCCTCAATGCATCCAACACAGTATCACAATCACAGTCTTCTTTCTAAAGTCAGTGAAGAGAGAAAGTTTGGCCCCGTGACATCAGGGAACAAAAAATAGACTTTTTAGGTCAGAAGAGGAACAAGCACATATTTTGAAAGCTGCCTCATCTAAATGACTATTTGTAGAGCAACAACTTCATTAAACTACAAGTTTGAGTGACATTTTTGCTGCCCAATGAAAGCTCCAGAAGCAACCTGGAGAGGAATCTGAAGTCTCCCTGCTGACTCAGAGCTGCAGGGATGCCCCATGGTCACCTGGGCAGCCAAGAGCCAGCTCAGCTTTAAAGAGCTGGTATTGATATTGTCTGGAGACTTCAAGTTTTCTCCACAGGATCCAGACTACTTTCATTCTATACCTAATTTGAACTTTAAATGATTAAATATTTCATTGTGTATTGAAGACCTGAAAGATGAATTTTTCTGAAATGCTGAAAACACAATAAGCAAAATTAAGATAACATAGACCCAGAGACTGGAACAATCACCTCCTGCAATGCCAGTCAGCACATTTCAGTGTTATTTTGGCACAGTTCTGCCTCTGACAGGCCAGTAACCACAAACAAAGCAATCCTTGAGATACAGCACAGCATTTGCAGGCTCCCCCATCCAGCACCAATACAGCAGCTCACCATGTCCTGCATGTACAAAGCCACTCAAGATGTTTCACTGAAGCTTTGTATTGTGTACTGACTCATGCAAGAGACTTCTGACCACTTGGTTAATTAAAAAAAAATGTTCTTTCTAATTACATTATGCAAACTACTTGCTTTTCAGAACTGGCAAGGTGCAGTCACCATTAGGTAACGCTCACACTGACTACCCCAGCAGGAATGTGTAGCTCATGGAGTGCAATAGCTCCAGTGCTTTTGGCCATGTGACAGGTGGGGAGAGCACTGAAGATTACTCTAGCATCCATCACACCAGCCCAAAATCCCACACCTGATGGGAGACAACTTTCCGTTTCTCCTTGCAGCAAGGAAACTTCCCTTCTTCCCTTCCCTGGGAAACAGAAGACACAAACCTCACAAAAGGTATTACTTCCTCAATATTCATAGGATGAAAGTTTCAATGTAAATATTCATAGGGGAACACCACAAAGGAAGCCACTGGTATACATTCAAACTGCTCTGTTCTTTTGATCAGCTATAATGTAAATTCCCAGAGACCAGCAGGATAAAACAAAGAAGTTGTGCAAGTAAAAGGTACCTGTGCACAGGAAAGTAGACCTGAAGACTGAAATTCTTTAGTTTCACTTCACTGTAAAAAGTGACACCTGTGCACTGTTCCCCAAAGTCCTCTCTGGAAAAAAAGCATAGAAAATTCACATATTTCGAGGTTTGTGACCAACCTTGCAGTGCATGGTAAAATAAAAGATGAGCATTAATGTGCACAACTTGCTTTTTTCTGCTCATAAGATTAATTTCACTTAAGTTTATAACAGTCCTCTTTTTTCAAGATAAAAAACATACAGCAGGCTTCTTACAGAAGCTGTAGCTCTGTCCCCATCCTTCAGTGTGTAATTTTTCTTTACATTTGAGCTGTAACAGAGCACACGTGCTGCTTCATTTATCTCCACTTTTCTCATTAAACTAATTTCTCTGTAAAGCACTTCAAGTACTTTAAAATACCAGCATACACTTTCAGGTTAGCTCAATAAGGCCTAGGTAAAAGGCATGTCTGTGGATCCTGTATCTTGGAATAAGACTGCAAGTCCCAAATATATCTTGGAGCAGTTCAGCACTATTTTAACTTACCAACATCTAAGGCACCAGGGAAGTTGTACAAGGCTGAGGAAATTCTCCAGCGGCAGATCACACTGAGTACTTTGCATCAGAAAACCGGAGGAAAAGGATCAGGACCAGCAGCCAAGGTCTCAGACAGCCCTTTAGAGGACTTCCAACAACCCTGCACATGTTCTTTCCGATGCAACTCAAGTATGTGATCTTTTTTCCCTGGGGCAGGCTTTCTCATGCTGCTTGCTTACAAACATGGCCCTACTGTATTTTTTTTTAAATTCTCATTATGAACAGGGAAAGACCAATATGAAAACAGCCCTTGCTTTTTCTCTGCACATCATTTTTGCTTACAGTAATTAAAAGAAGTTTCTATTCTTTTTATCTCTGCAGTGGCAACACATACAGAGAAGTAACAACTGGAGCCTGCTTGCCTCACACCATAAACAGAAGCATTCACTAAGCTCTGACTGTAGAGCCCTTATTATTGATGATAATGTATGAGATGGAAAGAAAACAGATCGGGTTTCAGAAGCCAGAGCCTGCAGTTAAGGGAAGAAGGGTAAAAAAAAAAATTAAAAAAAAAATCAGATTTTAGCTTCTAAACTGCAATTTTGCTGGAATCATTGAAAAAGAACAAGGATTCCATGATGTCACTTTTACAGTCAGTGTTCTGACTACAACCACACTTTACTGACCTGCCAGTTTGAAGTACTAGTATACCAATTCACCACTTGGCTGCATAGAACAGTGTAAAAATACCAATTTTAAATAAAGAGCCCATTTTGTGATTCACATATATGAAAGTACAAATCTAAAGTACCTGCTGTGTCAAGTAAAATACGTAAAGCATTATCAGGAAAACACACTGGAAAAATACGAGTGCCAAATAAAGCAGTCTGGAAGAGTAACTTAAAAAGACTGATGTGATGCTTGTCTATTTTTTTTTTTAATGTGCTTTCACCCTTCTTCCACTTACTGCACTCATTTCCCTTTTTTAAAAAAAAAATTCCTCTTTATACACTGCCTTTGTTTGATCCTTTCAGAGGATAATGTATCATTAATAAAATAGGCAAATATACAGACCAAACCAGAACATGATATATATCACACTCAGTTCCTCCTGAAGGACAAGCTTTGACAGGGAATTTGTGTGGATGGAAAGACCAAATTATCAAATTAATTAGAATGTTTTTATGTTCTTTTCCTTGTTATTCTCATAGGAAAAAAAAAGAGGAATTATTTCTACAACATATATCTTAAGATAAGATGACTGCAGATCCAACAGAGAACCAGAACAGAGTAAATCTCTGGAACATACATTTCCAATATTTCACCATTGTTTGTACACAGGCTTAAAACAGCTAGTGATTTGGACACAAACAAAATGAAGCATTGTCCGCAGAGATTTTTTTGTATCCAATCCTAGAATAAACCTAGTGTATAAAATAATATAGTATTATGTGTATTTTATAGCAAATGGCAGATTTATAATCAGCTCTGTTTGTTAGGTCCTGCAGAAGCCCAGCGTGCTCTCAATGCCTGCAGTGTTAGTGCAGACAGACAACATGCCAGAGGGATGGAGAACACCACCTGAGGCACCAGGAGAGGCAGGTGGCAAGTCTGTGACCAACCTCAGAACCATCACAAGACTAGTCTCCCTTCTTTTTCAAATAAAATAAATTAAATAAATTAAAGAAATAAAAGAAATAAAACAAAATAACCCAGCTGAAAACTAATGGGAAGACATGTGAAGCACACAGCATCATACACCTGAAACACCTGATGGCAGCAAAAGCTTCGGTCATGCAAAGCAGCCAGCACCGATGCACAAGTTCCTCTTGTCTCACCATAGTTGCAACATGGCCACTGCATTACTGTGAGACCAAGGCAAGACACTTTTTTTACTGAAAACAGGCTAATTCATACTGGACACTCAGCTCAAGTTTTCAGTGATGACAGTGCTAATTGCTGAGAAGTTACTCCCCAAAAAGCATGGACTCTCCATCTCTGTACATGTACAGATCAAGATCTGAGTCCCTTTCCGAAAACAGGTGTTGATCAAAGACACATGACTGAGCTCCACGGTGGTACCACGGCCACAGCTAATGGTTTCTGACACACAGGTCAGGCCAGTCTGCTGACAGCAAGAGGAAGAAAACTCTGATTGTTCTGAACAACTAAGTGCTTCCCTGAAGAACTGAATTTCATCCAGCCCCTGAAGAGACATCTACAAATTTAAGCCACTCTGTTAAATCAGACTTGCCAGAGGTAGTTGCTAATTTTATGTTCCACAGATACTGACCTCCAGCATGCTAATAAGGGGTGTCGTTTGCAATGTGCTGTGTATTTTCAGATACTAAATTAATGGGATTTGTTTTCACACATAGAGTGCTCAACAGCACTAGATGCTTTGAGTCACACAGTCTAGATAATTTTCAATTTAATCTTGTGGACATTCTGACTGAACCCTGCTTCTGACATTTCCATAATTAGAAGTGTTTGACATTGCATTTTAACAACATTATTTTTATTTAGCATTTTTGTGTGCAATTAATAACCTAGACTATAAATAATATTTAAGTGTATATATGTTGCACTATGAAAACCAAGATATTTTTAATATAGTATTTCATTTGAATACTTTGAGGTCATGTGGAACATCTATCTCTTTATATGGATAACCAGAAGCAAAGAGGAATCCATCATGATAACATGCAAATAAGTATGGTGCATTCATACGAGACCAAACACTGAAGTAATAAAAAGGAAGGAAAACTACACAGCAGGACAGATATTTCCAGCATTAATGTAGCATTTTCGCCTGCTGTGCGGACGCAAATTCTGTGTACATGAATTAACACTTGTTCTTATTTGTTTTCTCACCTTCTTTATAGAGCAGAAGCCCTATGTGCATCTTTACTTTCAACTAACATTAAGAAGCATCCATAGCTGCAAAGATTATTTCTATTTCTACCCACATGTGAAAACCATGGTTGTTATGTACACCTCCTGGGGGAAATATTTAGAAAGTTATGCCAAAAAATAAGAAATGTCTGTTTGACTTTCAGCCTTTTAGTGATAAAATGCCTTTAAAAAACAAAAATCCAACCAAAAACCCCTTACATTTTCTGAATGCTCATTCAAATCCCAGTAACAAGGTCTAAATCAATTTAATAACATAACTCCTGTACTTGCTGGTCGAGCAAAGCTCATGTTGTCATTTAACCCCAGCCAGCAACTAAGCACCATGCAGCAGCTTGCTCACTCCTCCTTGCTCCAAGTGGGATGGGGAAGAGAATAAATAAAAAAAAGTAAAACTTGTGGGTTGAGATAAGAACAATTTAATAACTAAAGTAAAATAAATTACTATAATAATTATAAAATGCTAGTAGAAATGAAAAGGAATTTAAAAAATGGAAAAAATGATTCAGGGAGCTCCTGGACTTTATGCAGGTGGAAACTGGTCTCTGATTTCTTATCTTAATGTTTTGTATTAACATTCTTTTAAGATCAATACTAGCCTGAAAACAGTCCTGTATGTGCAATTGGGTCGTGCGTTTATTTTCATCATCATTCCTCTTGCAAGGTTTAACTAGTTTCTTGTAGATAAGATTTCTAAAATATATTTATATTTTCATGGTAGCCAGATGTGTTTTAATGTCAAAACAAACACCACAAAAGGAGATGGTTGAGAAAAAAATAATTATCTAAACATAACAACGAAAGGCAGAGTATTGTCAAACTCACACTTATCACAGCAAACCTAGAACAGATGACTGAACAACAGATCAGTCTATGCTGATGATTCATTGCCCTGCTCTACTTAATTGATGCCACTCGGGCAACAGATGGGACACAAACGCCATTCTGTCTTCTCCACCATGAAGCTCTCCTTGGGAAAGGCATGACAGAAAAAAGAGTCTCTATCCCCAGATGGCAATGGGAAGCCAGAGCTCGGCCAGTTGCACCCTGCACTGAGATGGTCCTACACAGAGTATCAGAGCTGCAGCTGCATCAGTAACATTTCTTTATGTACTGGGAGTATGGATCTTGGACACAGCTGAGAACCTGCCAACATTCAAGGAAGCTGTAATAGTTCAGCTATATACCTTCTCCTTAAGCAAATTCACTCTCAAGCAGGATTTTAACTGTTATGTTCAGACCAACACCTCTCTTCTATCTCTTTCCTCTTGTTTTGTATCCGCAAAAAAAAAATCCTGGTGCCTTTTTTTCCACATGTATGTCCAACCACAAGACTAAAGACAGTTTTACCAAAGCATACCCTTCAATTTTTGCCTTCAGGCATGCCTTGTTTCTCCTGACTCATCTTCACAAACAGTGACCACCATGTTTAGACTTATAACTTGGCCATTACCCAAGTCTCATCTTTCTATTTCTTCCATCAAATCTAACTTCACACTCTTCCTGCCTGACATTATTAGGACATGACTTTTCCTTTCCATCCAACTAAATGTCTTGATCAAGCCTTTAGCACATAACATAACTCCTACAACCTTCTTCTCTACAGCCTTGATAATTGCAATCTTGCTCAAATTCTACCCATTTAAAAAGTTGCCTCAAGAATAATTTTGCTGGCTTTTTTTAATGACAAATCCATCTTTGCAGTTCTACCTATCGCTTAACCTCTTTACTATACAAAAAACAAAACTACACACGTTTATTTATAAGGTACTTCATCACTTAAACAGTTATGAGTTTATAAAGGGCCTTGCCTTTATTTTTTGTTCACTGTTGAAACCTTTATCTTCACTCCACTGAAGACATTTGTCAATTCATTTTGAAGTAGGATATTTTCAGTTTCTCCTGTAATACAGTTTTTGCACAGAAGCATCACAAATATAAGATGTACCTCACTGTGCCTCTTCAGATCGAACCCTGCTCTGGCCTAACACTTGCAATAAATCCACAGTGGACAGGCAAGGCATGAGCGGTCATTGGTCATGGCCCTGTTAGCACCACCTCCTTTCTGTTCGTTGTTTCCATCCATTGTGGAGTACAAGCTGTTCAGGGGAATGACTCTGCTCTATACCCCAACAGCAGCAGAGTCCTGATCGCTCAGTAGGGTGTTTGCATACCAACATGATACAGACAGTGAAGAGTAACTATTATGAACCACCTACTGTATTTTGAGATGTGCTTCCAGTCAACACCTCATATAGGAAGTTACATGCTACCTACAACACACAGAAGGCCTAGCCTGGCCTATCATTCTTACAGGTAATTTTTACTGAATTCATAAAAGGCTCCAACACATAGAATTCAATCAGCTACGCTGTATTGTATTATATCAGAATATACATGCTTCATACTTCATTCAGCTAAGCAAGTAAAATCAAAGCGTTCTCAAATCTCTGCTATTCTTATGAGAAGCAATGATAGAACAGTCCTGACTGCCTTTGTTCTGCTAATTAGGAGGAAAAAAACTTGGAATAAGTTTTTGCCAGTGACTGCGCTGGTGAACACACAGTACAATAATATAGTACAAGAAACTTCTGTAACAGATAATTCTGTCTTTTTGCTTTCTTCAGCCTGACACAAAGCTGGAATAATTAGGATGATAAAGTCTAAGCAACCCTAGTAAATTCAGCTAAATCTGGTATCAACACAGTTGGGATACTTATTTGCATGTTTAAATTACTCAAGTGACTAATTTTATAATTTCCTTTTCAATTGCTGAATGCCTTACTTTTAAAATTAGTCCCCTGAGAAGCAGAGGCATAGTGCATGGTGCTGTTAAAGCTAAAAACTTGCTATATTTTAGAAGATTATCATAATATTGCATACATTATTTCTTGTTTAATAAAAATTTAATTGTGCATATAATTTGATAATTTAATACTAATAATGTGTTATACAAATCTAGAATGCATTCATTTATTTTCTTCTTGGAAAAAAAGTTACATTCAAGGTTTATCTGAATAAATATTCTTACTATTAGAACTCCCAATTTTGCCATATCTTGCCTGTAGTCTTTCTAAATGGGACAAAACTCATACCCAGTGAAATCATACCCTTTTATTGTTACTCAAATGCTCTTAAATCCAGCCTCCTGTTCATGTTGTGGAAGATGCAGAACACCAAGACAGGCTACCTCATTTCATTAATGAAGTTCTGATGATGCTCCTTGGGCACACGTTCAACAGAAAGACAAGGAACAACCACAGAAAGTCATGACAAGAATGAAGAGCATTTTGTTGTCATTGGAGGCAAAATTCTCCCCTACTCTTCTGTCCATTGGTGTGCAGTTTTTAGAAGAAAGCCAAATCTCTGGAAACCATTATGAACAGTGATCACAGTAAAACAGGACCTGTTTTCTGCAGAAGCTGACTCATCATGACCTTCCAAAATGTCAGATTCCATATACTATGCCAAAAAGCCACCCTCAACATTATCAGTTTATTTCCTTACACAAGGGCAAAAATTCAGCAATAGGGAGCACTCAACAAACTGCATAGGCAATGGTGATTTGCTTGGTTTACAAAACAGATAAAGGAGAGAGTCCCACTAGTAAGGACACCGCCACTATAATCCTCATTTCTCCAAGGTTTCTTACAATACATGGATTTCAGAAAAAAGAAATCTGGCAGGTTGTCATGGTTTAACCCCAGCCAGCAACTAAGCACCACGCAACTGTTCACTCACTTCCCCGCTCCCCGCCGCAGTGGGAT